>PVLA01000183.1:0-220969 GCA_004027455.1 Hydrochoerus hydrochaeris | reverse complement strand
AGGAGGAAAGTGCCCACCTGGCTCCTCTGTAGGGCTTGTCGCATCTGAACCCCATTTCCATGCACTCTGGGCATCCAATGATCACCAGTGCCCATGGACACTCAGCAGCTGATGGGGTCAGAGGCTGCTGGAATTTTTCCCTGCATCTGGCCCGAGGAGACCCAGCCCACAAAACTGCAAAGGGCCAAGCAGTAGCTGGAGGATCTGTGACCCCCCCCCCCCCCACACACACACTGCTGGGCTTTCACTAGGTTACCCAAAGACTAGGCTCTTGGAGTCTGAATGGCCCTTGAAGAATGGGAAGTGAGGAAAGAAAAATGGGAAGTGGGCTGGGCCCTGGACCTGTCTGGGCAGCATGCTCCACACACTCTGGGTTGGGGACTAAAAGGAAGCCAGCACTCACTACTTGTGAATGCTGCCTTTGCCAGCTGGATCCAGCATCATGGCATTTAGGATGACTGTCCTGGTGTCATTGCCTGCTGCATGGACACCTCAGAGTGCCACCTGCCCAGAGCTCCAGGCCCCTGTCCACTGCTGGAGGCCTTCCTGTCATTTTAGCCCAGGCCTGCAGCTGGGGTTAGGGGTGGAGGTGGGGTTGCAATGGGAGGACAGAGGCTACAGACAGCTGAAGCTCAGGCCTTATCAGGATTGGTCCCAGGATTTTCAGGAGCTGGAAAATAGGCTTTTGATGAAACTTCTGCATTTCTAGGTGTTAGGTGCTAACTGAACAAACACAGAGGTCTCACTGGCCAGCTTTTCCCCAAACAGGATTAGGAACATGGTGAAGTTGATGGGCCCTGAGGCTTCCTTAAGCTTGGCATCCAGCTTGTCATCCTTGCTGGTTTTGCCTGTTGGGCAGGGTGCGGTACCACAGTGCAGGAACACCATGGCCCGATCTCTGTTGACTGCCCAGTGACCCTATGGGGCTGGCCATGCTGTCATTTTCCAGGTGACCCCAGAGTAGTGCTGGGTAGTAGGAGACTAAGGGGAGGTCCTCAGCCCTGGGGTGTGAAGCATGGGCAGGGAGGGGTTCCCTTCCCCAATCTAGAGCTGGGGACAGTGGCTGTGGTGGAGAGAGGGAGGCAGAGTGGGGCAAGCTGGGGGCTGCTGCAGATGTAAGGTAGGCTAGGAAGGAGGGCATTCACCTTGGACCCTGACCCTAGGGAGAAACCAGACTACTTCCCAGTTCTCAGTGCAGGACCAGAAGGAGGCAGTTAGGGCTGGCTGGAGAGGACTGGAGGGACTGCTGGGCTCTGAGGGAGAGATGGGCCCCTGCACCTCTTCTAGCTCCATATGCCCATCCCAGGCACTCATGCTCGGGCTAGTCCACTGTACTGTCCACCTGGATGCCCCACCAGCTCTAGGCAACCTGGGGAAGGTCTCCTTCCTGGAGGAGGTAAGACCCCTCTCATGGCCTGAGGGGCAATGGCCAGCTGTCAGGGCCAGTGCCCTTGCTAAGCAGAGGAAGAACAAGGGCATCCATTCTGCCTCCTGCCCATGCCCACTGAGGGAGGTGTAGATGCCCTTCAGATCTTCCTTGTCAATGAAGGCCTCCCGGTTCAGATCCATGGGTGTGAGTGCCTAGAAACCAAGGCAGGCCCTTAGGACTGTAGCTGACTGGCTCTGCCTCTGCCTCCTCAGCCAGGGATAGTCAGCCATGGGTCAGGGACTCCTGATGGGAGAGAGACTTGTCTCCTTGAACTCCTGGATCTGGGTCTGCTCAGAGTTGGAGAAGACTTGGAGGAAGCCCGCTGGGTGCACAAGGTACCACAGCTTCCTTCTTGGGAGTGCCAAGGCTGAGGGTTCCGAAGTACTGCTGGAGAACCTTCAGTGGCATCCTGTGATTTGGGAACCTTAACTCAGACAGTAAGGGGACTCTACTTGGTGCTGGAAGGGTCCAGGAAATATGCTGTCCCCAACCCTATGTGCAGGAGGAAGCACAGCAATCCCTGAAGCCCTGGCAGACCATGGGGCTTAGGGCCATCTTTATGTGTGTGGCCCTGGAGAGTTCCAGGGAAAAGGGATGCTAAGATGGGCTTGTTCTGGGCATCAGGGTTTCTTGAAGGCTCAGACTTGCCTTCATCTTGCCCCCGATTGTCACCAGGGCACCCACGGGGCCTGTGCTTCTCACCCACACCTATGTACTCAGATGCATCTTCATACACACACCCACACACACACATGCACATGCGTGCTCACATCCTGCTGGGCCACTTGCTCACTGTGCCTTAGTCTTCCTGCCCAGGCTCCATCCCACCTGACTTAAGCTCCTGCCTGGTGCCCAGGATAGCTCAGGCTTCAGCTGCCACTCCCTGCAAGTACAGGTTCTGGACCACCCAGGGAACTGCACAACTGTAGAGCAAGCATGGGTGGTCTAGCAGTGACTCAGATAGCCCCTGCCCCCAGACTCCCCAGGCCTGGATGGTGCATCTTCATAGCTACCTGCCATGCCCTGGCCAGGGCCTAGGATCTGAGAGTCCATATGGCACCCAGGCCCCACTGGGCAGCAGAAACTACTTGCCTCAGAGGAAGCTGCCTTTTCCAGATGGGCACAGAGGTTCAGTGATCCAAGTGTTTGGCCAGCACTTGGTGTGTGTCAGGGCTCCTACTCAGATCCATCAGCAGAGCTCCTGGCCCTGGCCTATGTGGCAGCAATGGCTCCTTTGCTGGCCCAGGAGGATGACATTTCGGGGGTGGACCAGCCTTGGAGATGGCTGGGTGACCCTAAGGTTCTGGGATAGGGCACACTTGGACCACTCCCCACCGACCCTGATCTTCCCCATACTCCTTGGCCTGATGGGGGAAGGAACCTGTTGTTGGTGCTGGAAGTCAGGTGCCATGGTCCAGGGAGTAAGACGCAGGGTAGGATAGATGGGTGGGTAGGGAGGCCCTGCAGCTCTAGGCCTGGAGAACAGGCCTTGAAGGGCTGGCCTGTGCTTGGCAAGGGCAGCAGGGCACCAGCAAGTGAGAGTGGATGTGGGTACATGTGGTCACCATGTTGGGTGACCCTTCTCCCTTGCACAATTACAGTGTTCACTGTGGTAGAGGCCCAACCCCACAAGGACATAGCTGTGATGGAAGCTCTCTTCCAGGCACTGCTGCCCGATATCCCCTAAGCCAGCAGGACCCAAAGAAATCATGTACCTGGGAGATTCTGAATGGGAGCATGTGACCAGGTATGGGGGATAGGTTGAGAAGGAAGGGCCACACATTCCAGGGCCCTGGACAGGCTTGAAGACCTGCAGGGGTGGGAAGCCCCAAAGGTGAGAAGGCCACAGAGCCCCAGGGAGAATCCTGAACTCAGTACTAAAGATAGCAGTAGAGCTGGAAATATCAGGGTTTTGCATGTAGCTGACACTCGACAAGTGCTGGGACCCTCTCTCCTCTGTGCCTGAGAGCCTGACCTGAGGTATGGTTCTTCCCTGGCACCAGGGGTCTTCCCTGGACATTAGTGCATAGGTGTCTTCTCTGCCAACCTCCCTCAGCCTGCTGTCACTGCCTTGGGCCCCCAGATACACTTATTTTTGGCTCTGGAAGTTGAGCTGCTGAGCAATATGGTTTATGTTAAATCTAGTGAAAACTCGTGGTCACTTGAGGTCATCTTACTATAGGCAGCTAAGTTAGAAATTAATATACAGTCATAGGGACTAGGCCCTCGAAGTCAGCACAAAACATAAAGACATCAAATTGGGCAAGGTGGTGCACACCTATAATCCCAGCACTTGGGAAGTTGAGGCGGGGGACTGCTATGAGTTTGAGGTCAGCATGGGCTCTATAGTGAGTTCAAGGCCAGTCTGGACTACATAGCAAGACTCTGTCTAAAAACAAAACAAAACAAAACACACACACAAACCCACATCCCCAAATAAATAAATAAATAAATAAATCAGAATTGTGGTTGGAAATGCATCGGAATAAGGCTGTGCTTCAAGATACACATGTAACAGCCAGGACTACATGCCTTTCCAAGGGATAAACAGTAATATGAAATTATACAGTAATTAGTACCACCTGCTCCATTAAGTCTAGCTAGGCCTCAGTTGCACAGGTGGGTGACCAGACGATCTAGACCCATCCTATCCCCAGAATGCCTTTGTTCTTTTCATGTACCCTCATTACATGACTCGCTTTCCTATTAGATCAATATTAGCTAAGTGGTCCTGGGAAAGGAGAGTATAGAGATAACTGAACACCAGAAGGACTGATGGCTCCCAGAGCTGTCCAAGCCTAGGAACAATCCTTCCAGCCATGCAGGCCTGTTGGTACCAAGTCACTTTTGTCTACACAGTACTTAATGAATTGAGAAACTGGGTGTGGTATGACGTTTTCTCTCTTGCTTGTGGAAGGCTTCACCTCATGCAAGATCCTTTCTTGGAGGAGTCCCCTTTACCTTTGGTGCTGTCCTCTGCTTCACTGTGTGGTAATATATTATTTGACTATGCTCATATCTGCTGATTTTTTTCTTTTTTTCTTTTGGTAAGACTCACTACGTAGTTCAGGCTGGCTGGTCTTGAATTTGGTGATTCTCCTACCTTAGCCTGTGGAGTATTGGGATTACAGGTGTGTAGCACCATGCCCAGCCCCTCGCCCTTTTTTTTTTTTTTGACAGGGTGGTGTTACTATGCAGTTTATGCTAAACTCATATTCACTCTAGTTCAGGCTGGTTTTGAACTCACAGTGATCCCCCTGCCTCAGCCTCCTGAAGGTTAGGAGTATAGGTGTGCACCACCACACCTAGTACTGTACTTTTATAACCAATTTACTTGTATCTTTTTTGGGGGTGCATCTTTTTGAGACAAAGTCTTGTTGTGCAATTCAGGCTGGCTCTGAGCTCACTTTATAGCCCAGGCTGGTCTCAAACTTGCAACAATTCTCTTGCCTCAGCCTCCCCAGTGCTGGGATTATAGCATGTAACACCACACCCAGTGCATGTTTGTTTATATCTTTTAAAAATAAATGTGTGGCTCTCTCTGTGCAGATCTGAACCGCTAATTTCTGTGGCCACATATATGTGACTCCTTGCTGTCACAGACTGCAAACTTGGCATATTTTACTGAAAAAAAACTATATAAGAGAAGTTGTTCTTTTTAAAACTTTATTCTTTTGACACTGCCTACCTCTGTAACTGTTTCATGGCTTTTGTAATTACTTTCTTGACCCTTGTAAACACAAGAGCATAACTGAACATGTGGGATCCCTGATTATATCACTGTACCAAACTTCATGAACTGATAATCATTAATCTACTCTGTACCTGATGATCTCACCCTGCTAGCTAATCAGAACTGCCAGGCTGTTCTGTCTCTTCTCTGTAACTCCTGCTTGTGCATCACAGAAAAGCCCTAGACCACCACAGAGCCTGGGCTGATATTCTAGGAAATGATCCCCGTCAGTGCTGGTTGACACAAATAAATCTACCTCCAAATCCTGGGTGTCTTTTTGCTGATTCTGCTTGCCATTGCATGACATCTAGTAGATTGAGCCTTATAGTTTCCCTGTATCAACCTGTCCAGCAGCTCAAGGGCAGAAAGAGAGGGTGAAGGGTATTTTGTGGGGTCAGGAGGCTTGCAGGTTGCAAAGAACAATGAAGCTGAGGAAGGCTGGGGTCTGCATCTTTCTTGGGGCTGGACTCTGGCTTGTCTCCTCAGGGTGGGCATGAGCAGGGAGCCCTGTGGGATGGCCCCAGTATTCTGGCTCCTGGCCAGGCTTCCTGCTCCCCAGCTGAGGGGCTAGGGCCTGGGGCTAGTGGGATAGGTGTCTCATGTTTGCAATCTGCATTGTGTTCTTTGGAAAATGGGATCTGTTGAAGAGTAAGAAAAAGTGGGCTGGAGGGGCTGTCATTGGATTGCATCTGAGATTTCTGAAGCTGAAATAAGGAATTTAACTCTCTTTTTAGCAGGTTTGCTGACTCCCACTGTAGAAAAAGAATTTTCAGGACTTGTCAGTAAGAAGCTAAAGGGTTTATCAGAGATTTAGGATGCACTCATGAGCAAAATGTGAGCCCTCAGAGAAATGAGGTGTATTATTTCCTGGAAGGGGAAACATTATGCTTCTTGAAAGGTTAGAAACCCAAGGAAAAGGTGCTCACTGACCCCTCATCTCACCAAAGGGTATGTACTGCACTGGTATGGACTTTTTTGGTAATTAAAAGTCTTTTTTCTTTTTCCGAGACAGTCTCATTATACACTTCAAACTGGCCTTTAGCTCACTATGTAGCTCGGGCTGGTCTTGAACTCAGTGCAATTCTCCTACCTCTGCCTCCCAAGAGCTGGGATTATAGACAAGTGTGTTCCAACACGTTCAGCTAAAACATTCTTTCAATTCTCTCTACTGGCTCCTTTATCTTAGGATCAGATTCCTGTTCTTCTGCTTCTTAACTTCTCAGTTAAGCCAATTTATGGATTTTCAGCATTCCTGAGGAATTCTAGGTATAACAGGAGCCTAAATTTACTCAAATGGATAGCCTTGGGTGGTCCTGTAAGTTGCAGCTTTCTTAAAAATACAAGTTTTCAGGAGGCTCGTTGCCAGGCCAGCCTGGATTACCTATTGAGAACCTGTCTCTGAAAAAAAAAGTACAGTTTTTAGTTATTGATCTACCATACCTTTCATTTATTTTTTCCTACCTCAGTGGACCTTTGCACAAGCCCAGCTGGGTCCTTCATGGGGAGGCGGGAGAGAGGTCAGCCAGGGACCCTAGCGCTTCGTGGCCTCAGGGTCTGGGTCGCCGGTCAGCTCTGGTCGTTGTGGCCTTCCCTGGAAATCGCCGGACCTTCCTGGGGTGCAGTACCGAAGGCTCTTGGGAGGCTGCGCTCGGGATCGCTCCGCACTGGTCCCCGACCCCCGTAAACGTGGGCCTGACCACTCCTCAGCGCTCTCAGAGAAGCGCTAGGCTCCGCGAGTCACCGCTCTCCAGCGAGACACCCGCGTCCAGTCCCGGTCCTTGCGTGCTTGCTTGCGCCGTGACGTCATCACCGAGCGGGGCGTGCCACTCACTGTGGCCACTAGAGGGAGTTGCCCTGTCCCGCTCTCCGCTATAGCGCATGCGCACGATCCGCTGACCTGGGCCTCCGCGAGTTCTCCCTCGCCTCAGTTGTGCTTCCGGCGCGAAGGTCAGGGACAAGATGGTGCCACCAGTGCAGGTCTCTCCGCTTATCAAGGTGAACTCTGTGTCGCTGGCGCCGCGCGGTGCACCAGTCCCCTGCATGCTCTTCTCCACGACCCACCCTCGTCCTCGACCCCGCGACCACTTTCCTTCAGTCCCCGGGACACCCTGCCCTGCGCCCCTGCTTTCCACGCCTGCGCCCTTTCCCCTGCGCCTACTGCCCTTCGGTCCCCGCGACCCCCACCTCACAATGACGCCCTGTCCCACAGCTCGGCCGCTACTCTGCCCTGGTTGTTGGCATCGCCTACGGAGCCAAGCGTTACAGTAAGTGGGGCGGGCAGGGCGTGGGGGACCACATTGAAGGCTGGGGTGAGGCGCTTCGCCCAGGTGAGGGAACTAGGGCTGTGGTCGCAGTCACCAGGAGGTGGGCTCCTTTCACTCAGCGTCTATAGGGAAGGAGTTAATTGTCACCCCTACTGCTAGGTTACCTGAAGCCTCGGGCAGAGGAAGAGAGGCGGGTAGCCGAAGAGGAGAAGAAGAGGCAGGATGAGCTGAAACGAATCGAGAGGGAACTGGCAGAAGGTATTGAGTGTGTCTCTCAGAGCATCCCGCTCACAGGCGTTCAAGACCAAACAGATGCTGCTGAGTAAAGGATGAGACCCTGCTTCATTCACATTGCTGCCCTCCCGGGAGCGGCCTTGTTTGTGGGAGTCATCGCAGTTTGCTTTTAGGGGAGCCCAGGCCCCAGGTTGGCACCGTGCAGTGCCTGCACCACCCGAGGACTGTCATCTGCTTCCTACTGACCCCTTTCCCAACCCCTTAGAGTTTCAGGTCGCCTGTGTAAAGGTTTCTATGTAAAGCAGATTCTGATATGTTTGAGATTAAAACTCTGAACCAGGCATGGTAGCACATTGCTGTAATCCCAGCCTCAGGAGGCTGAGGCAGGAAGATTGTTGCAAGTTCGAGACCAGCCTGGGCTGCAAAGTGAGCGCAAGGGCAGCCTGAACTGCATAGTGAGAGGCTGTCTCAAACACAAAACGAAACAAAACTTAACCTCTGACATGGTCCTTGTAGGTGGCCAGAGAGCCTTACAAATTGCAACACATTATTTCTTTTAACTTTTCAGCCCAAGATGACAGTATACTGAAGTGAGAGGAGCCAGCAGTCTGCATTGCCCCAGTTCCAGTGGATGAATAAAGCTTCTGAGTTATGTGGTGCTCTGGCTTCTTCTCTTTGCTGCCTCAGCTGTCCATTTCCTGGACTCCAGCTCAATAGTTATGGTGCTTTCCTCAGGCCAGGGGCCTGGGAGATATTTCAAAGGAACTAAGGAGCATTAATCACCCTAGACCCAAAATGCAGCTCACAAGCTCAAGGAACAATGCCTGTGTTATCTTGTGTCCACTGGGGGTTCGGGGATGTGATGGAGCAGGTTCCAGCCCCTGGAGTGCTGTTGAGTCTACTCTGGGCTCTCCTAGCTGCTGCTGTCAGCAGCCCAGGTCTCTGGACAGGCAGGGGAAGCTGCAGGGTGGTAGAAGCTCATGCCCTTACACTGGGAAGGTGGATCCTCTGTCCGCAACTCACAACCCTGCTGGGATCTTGGGGAGGTGTCCCTGGTGGCCCTGAGACTGACCACATCCTGACACTGAACTGTTCAGGCAGGCTGGGGTATGTGCCAGGCAGATGTACCTCACCAGGCTGGGCTCCTGGGCTCCTGTAGGTGGTGAGCCAAGCAGTCCTAGCTTGGTGGTTCAGAGTAGAATGGGAGGGTGCTGCTACTTCCCAGCTATATGCCTTGAGCAAATTTCCTATGCTTAGACCCCAGTTTTTGTTTGCAAAGTGAATTTATTTGCAAGTGCGATGAGAAACAGCACACAAAACATTTCAAAGCACCTTTTGGTTTCTGTGGGTGAAATTGATACCTCTGCCCCCATCTGATATCCCAGCTTCTGGATCCCTCTGGTTGCTGCAGAATCCCTTGGAGTCTTGAGACCCTTGGTCCCTGACAAGACTCTGAGGTGCGGTGTGGGTTAGACCAGCTCCCCCTTACTGCAGGCAGGTAGCTTTGCTGGCTGTTCCCCCTTTACTCCACCCTAGAAGTATCCAGTGTGAAGGTAGCAAATGCCATTGTGCTCATATGTGTCAGCTCTTTATTTTCAGTAGGAGAATTGGGAGTTCAAGGCCAGCCTGGGCCATACAATGAGACTTATCTTAAAGAAAAAAGGACGTGTCACTAGATGGTAACCCTTTCAAAGGTGAATGATGAAGTTTGATGGGACTTTATGCCTCTTTCTGTAGGCTTACCAGCATTGTCACTGGCAGTGATAGGTGCTCTAAGCAAAGCTTCCCCCATGCAGAACTAGCAGCTTTAGGCCCTAACCCCAGGGTTTGTTAAAGATCCCCCTCCCACTGCTCACTGCCATGACTTTTTGGCACAACTTCCTGATGGGTCAAATGCTATGAGCCCACCACAATAATTCCATCATAAAAAATGGGAGAGTTGTTTTTTCTTTTTTCTGAATTCCTGGGCATGTCTAGTAGAGAAGATGGGAAGATGTTACTATCTACATATGTGCACGTATGTACACATGCTGTTCTGCTATCTACATATGTGCATGTATGTACACATGCTGTTCTGAATGTCAGTGCTCAGGTTTCTGACTTCCAGACCCTTTTTAAAGATCTCCCTGTGGGAACTATCTAAAAAAAAAATCAAACATGCTACATCATTGAAGTTATAGTTGGCTTTAGTTCATAAAAACAAACCTTAAAAAAATGTATCCAAAATTATCTTTGGTCACTTTTTCTGCTTCCTTTTCTTTCTATCTTTTCTTTTCTTTTCTTTCTTTTTTTTTTTTTTTTTTCTTTTTGAGACAGTCTTGCTATGTAGTCCAGGCTGGCCTTGAATTCACTATATAGCACAGGGTGGCCTTGAACTTGCAGTGATCCTGTTGTCTCAGCTGCATGAGTGCTGGGATCACAGGCATGTGCCACCATGCCCAGCACTTCCTTTGCTTAACTTATACCGTGCAACCAAAAGCAGAGCCCCAGTCTAGCAGGTATGTGGAGGGAGGGAGCCAGTGGCTCACAGGATGCAGCAGGTTGAAGATTTGGGTGCTGGGTCACCGTTGCAAACTTCCATGCCCACTGCAAGAGAAGATGGACAGTGAGCAAGCACTTCCCCTCCCTGTACTCTATGTGTCCTTTACTGGCTCCTGCAGGACAGTGGTCAGAGTGTGGTCCATACCCAGCCTAAGCCGATTAGCTGGGTTGAGCCTGTCTTAGAGCTTTAGCCTCTGTTGATACTGTGACCTAATTACTGTCAGTTCCAGCTTCCGGAAACCCAGAGGTTTCATTGTTCATGCTGGCCTTCTGCCTAGTGGTGGGGAAAGAAGGGAACAGCAGCAAGACCAAATGTGATGGGCAGGACAGGCGAGAAGAGCAAGGCAGTGCCAATGGAACTTTAATTTGGGGTGCACTGACCAGCTGAATCACATCCCCATGATGTGGGGTGAAATGAAAACAAGTTCTGGTCAATGTGCTAACTTGTTTTCTTTTTTAATTTGGTTACTCTTTTTTAAGACAGGGTCTCATGTAGTTTAGGCTGATCCTGAATTCAGTATGCAGCCCAGGCTGGCCTTCAACTCACAGCAGTCTTCCTGCCTCAGACTCCCAAGTATTGGGATCGCAGGCGTGTGCCACTATGCCTGGCCTTCTTGGTTACTTCTTGGCCTACTTGGTTACTTAGGACCTTGTGTTTGCCAGGCAGGCACTGAACTGCTGAGTTCTATCCCTGGCTCTTGGTTACTGTTTTTTGGTGTTTTTTTTTTTTTTTTTTTGTACTGGGAATTGAACTCACGACCTCACACTTACTTGGCAGGCACGCCACTGAGCTAAACCACCAAGCTCTTGGTTACTGTTTTTTGTTTTAGATTTGCAGTTTTGTTTCTTAAGGTGACGTGGGGCAATGGGTAGATTTTCCAAAAATACTTAGGTAATTTCTACTTGTGGACAGAACATGAGAGGTGCTTGGGGAACTTGCCTCCTTTATGAAGGAGGAGGCAGCACAGTTCCTTAGAGAGCAGGAGGAATCCCAGCCTAGCTCTCAGCTGTGGGAAGAGGCCTCTTGCACACAGTGTCACTCTACCTTCCTCTAGGTCTGACTGCTATATGGCCTCTGCCTCTTTGCTGCTTGCTTGCTCTTTCTTCCTCCCTCCCTTCCTTTGTTTTTGGTACTGGGAATCAAACTCAGGACCTTGTACTTGCCAGGCAGGTGCTGTGTTGCTGAGCTATATCCTTGACCCTCACTCTGCTGCTTTGACATGGGGTGTTAATCAGGTGCCTGCCCCAGGCCAAGGCAAGGGGCCCAGACCTTTCTTGGCTGCTCTGTCCTCATCCTTCTTCTTCTCCTCCTCCAGAACCTTCACTTTCTCCTCATACTCATCAGCCAGTGCCTTCCACTCCTTCCTGTTGTTCTGCAGACGGTCGAACATGGGTAGGATCTCCTCGTGGAAACGGGAGAATTCCTGGGGGAAATTGGGAAGCCAGGCCTGTCTACTTGTTCCTGGAGAACTTGATGCTGGCCTCTGTCCACCCCACCTGGCCTTTCAACCATGGAGACTCCTGAGATGTTCCTTTCCCAGCAAAGCCCTAAGGGAGGAGCCTTGAGGCCTGGATGTGTGTGCTCATGATACAGACAGGGCAGAAAGTGTCCAGGTCAGGAGGGCTAGGTCACTGCAGATGGGCTTCTGTCAGGTGAATGTAGGCAGGGGCAGGGCCCATCTGCTTCTCTCACATGCTTATACACACAATCACGTGTGACTTGCATACAGTGGTCACAGATCATGTGCACGTACTACATATGGATGTGCACACATCAGACCCATCATGTGCTTCACAAACTGCATACATATCACATGCACATGTGCAGGCATCATGTACATGTCATGTGCATGCACATCACACATGCATACCCACCTATCACACAATGCACATATTTACAACACATCACATTAAATGTCACAAGTCATATCACATGTGCACACCACAAATCACACATACACAGATCACACAGTGTGGATGGAGTGAAGAAGGCAGCAGGAAGTATATACGTTGGCCATGACCTGTGGCCACCAGGAGAGAATGTCCTTGTTTCTACCTGTGCAGCTGCTCAGCACAAACCTCACTTAGAACCAGACAGCATCCTCCGAGGACAGTGGACCAGTCACCACTACCAAGAGTAACCAGAGAAGCCTGTCTCCCACAAGCCAAAGTGTTCTATGGGGCCTTACATGAGGCTCTGTAGTCAGGTCCCTACCACAAGTCCCCCTACATTCTGCCAGGTGTCCTTGGGGACAGACAACAGAACTCTGGGTTCTGTAGGGGATAGGACCTCTGATAGGCATAGGCCATCCCAGCCTTGCCCTTGTCCTCCAGGTCACCCTAACCAAGGTACACCTTGGTCCTATGTGCACTGGGCCATGGGTGGGGTGACTGGGAAGTGTATAAGGACACTTTTGCCTGGGAAGCACCTGGCTGGGAGGCACATGGAGTGAAGATAGGTGTGCAAAGCAGGCTAGGTAGGGGCCCTGGTGTCCCCCCATCTACTGTGTCAGCCTGGCATGTGGCTACACAGCATCCCTCCTTCTGTGAGAATGCTACTGGCTCCCCCTGCACCCTTCCCCATCCATTGCCAGGTTAGCATGGATGCCTGGTGCCCACCTTGTACACGAACGTGCACACGAAATCGATGAAGCCGACCTGCAGCTTGGGGAGCTCAGCCGCCTTGTTCCGGTCCATCATGGGCTTATGGGGAAATGGAAGGAGGTGTCACAGGGCCTGGATCCTCATCCTTGCCATACTACCCTCCTGCCCCCCAGGGCTTGTCCCAGGGCTCTGGGACTGGCAGCAACCTGGCTGCTCCAGTTTCCTCAACTTGAGCCTTTGTGCAGGCATCACCTGTACCCTCTTTCTACAGGGCCACCCGGCCACCATGAGTCCTGGGTTGTGAGTGCGGAGCTGGGTCTAGTGCCCTGGAAATAGCACTCACAATGGGCTGCTGATCCAGGACCGTCCTCTCCAAATCACCTTGTTCCCAGAACTCAGCAGCCACCAGAAGTGCGACCTGGGGGCACACAAGGGTGTCAGGAGTGGGGTCTTGGCAGGCGTGTGGAACCTGCACATAATGTCCCCCTGCCTTGAGCTCCCAAATGTTGACCCAGAATGCCCTGGGTGGGGCACTTGGGTCAGGATGCCTGGCCATCCTGACCTTGCTCTGTACTTCCCAGGGCTTGGTGATGGCAGACAGGTCACAGGCAGTCATCATCATGGCCCTGTAGGCAGAGAAGGCACAGCCACAAGTCTCACAGTGGGGTGGGAGTCAGGCCATTCCTGTGTGACTGTGGTGACCAAAGGACACGACCTGAGGCCCACAGATCCTGCCCTGTCTCCCTAAAACTGGGGTAGGTAAGGATGGGGCAGTCCCCAGGGGTCCCAAATAGGTTAGAAGCCATTCCTGAAGGGAATGCAAGCTCACATGACAATCTCCTTCCGCGTGGTTTCCAGGGACAGGTACTCCACCCAGCTCTTCTTGTCTTCATAGTTCTTGGACTCATCCACAATCTTCTGGAACATTGTCCTCTTCCTGGGAATTGGAAGGGGACAGTGGCAGAGGTTCACCATCTCTGATGTGGCCATACACTCGTCTACCCACCTGCCCATGCCCCATCCCTGAGCGCACTTGAAGTAGAGGGCCAGGTCTGTGGCAATGATAGCGATGTCCATGAGGTGTATCACATGCTCGTGCTGCCGCCGGTTCAGGTTCTGGTAGATGTTCAGGCTCTGTGGGGGCCATATGGTCAGCTCAGGCCAGGTGTTCCTGTTGCCTAGGGCTCTTGGGCCAGGACCTCTTGCCCATGGTGCCTGTCTGCCTTAAACCCTAGAAGGACAGGACAAGGACAGCCTTCCCTGCCCCATGATGTCCTCTCCACTTGGTGTCCCCTATGCTTTTTCAGTCATCTTTGTCCCCTTCCTGGCCACAGGCCTCTTCTGTCCTTGCTCATAGCCAGGTCCCTATAGCGATTATGCCCACCCACAAGAGGACCTGGCCCAGAGCAGATATGGACCTCTTCAGCCAGCAGGAACTTTCCGAACTCCAGGTGGTGCCGCTCCAAAATCGAGGAGCCATGGAGCTTGGCCAGGGGGTTCTGAGACCTGTCACAGATTCCATTTCCAACCGTCAGAAGGGCTGCCCACAGCCTGCTCCTGCGCCCTGACCCCAAGCTGTGACCCCGCTGACCCCAGCAGGTGCCTACTTCATCTGGTACAGGTTGTTGGTGCCGCGGTGGTCGATGTCATGGCACAGGCCAGCTGTAACCATGGCAAAGGCTTCCAGGTCTGTGTAGTAGCTTTTCAGCTTGCCCGTCTGTGGGGACAGGAACACATGTGTCCCCCTGGGCCAGCAGTGGTGGGCCAAGACCTGCTCCTCAGTAGCCCAAGTACCTTACCCACTTTGGAGAACCAGGATCTTTTCACACATGGGTCCCCAGGCCTGGCTGCCACCCTGCTCTGGGCCCATCTGTGTGACACCATGGCCCTGCATGTGGCCCTGTGGCTCTGTGTGTGGTTTATAGCCCCTGCGTGTGTCCCTGGGGCTCTGTGTGTGACCTGATATGTTGTTCCATGGTTCTACACATGTCCCTGCAGCTCCATATGAGTGTGTGGCCCCATAGCTCTGTGTGTGACCCCTGTGGCTCTGTGTGTGGCTCTGTGTGTGGCTCTGTGGCTCTGTGTATGACCCTGGGGCTCTGTGTGTGGACCTTTGCGTGGCCCCATATGAGGGTGTCCCACCCATCGCGTACCATGAGCAGTGTGAACATGGTCTGAGCCACATTGAAGCCGTGCCTCCAGTTATGGTAGGTGATTCTCCGGTAGGCTTTGCTGACAGAGTACAGGAACCGCACCAGGACCTGGGGGCAGAGGACAGCCAGCCTCTGAGTCCACCCCAGCATTTGTGGTCTGAATTGCGGAACAGGCTCTCAGGCCCTTTCTCCTATCTCCCTAGGTTCCAGGCCCATGCCTGCCTTTCCGAGGTGGGGCTGGCAAGAAGTTGGAGCCAGGTGGGTAGAGCAGCTCTAGATGCTAACAATTTGGGACCTCATCTCTGGCTCTGTCCCAATCTGGAAAGAGGATTCCAAAACTGTGCCTTTTTCCCCTTTTTCATTACTGGAGTTTGAATACAGGCTCTTTGCACTGAACTACATCCCTAGCACTTTCGTTATTTTTTATTTTGAGACAGGGTCTTGCTAAGTTACTAGGTTTCCAAACTGGGCTTGAACTTGTATCCTCCCATCTCAGCCTTCTGGAGTGTTGGGATTAGAGGTGTGTGCAGCAACCTTTCTGCCTCCGTATGTGATATTTTGAGGGGGAAAAGTTAGTTTTATGCATGATGTTTTCATGGGTCTGCTTTTGGGCAGGAGAGGAGACTCTGGAGAATCCTGTTGCTTCCATTACCATATTTAGGGCCAGAAAATTATTTGGAAGCACTTTTTATATTGTTAATATTTTTGACACAATTTTATTTTGTTTTCCTTTTATATCTACTAAAATTTCTTTATAAAATTCCAGCCTATTCCTCTTGTTCTCTGGGGAGCATAAGAAAAGAAGATTGATTGCTCCCTTGAACTGTGAGGAAGGTAGTACAGAACAGGAGCAGGGCACAGCTGAGACCAGAGCAGAAGCCATCCCCATGGAGATCTCTAGGGACCCCTCTGGCCAGCCAAGAGGATGCCATGTGTTTCCTGTTTGGGGAGAGTCGGCCTTAACTCACTCTACACCCCATGCCAACCCTGTTAGTGTCCAACGGCACACATAATGAGAACTGTCTGGAACTCCTGTTAATCTAATTTCATGTCATCCATCTACCCACCCACCTACTCATCCACCCACCTGCCCTGTCCACCCACTCATGCACCTACCCACCCATGCACCACCCATTCCTCCATCCACCTACCCACCCATCCTCTCCTCTATCCACCCAATCATCCACCCACCTGCCTGCCTACCCATCCACCCACTCAACCACCCATTCACCCACATGCCTGCCTACTCATTTATCCACCCACCCACCCACTCCTCCATCCACCTACCCGCCCTCCCACTCCATCCACCCACCCAACCATCCACCCACCCATCCAATCACTTGTTCTAAACATGGTTGCTATTTATATTTTAGCAGTTCTATAATGAGTATGTTTGGCCCTCCAATGTTCAGTTAGAAATGGGACTCTCATCCTAACCACATCCTCCAACCTCCCAGGGGAACTGGATCCCTAATCATGTCTCCCACCTCCTGGGGAATCTGGAACTTCCGGACCACGCCCAGTTCATAGTACATCTGGATGCCACACTTGACCAGGTCCATCTCGGTACATTCCAGATCAGAGAAGTGGAATTCATAGATGTCAAACTTGGTGGGCCCAGGCAGCTCTTCCTTCTGTGGAGAGGTGTGAGCTGAGGGAGCAGGCCCATTGCAGTGCCACCTCTCTTGTCCAGTCTTCTCTCTGCATCCTCTGTACAGTCAGATACCCCTGCACCTCTGGTGATGTCTACCCTCCAGACACTGCAGCCTGTGTCCGGGTACTACATGGACCTGGCTCAACCCATCCTCCTGTCTGCTCCTAGATAGTGACCCCATGACACTTGCCTGGCTGGGTGGATGGAGTGGTGTTGGAGAAACAAGTGAGCACATGGGAAGGTACATATGGGTATAGACTTAGGTAGACACAAGTACACATGTGCAGGTACACCCCATAGACACAGGTATGCAACATGACTCCTACACTGCTGATTTCCAGAACCCAGTGAGCACACTCACACACTCGGAGGCCACAGGAAGAAGAGCCCAGGAATTCTGCTAAGGCACATAGGCAATGGAGATGGAGCCATCATACCACCAAGCTGGTCCCATGACATTCACTGGGAGACACATGAACACATGAACACACACAATGTACAAGCGTGCGTACACAGATGCATACACACTGGGGTTCATAGGCAGTGTGCCTAGTCCTACTGGAGGAGACAGCACAGGTGGACATTTGGTTCCAGTGGTGCCCAAAGAGACTAAGAAGTGGGTGGTTCTGGAGAGGACATGGGGACTGGTGGGCAGATACTGGTCAACTCTACAGGACAAACACTCAGAGCCAGGAGCACACCAGCACCGTCACATGTCTACTAGCCACAGCAGCACCACAAGGTGGCATGCTGTGCCAGGCACCCTCCTACCACTGCAGCAGTGACAGGTGTCTACTAAGGACAGGAGGTGGATTCTCACCAGGATTTTCCCTAGCTCCTCCTCCTCACAGTCAGCTGGCTCCTTCCCCAGGCGTTCTCTTGTTGGCTGACAGACAGCAAGAGTGGGTTATGGGCCAAGGTGAATGATTGTGACATAGTGACAATGTCCCTTCAACCCCACGAGCATGCTACATAAGAGGCCTCTGGGTCCTGAAGGACAGTGTCCGTTGGCCCAGGCACTCTGACTCCTATGGACAAGGCTTGTGCACAGGTGGCTTCCTCTCTTTGCCTCCGAGCCCTGCCTGTGGGTGACCAATAAAACTCAAAAGGCTCGGTCACACCTTTCAGAACTGAGGCTGAGGCACAGGAATGTCCCTGGGCTGGGCAGATGGAGCAGAGGCCAGGGCTGGGTCCAGCCATTGGGGCCCAGGGACATGTCCCCACCCTTGGGCTCCCCACCACCCCCAGAGAGAGGGGCTGTACCAGGATGGCCTGGATCTCATCCTTGTCACATCTCACGTGGTACAGAACCATGTCCTGTGCGATGTCCTTGCGGTTCTCCAGCTTGTTCATTTTGTCATAGGTGTCTGTATTCAGCACTGACCAGCCCAGGAACTGTGTCAGGGACTGAGGGTGGATGGTAGCATCACTGAAATACCCTTAGTGCCCTGGTGAGTGCCTGCTGTGTACCTGCCTATGGTTTAGGCAGGTCCCCAGGCCTCCTGCAGCTCAGCAAGTGCCTCTGAATGGACATCTGGGCAGCACCTCACAATGCACATAGACCACCCTCAGCATCCTGCACCATCTTGCAGGACTGCCTGTGAAGCCAGCATTTACCTCCATGAGGACCTCATCCTGCTCATCAAAGGGTTTCCCATCCTTCCTGTTGTAGAAGGTGGCCACCCCCACAATCTCCTCCTTCTTGTTGACAATGGGCATGGACAGCACATTCTTGATGACCCAGCCAGACTCGTCCAGTGGCCCCTCCTGCAGGGAGTGGGGTGGAGCTGAGGGCATCCGGTCCTAGGCCTGGCCAGAGCTCTAGGGGCAGTGGGCTCCATCTTTTCTGCCCTCAGGTTGTGGGTTGGTCTTCCTGTCTTTCTACTTGCTACCTAGGACCTTGGTGCCCATGGTGTATGTGGCAAACCTTTCCTACTAGAGATGTCTTGGCAGCACTAGCTTTGGGGGTGTGTGAGGACTGCCACCCACAGAAGGAGGGGTGGTTCCCATGCTGCCTTCTGTTTAATGTTCCTGGGGCCTCTCCTTTCCATTTTGCACTGGACCCTGAGCCACACAATCCTGGACAATGGGCCTGTATAGTAAAATGTGGACAGTGGACCCTGGACCAGTGTGTTCCCACCAGTGTCTATGATTGCCTCCACGAGCTGCCCTGGCATCACATCCCCAGGCAAAGACAGGTAAAGAAAGGGGGCACTGAATCTTGTGGGGGATGGGCAGGACTAGCCAAGCCTAGGCAGGATTGATTAAGCCCAGATAGGACCAGCTGATCCTCCACCGAACACTGTCTACCTGCAGACCCATGAGCAGGAACAAAGCTTTCTCATCATCAGCAGTTGTTTCTTAACATTAAAATCTAATTCAGCCCATGATTTATGAACCACAATACTTTCTTTTCCAAGCAAAGCACATCTTTGTGGTGAGTAAGCAGATACCTGGAACTTGAACATCTCATCAGCGGAAGCATTCATGATGTTGCAGATCTGGAAAAGGAGAAACATGTCACCCAGAGCTGTTGGCAGCATTCTGTGATCCACACCCTGGCAGCTGCAATCCACACCCTGGCTCACAGGAGACAGTTCTGATAGGCAAAACAGTCCCCTGTGCTGGCAGTGGGCTGGGTGTGGGGTGTAGGGGTGGGTGCAGGCTGGGGAGGGGCCAGGCACTCACAAAGCCACTCTCTGCCACATAGGTTGGAAGGCCGCTGGCCAGGGCCCAATGGTCAGCTGGGGGTGTGCTGGGGAGAGAGGCAGAGGGTCAGTGTGGGACTTGGCAACACATGAGCATCTGCTTGGTCCCATCCTCAGGTCTGGGAAGATACAGGGTGGAGACTGGGAACCCAGGAAAGGTAGAGAAGCCTGGCAATAAGGCTGGCCCCTACCCAGTATGCAGTCCCTCCAAACTCAGCGTCAGTTAGTTGCTTGGTGATTCTGGTCTTACTCAAGTTCAGGCCTGGTCCCTAGATCCTCCTGCCTATTTGAGGCCTAGGGATGGATGCTGGATGGGCTCATGAGAAACAGGATCACTTGCCACACAAACTCCTTCACCAGGACCTCTAGGGCCATCCCCTTCCCTGAGCTCTGGCTGGAACCCCCAGGGTGTGAGGCTACCGCAGATCCCTCTTGTAGGGATCCCTCTGTATAGCCTCAACTGCATGAGGAACCTCCCTTCCCCAGAGTACAGGGGCTTTAGTACAGCAAGGCCCCACCTATACCCCCAGAGCCATGCCCAAGTGTCTGGGACACACAGCTTGTGAGGCCCCTGGAACTTACGGGATGACCTTGATATCTTCCTTGCCATGGAGAATGTAGTCAATGACTTTGTAGAAGACAATTTCCTAGAAACAACATGTCAGCATGGGCCTCCCCATCTGCTTCTTTGAGGGTGAGAGCCAGTATCCCCAAATATGTAGCATCATATACACCGCACATGGGCAACCACATCCACGTGCACACGTGTTACACACTCACATACTCATATGCATGCACACAGACCGGCCCCTACACATGAACACACGTTGTGCACTCAGAATCAGATCCACCTTCCTTCTGTGTCCACCTGCCCTGTATACTCCCTTGGTCCGGACAGGGGAGGTTGCTGAGGCTATCACTTCCCTGGGCTGCTCCTCTGACATGAGGATGGGGAGACAGCACCTAGACTACCCTGTTTTCTGCTCTCCCTCTGCTCCTAGAACTGGAACCAGAGGAGCCAAGCTGTGGGCCATATCCTCCTGGACTCACCCGGCCATCAGGTGTGCGCGGGCCTGAGTATGGTTGGGCCTCTCCCATCAGCACAGGCCACACGTCGAAGAATTCCTGGGCCGAGAAGAGGAAAGTGAGGAGGCTGGTCAAATGCAGCCAGGCTGGGTGTCCCTGGAGCCCACAGCCTTACCTTCTCCTTGGTCATGTCCAGGAGGGCCACCGAGTACCGTTCACAGTTCAGGTAGGCCCGCACGGTGTAGAAGGCTTTGTGAAACTGCCGCTCGATGTCTGTCAGTTCCTCAAACACCTTGTTGGCTGACCAGAGCAGCACCTGCAGGTATGGTGCGCAGTAGGCCAAGGCACCCATCTGTCTGGCCATGGTAGTAACAGGGCCACGTATACCCAGCATGCTTAGCTTGCAGGCATCTGGCCATAGTGCCTGGCTGTGCACCCCAAGGACACTGGTTGAGGGTACACAGTGCAAGAGTCCACTTGCTTCTTGGCCTTGGGGCCCCAGAAGCTGCTGGGCATGGCAGCCTGCTGGCTTTGGCTACATCTCTGCTATTGGCTAGTGCTGAATTCATGGTCAGTGATGCATGAAAACTGAAATGGTTTGCTTTAAGATTGAAAATCAAAAGCCTGAACTGCCATTCCCCACCTGGCTGCTGTACAGCCTGTGGGAAGCTGGGTTCTGAGGATCTAACATCACTGTCTGCTGGATGTGAAAAGTGCATCTGAGGGTGATGTGTGATGGGTATTGTCATGACTTGTATGTAGATGAACCACCCCCACCTTGCCCGAGGCCCTTTGTGCTCATAGGTGGGGGTTTTCAGAGGTGGCTGGATTTAGGGTGTATGAATACGGATTAAGTTGTGTGATAACTAAATCAGCCAACTGATTGGTTTAGCATAGTTCTGGATATGGACAATGGGAGGGCCCATCCTGAGTGTTGGTGGTACCAATCAATAAATTTGTGGCATGAATAGAATAAAAGGGGAAAGGAAGGCTTGCTGATGGTTGCTTCCTTCCTGCCTTGCCATTCTCCTCTGTGATGTCCCTCTGCCATGCTGCCCTGCCTTGGACCCAGTTATAGACTGAAAGCTCTACAAACTGTGAGCTAAAATAAACCTTTCTTCCTTTAACTTGTGACTGTTGGGTATTTTGTCCCAGCAATAAGAAAGTGACTAAGTCACATATGTACCACAGAGCCCTGGGCTAGCCCTGCCCATATCAGTCCTACCACACTTTGGCTCCAGGCCTGGCCAGGTTCCTCCCCACCAGCCTAGCCTTGTTACTCTAGCACAGGTCCCACGGGCACCCCACCAATCCTGTGTGTCCTCTGCTTTGCAACGTTCCCTGCAAAGGGCCGACCATTCTAGCTCCACCCCATCTTCATAGTTTCCTTGCTTGACTTCTTCTTGAGCCTCCTCTGGAGCACTCCCTGCTCTGCTGTCAGAGGAGGAAAAGGCCATAGAGACTCGGCCTCCCCACAGTTCACCTACCAGGGGCCTTCTCCTGCCTTCAGTTCCCTTAACCCAGCAGGGTGCTCCCCTCTTCTGCCTGCCACTGTCCAAGAGCTGACATTGTGGGGTGAGTCCTGCTCCTTGGAAAATATGGCTGCCTGTGGCATGCACCCACCCCCAGCACTCAAGCATGCCTGTACCCTCAGTTGTCATCCCATTTCTTCTCCCTTAGGGACTCAGGGCAGTCCACCTGTTGCCGATGCCACACTAAGTGTGAGCACCTTTCACTTGTTCTGCTAGCCTCTGCCACAGGCAGCTCAGGAGGGAAAGGAGCACAAATTCTTGCATAATTGAGTGGCAACTGCCCAATGAGACCAAAATCATCCACCATCTAGTCCACGGGGAACATACCGTGTCTACAGACCATGTCTATTGAAGATAGACACACACCACATCCACTGGGGAAAGACATATGGCCTCCACTGAGGACAAACACATTCTGTGTCCACCAGGAACAGGCATACACACCATATCCACTGAAGACAGATACATATCATGTCCTCTGAGCAGATCAGAGGAAACTCAGGGACCCACCTTGCCCACACATTCTTGATCCAGCCCTTTTCCTCTCCCCATGCAGGTCAACCCTTCCTTATCTCAGACTCAGTCCTACCTCAGGCTGGTCCCAACTCAGATCAAGGTCAGTCTGCATGCTAAGACCTTGGTTCCCTGCGGGAGAAGGCATCACAACAGGACAGACCCTGTCTGCCTCAAGGGATGAGGTGTGCAACCAGACTGTTTGAAACCCCCAGCCTGTCAAGGACACTTGGAAAGCGCATTCTTATGAGAAATCGCTTGACTTTGAAATGTTGGAAACTTGCCTTATTTTTTTTTCTGTAGTTTTATAGTTTCAAGTTTAGGTTTAAGTCTGCAATCTATTTTAGTCCATTCTTAAGTAAGAGTTGAGGCCAGATTTATTTTTATTCTGTATATGGGTAGCTATTTTCCCAGCACCATTTATTGAAGAGGCTGTCCTTTCTCCCACTGTATATTCTGGGCATCTTTTCTTTTTTTTTAAATCAATCAAGTTTGATTTATTTATGGATTTCTACTGAGTTGGTCAATATGTGTTTTTATGCTAGTATCATGCTGTTTTTATTACCATGGCTTTGTGCTATATTTGAAAACAAGTAGTATGAAGCCTGTAGTTTTGTTCTTTTTGGGTTGATTGCTGTGGTTATTTGTGGAATTTTGTGGTTCCATGTTAGTCCTGGGATGGTTTTTCTATTTCTGTAGAGAATGACTTTGTAATTTGAAAGGGATTGCATTGAATCCATAGAGCATTTTGGCTAATATGGACATTTTAATGGTAGTAATTATTCCAGTCCATGAACATGTGAAGGTTTTTCCACTTATTTGTGTCATTGTCAATTTCTTCATTAGTGTTTTATAGTTTTCAGTATATAGCTCTTTCATTTTCTTGGTTAAATTTATAGTTAAGTGTTTTTATTTTTTTGAGCTGTTTTAAATGAAATTTTCTAAATTTTTTTCAGGAGAGAAACACTACAGATTTTTATGAGTTTTATAATTTTTTTTTGTCTTTTTGAGACAGGGTCTCACTGTGCAATTCAGGTTGGCCTTGAGCTCACTTTGTAGCCCAGGCTGGTCTTGAACTCTCAACAACCCTCTTGCCTCAACCTCCTGAGTGCTGGGATTACAGGTGTAAACCACCATGCCTGGCATAATTCTTTTTTTTTGTACAGGAAATTGAACTCACGACCTCATACTTGCCAGGCAAGTGCTTACACCACTAAGCTAATCCTCAGTCCGCCCCCTCCCGCATAAGTCTTTTATCCTGTAATTTTACTGAATTTGTTTATCAATGGTTTTTCAATTTTTTTTGGCTTATCAGTTCTAATAGGTTCTGTGACATTGATCTGAGAAGTGATTGTTTTTATTTTTTTGCATGTAATTCCAAAAGCACAAAAATAGAAAAATGGGGTTGCATCAAAGTAAAAAAGTTTTGGCCTCAGAGAAGACATACAGATGGTTGACAGATGTATGAAAGAACGCTTAGTGTCTCTAACCATTAGCAGAAAGCAAGGGAAACCCACAAGGCGATATCATCTCCTGCATACTAGATTGGCTACTTTGGAAACATGAAAGATGAGTGTTGGCCAGAGCATGAAGAGGGGCCAAAGTGGCCTGTGGGTAGGGATATAAATCACTCAGTTGTTTTGGAAATTGGAATGGAGGCTTCTCACAAAACTGAAATGGACCTGCTATGTGATACAGAACCTCACTAGTGGGTGATTCCCAACAGAGCTGAAACATGTCAAAGAGAACTGCACACCTGTGTTCACTGTAGCACTGTTCACAAGGAGGGTGAGACATGGAACTAACATGTCCTTAAATAAAATCAGCCAGGGACAAGGAGACAAATTCCACATGATCTCACTTATGTGTGGAATCTGGAAAAGCCAAACTCATCGAGGCAGAGAATGGCTGCCAGGGTGATGGTGGGGGCTGGTGGAAAAGGGAGGGTAGGACGGCTGGCATATTTTTCAGTTAGGCTGGAGCAGTATTCTGGTGGCCTAAGCACAGCAGGTGGTGACTAGTAACACTCTACATATTAAAAGAAAAAGATTTTAAATGTTCTCACCAAGTAGGAATGATAAATATTTGAGGATGGAAGTACTAGTTTGATTTAATTATTCCACAAGCATACATGTATTGAAACATTACATTGTACCCAACCGATAAGTACATTTCTTTGAGTGTGTATGGTAATGAGGATTGAATCCAGCACCCCCACATAGAACTTATCACCAGCCCTTTAAAAAAAATTGAGATCTGGTCTGCTTAAGCCACTAAGTTGCCTGGGCTGGCCAGAATTGAATTGACAGGTATATGAAATTTCAGAATTGAAATCTTCCTGCTTCAGTTTCCTAGAGTATGAGATTACTAATGTGCATCAAGGTATGTACAATTATTATTTGTCAGTTAATAGTAGAATAAATCTGGAAAACTATTGGAAACATTAAGTTGGGTGCCAGTGCCTGATGGGACAAGATGTGTAGGGCCAAGGGGTGAGTGCCGTCTTTCCAGGTATGGGTCACACTCTCCATGTCTTCAAATCTCCAAGGCATCAGTGACTCTGTGAGCCCCAGGCCTCTGACCATGTCTCTGTACATCTACCCTGCATCAGCCAAACCTGGGTGGTAAGGGGAGTGACCTGAGCTCAGGTGGTTCTGGGGATAGATAACATGGGAAGGGAAGCTGACTTATGGAAAAGGACATCAGTTATGGAAGGAGGCTTCAGAATGCCTTGAAGGGCAGCCAGGCACAGTCCAAGGAGCTGGAACCTACCCAAAGGGAAGGACCTGGCTTCTCTGCCCTTGCCCTAGTGACATCTGGGTCCATAGCAGGTGCCCTGACCTCGAGTCCATGCTTGGGCTCTGGTGTCCATCAGAGCATCGTCACCACAGGTGTTGTTGGCATAAGTCCCAAGGAGTTGACTCTAGGGTGCTGGGCAGTGGTGGTCTTAGGTCTTAGGGGCAGCATGAGGACAGTTTCCAATGGCCCTTGAGAAACTAGCCTGAAGAATCCAGCTGTGTGGATAGGCTGTCTACAGGGAGGCCAGTCAACAAAAGAACTGTTTTGTCTTTCTGAGACAAGGTCTCACTATGCAGTTCAGCCTGGTCTTGAGCTCACTTTGTAGCTCAGGCTATTCTCAAATTCACAATGATCCTCCTGCCTCAGCCTCCCTAGTGTTGGGATTATGGGTGTGCACCACCATGCCTAGCCTAAAAGAACTATTTTGAAGAGTGATCCTCATGGACTAGACCTCAGTGTCTCCTCATGCCGGATGTGACCACAGACCTGCACCTTGAGGTCTTTTAAGGCAGGGATGTGTCCAGTGTTAGTAGTAGTCTTATTTTATGGTGAACTGCTGACTATGGACTGTTCAATCTTCATGAATTAAATTTAAATTAAATTGTCAAAAACTGTAATTTAAGGCTTTATGAAAAGGGAAAAGATGATTAAAATCTCAACTAACACTCTCATTCCTTTCTTGAAACTGACCCTTGCCTCTGGTCTTAAGATATTTACTAGGGAAGGACAATGGACACCAGGACCCCCTCCTCCATATTGAGGGTGTTGTGGTAGGGCTCTGAAAGAGCCCCTTTAATACCTCCAGTCTCTTACACTACCTCCTGACCTCTAAGCTCCCACTTCCCACCAAGTGGAAGTGAACTCTGCAGTGAAGGCTGCAGCTTCTTCCCACTTCTGTCCTTGGGAGATTTTGGATGAGTGGTCCTCAGCTCTGGACTCATGGGTAGGACAGTGAGAGGCCACAGACTTGCCCCTAGGTGCCCTCAATTGCTGCACTGGAGTGGACCAGGCAGCTCCCAGACAGCTCCCAAATAGTTCAGAAAGGAATTCCAGCAGCTCAGATGCTGTTGAGAGGATCTAGCTGGGCAGGGCAGGAGATGAGGACACAGCAGGGACTGACTCTGTGCTGCCTGGTTTGGGGCCTGGAGGAGGGTGGGTGAGTGACTGGAGAACAGATTTAATTCTTGAACTGGAACTCCTGCAGCTCTGGAGGGGGAAGGCAAAGTTTGAGCTCAGGCTGCACTGCCGCCATGGGCTGCCTTGGCCTGCTCATTACCAAGGCCTCTTCCCAGGAGGAGCTAGCTGTAAGGCTGGCCTGTGCTTCCTTTGAGCTAGGTCCTCGGAAGGCTGCCCAAGATAAGCCCTCAGAAGCAGCTTTTCCAGGACCTGGCACAGGATGAGTCAGAAGTGGCTGTTGAACTCAGCAGAGCCAGCATGCTGCCTGTCTGCAGGCTGGGGCAGGTCCAGGCTTCAGCCTTTGTTTCTGAAGTGCTGGTTTGTTCACTGCTGGGCTAGGGCTGGGATAACTACACATAAACCACACACAGGTCTCTGACTGCTGAGTGGGGAGACTGAGGGTGTGTGAAGGGAGAGATGCTGAGGTACTGGGCTCAGTGGGTCAGAGGTGGGTGTGGACCTGTCAGGTAGAGAGCAAACCCAGTCTTCCTGTGGTGTGGCAGCAGGAGGGGTCAGGGGGCCTGGTGAGACCCACAGTAGGGGCAGATATGAGCTCCTTCTCCTGCCCCACAGTGGTGTCTAGGGTGTTAGTGTGGCTTTGATCTTGAGTGGTTGGGGCTAGGTCTGGCCAATGGCCCCTCTCCAAAGAAGTAGCTTCAGGGCGACTGGGCCTCAGGCCACTTAGGGCCCCCTGGGGCTTCTGCTGGGCCTCTTCTCTGGGCTTGAGGGCTGCATGGCCACTTTCTCACTCGTGTTCATGGGCTCAGCCAGCAAGCTCTTACTGGCTTGTGCCTGCAAATTGTGCATCTCTGTAGACATCAGTGAGCCTTGGGGAACAAATCTAGAATGCTGCTGGTGCAGGCACCTGGAACTGGTGAGCTCTCCACAGGCATCTTACAAAGGAATAAAACCATCTTATGGGCTGGGCAACAATTGCAAATACATCTTAGTTTGCCAGGATATCGAATAAGAATCATCATCTTTGGCCCATTAGAAAATTGAGGTCTCAGGAGACCCCCAATCTGAGAGGCAGGTGACAGTCACAGTGAGGCCAGCTCTCCCAGAACCATCTTCAGGCACTAATGGTGGGAAGAAGGGGTCATGTGGATGGTTGCTAGAGGCTGAAAGCACAGGGACAGGCCCTGACCTAGCTTGGCGGCCATGCTTTTGAGGATTTTCTTTCCAAGGGTCTCGTAGGCCCTTAAGCTGAAAATCTGAGAAAAATCCCCTCCTCATTCTAGCAGGCGGAGGTATAAGTGAATCATTTTAAAATATGCCCAAAGTATTCTCCTTAATGCTGCCATATCCACCTGAGGAAAGATAGCCAGCCAACCCCAGCCTTCCTACCTCACCCAAAGAAAGGAAATAGAGGCCAACAAACACTGAAGGTCGCAACCCAGCGACACACCCTTGACAGACTTAACCCCAGGACAGCTGTGTGCGGCTGTCCCCATCTCCAACCTCTAGCAAAAGGGCAGCAAGCCTCAATTATTCAAGAAAAAGCTGATAGGGACCCCAATGATGGCAAGATGCAGAGCACCTGGTTGCATGCATGAAGTCCTGGCTCTGTCCCCAGTGTTGCCCTCACTCCATCCTGAAAAAGCCACAAATGAAAACCAGAACCAAAGAGAGCATGATAAATGCTACAGACTAAGGAGTGTCCCCTAAATCCCTATGTTGGGCCCTGACCCCAATGTAATGTTTGTGGGGTACGGACTGCAGTAGGTATTAGGGTCACATCAGGCTTTGAGGCCCCGCCATGGGGTTAGTGTGCTTATAGAGGTGCAGACAAGACTTTGCTGCTCTGTGCTGTGCAAGGAAGCGACAGTGTCTTCCCCAGACCCTGGTGGCAACACCTTGACTTTGGACTTCTAACCTTCAGATGGTGAGTGACACAGGGCACAGTCTACAGACAGCCTTGGAGGGTGCTGAGGCTGCAGCAAGCATTAAATACAGCCCAGGTCACCAGCAGAGAAGTGGCATGGCCAGGGATGCAATAGATAATGGCCACACAGTGAAGCTTCCATAAAGCCCACTGTTCTGAGAGCTGGGAAGCTCTATCCTGCACCATGAAGGTGCTCTATCCTGCACCATGAAGGGAGGCTCTATCCTGCACCATGACTTGCCAGCGAGTATCTTTAGCCATGCCTTTTGTGATGTTCTTTATAGTAAACTGGGAGACACAAGCATTCCCAAGTTCTATGAGTTGCTGTAGCAAATGAATTGGACACAAAAAGGGATGCTGGGAGCCCAGTGCTGGACTTGGGTTAGCTTGACTGTGTCCCCCAAAGCTTGGTGTGCTGGAAGCTTGGTTCCCAGCAGATGATACTAAGGGGTGATACAGAGTAATTAGGCTGTCAGGGTGCTGTCCTGAGAGGGATTAATGTGGGTCCTGCAGAGAGAGTGAGTTCCCCAGTGCCTCCTTGCCTCATCCTGTGCCCACTCTTGTGTGTGCTGCCACCATTGTGACATCATCTGCCACAGGCCCTTACCATGCTGAGCAGAGACCCATACTGCATCCTTGAGCCTCTACAATTGTGAGGTATGCAGACATCTTTTCTTTATGAAGTACCAGCCTCAGGTATTTTGTTATAGCAACAGGAAATGGACAAATACATCAGATTTATAGTCATCCAGTCAGAAGCTCAGGTAAAATATAGTATTTGCAACTGGTATCAGTGGTGGGGATATCTGTGGGACCAGATCTCCAGGTAGGTAGCATCAGAGCTGAAAACATGTGGCTGGTATCTGCTGCTGCTGACTGCTTGCTCGGCATGTGGGAACAAATCTCCACACAATTGGAATCACAGTGCTCTTTGTTGAGACAACACTGGAGACACCAAATTGACTGTGTCTCAGTGAGGAACACTTCCTCATGCATTCTGTAAGGCCACCATTGCCTAATGGCATAACCAGATAAAGGCATTAGAGGAAGAGTAACTGCAGAGCAACACAGCTCACAATCATAGATATAAGAATTCCTTAAAAAATGCTGGTAAACCTGTCAAATAGCATATGAAATCAATTATATCCCATGAAGAAGTAGTATTTATTATAGATGTGCAAGCCTGATTCAGAATTTAAAAAGCAATTAATATAATCTACCATGTCAATAGGCTAAAAAAAAATCACATGGTCTTACCAATGCAGAAAAACTATTTGAAAAAAATACAGTATTCATTCAGAATAAAAACCCTCAGCAACTAGAAAGAGAGGACTTCCTCAACTAGACAAAAAAGTTCTACAAAACCCTATTCTGGTGTCATGGTTAATGATGAGCTGAGCATGTGCTACATGCCTACAATCCCAGTACTATGGGAGGCTGAAGCAAGAGAATTACAAATTTTAGTCAAGTCTGGGCAATTTAGCAAACTAAGGAAGACCCTATCTCTAAATAAAAAAGTTTAAAAAGTGCTGGCAATGTAGCTCAGTGAGAAGGCAGTGGGTTCAATGCCTAGTACTTAAAATAAAATAGAATGGGGTGTAGGAAGATGTCTTCTCTCACTGCTGCTATTCAAAATTATAGTTAAAGTCCTAGCTGGTATAGCAAGACAAGAAAATACAATGCATAAAAATTGGGAAGGAAGCAATGAGTTGCTCTTGACGATAACATGATTGTCTATGACATGAAAATACTAGGGAATCACTAAGAAACCCTGGAACTAGTAAGAGATTGTAACTAGCTCACAAGAAACAAGGTAAACATATTCTAGTGGATCACTTTCTTCATAACAATGACACACACCTGAAACATGAAAGTAAGAACATCATACCATTTATATTACTGCCCCAAAATAAAAAAAATGAAGGTATAAATCTGATAAAATACATATAGGATCTATATGTAGAAACCTCAAAACTCTGACAAAAGAAATATAAGATCTAAATTAACAGGCATACTGTGTGTGGACCAAAAGACTCATAGTTCTTCCCAATGTGGTCTGTAAATTTAGCACAATCCAAATTATACCAGCAAGCTATATGATGGATGTTGACAAACTGTTTTTAAAACTAGATGGAGAGGAAAAGGAAACACAATACTGAAGAAAAAGAACAAAATCAGAGTGGGTGTGATGGTGTACACCTGTAATCTCAGCACTCGTGAGGTTGAGGCAGAAAGATCACTGCAAATTCAAGGCCAGCCTGGGCTACATAAGTGGGCTACAAGGCCAGCCTGTACTAAATAGTGAGATCCTGTATAAAAAAACAAAAAACCAAAGTCAGAGAACTGACACTACCCCCTCTTCAAGACTTACTACAAAGCCACAGTGATCAAGATAATGTGGTACTGGTGACAGAACAGACAGATCCATGGAACAGAAGAGAGGCCCAGAAATAGATCAGATGGATAATCCATTGACCTCTGAAGAAGAGCAAAGCAGCACAAGTTTCACAAAATGATTACTGAGCTAAGTGTAGAATATAAGACTAAAAAACTTCAGGAAGATGACATAGGGAAACTCTAGGGTTTACAAGGAGTTTTTAGGTACAAAGTAAAATCTAATCCATGAAGAAAAATTATGATGAATGGGATTTAAAACTTTTATTTTGCCAAATATACTAATAGATAAGACATACCTGGGGGGGATATTTTCAAGACATATCTGATAAGGGGCTTGTGTTGAAAATATTTTTTATAAACCTTAAAAATAAACAATAATGACACAAACAATGCAATTTAAAGATAGGGCAAAAGATCTGAACACTTAAAGGAAGTGTAAAATGTGTGTCAAACAGGTAAATAAGAAGGTCCTCAATACTGTCATTAGAGAACCATATATCAAACCATAAATCAAACTTAAAATGTTGTGAGTTTGACCAGAAAATGGTGGACTACAGAGATAGAGCTGAGACCTTGATTACTGAGAAGGAACAGAGAAATAAAAAAGATAGCTGGGGGCATCATGGAAAGCAGCAGGTCTCTACCCTTTGCAGCCTCAAAACTGCAAAAGGGAAAGACTTTGCTTGGAGGAGAAAGTTGCAGAGCGCTGTGTTCCAGAGTGGTGACTGGCCGGGCACTTAGCTCAGTGGCATAAGTGCCTGCCTGGCAAGCGCAAGGTTGTGAGTTCAATCCTTTGTACAAAAAAAAAAAAAATAGCACAGAGTGGTGACCGAGGCCACAGGAGGTTCCAAAATGGTGGCAGCTGCACCAGATTCCAGAATGGTGGCAGCATAGAGAAGCTCTTCCTCACAATCAGGTTCAGAGAGCTCAGTGATCCAGGTACTCAACCCCTACAGCCAAGAGAGAGGAAAGCCTGGCCACTGCTCCACGTGGTGCTGATTTTAGGCAAATGGAGAATGCATGAGTTCTGAGGTTAAGCCAGCTTCCACCACAATTTCAGAAGGCCTGGGAAGCCAAGCAGTGTGTCCCTGAGAAGGCAGTATGTGAAGCTCTGAGGCCAAAGGTACAGTGGAGACCCCAAAAGTTTGGAAAATCCAGGAACATGGATCATCCAAGGAAAGCTGAGCAGAGTGGGCTTGAGAGAAGCTGTGGGAGCAGAAACCCCTGGAAGTGTAGTGGGGGTAGAGTCACTCAAGCCTTTTGGAGCTCACAATCAGATTGCTGAGAGTGGAACTCCAGGACTTAATGTTTGCTCTGCTGGATTTTGGACTTGCTTTGGTTCCAATGCTTTGTTTTCCTGTTTGTAACTTTTGGAATGGGAATGTTTGTCTTGTGCCATTGCATGTTGGAAGTGTTTAACTTTGTTTTCATTTGTACGGGGACTTGCAGCTATGAGTTTGCCTTAGAGCTTGGAGGAGACTTGGGACTTGGATTTTTCAGCAATGCTGAAACTGTTAGGATTTTGGCAGCTATTGGAGATGGACTAAATGTCTTTTACATAAAGGATGTACATGAGTCTTTGGGGGACCAGGGGTGGAATGTTATGACTTGTGTTCAGATGCTCCCTCCCGAGCCTCAAGCAATCATGGTCACAGCTGAATCCAGCATTCATGATTGGTTCATTGTCTAGTACTGGGATTTGTGGTGTGAGTCCTCCACCTGCCCAGAGGTGGAGCTGACACACAGTGTAAGGGTAGGAAGAAGGCATGTCTTTTCTCTTGCATGGTTCACCCTTACTGTTTTGGGGGACCATGAATGGTGGCCCCACCATGACACCCTGCCTTGGAGCAAGCTGAGTATGGGCTAAAACCTCCAAAATTATAAGAAATAAACCTTCCCTTCCATAACTTTGGGTGTCAGGTATTTTATCTCAGCAATGAGAGAAAAGTAACTAAGACACCTTCTCCGTGCCTCACTAAGTGGTGGACCAGTCAGTCGTGCAGCTTGGCTGAAAACACATACAGTGGTGTTTGCAGCAGCTTCCCTCATCACTGCCTATGCTGGAAGCAAGTACTCTGCCTCTCATTAAGTGAATGAGTAGAGAGAGCTTGAGACATCCAGACAAAGCAGTGTAATTCAGCAATAAAATAAAGTAGCTGAATAAGAACATACAGAGGGAAAAAATGAACACATAGAGGAACCTGAAGAGCATATCCTTAAGTGAAAGAAGCCAATGTGGAAAGGCCACAGAGTATGCAATTCTCACTATCCAACACTCTGAGGATGACAAACTGTGAAGACAGTAACAGCTTCTGTGAGTTCAGTGGAGATGGAAGGGGGATAAGTATGGGGAGCACAGGGAAATTTTAGGGCAAAAGTTATTCTTTACAATACTGCAAAGATGGGTATATGTCATTCTGCATTTATCAAGACCTATAGAACTTTACAAAAAGTGAAACTTAATATGTACCAAAAAAAATTTGTTAGCTTAGGAGACCCAAAAAAGACTGAAGACCTATTAAGAGATTCTTACAAGTGCATGGAAGCTGCTCCCTTTAGGAGTAGGAGAGGTGCTGATTTATGTAAGCTTGTAGACAAGTACCATTTGTGAGATTGAACACAAAAGATACTTTGCTCCACAGAGATGTTTTCCATGGGAGAACTGGCTGACAATCCCAACACTATGCTCTAAACCATTTGGGTGGCTGGTGGTGGTGGGAGAACACCATAGAGGCAGGAGCAGGACCAGCACTTTGCAAGGTGCAAATGTTGGTTGTGTGGTGACTGCATTGAGGTGTGTGTGTCGTGTGTGACCTGTGTGGTAGACAGGTGTGAGGCAGTGTGCTGTGCAGGGTGAGTGTGTATGTCTGACTTGCAACCTTTGTGTCTGAGTGCATGTGTGGTAAATGACCAAGTGTTTTCTGTGCACTGATTTTGGATGGTAGGTGGTAAAAAATGTACAGTGTATGCATATGCATGACTGCTATGATATGTGAGTTGTGTGCATGCTTTCATTAAAGTGGAGGAAAGCTATATTGCATGTGCCATGTGTGGTGTGCATCTGTGCTATGGTGTGTACCATGTGGCATACATATCTATGCCATGGTAGGACCATGTGGGGTGCTCATCTGTGACGTGGTGTGTGCTGTGTGGTGTACACATCTGTGCCGTAATGTGTGCTGTGTAGGGTGTGCATCTGTGCCATGGTAGTGCCATGTGGGGTTCACATCTGTGATGTGGTGTGTGTGTGCCTTGTGGGGTGCACATCTGTGCCATGGTGTGTGCTGTGTGAGGTGTGTATCTGTGCTGTCACAAGTGTGGCATGGGGTGTGTGGTCGTGGAGGTGGGTGGTCTCTAGGACCAGCAGCACTTGAAGCCCCTTGATGCTCCTGGTTAGGATTCACTCCAAGGGGAAACATCTGCCATAGCAGGTGAATGTCTGTGCCCTCTGCTCACCAGCCCCTGTGCCCTGGCCCCCCTTCCCATGGCTCCATGTACCTCACTGATGTGCCCCTATGCTCCTGTCTCCATTCCCTGTCCCTTGGTCACCCTCCCCTTGAGTGCCTCTGGCCCATTCCTCAGCATGTCTGACCTCTCTTTGCCACTGGGCCCCTCTCTGTGGTCGGGCAAGTCTCTCCCACCCACAGCTTACTTTGCTCTTCTACTCCCCAGTGTCACAGCCTCTGTCCTCCTCATAGCCATAGTGAGGGCCAGGATATTGGACCTTGTCTTTCTTTGAGCCTTACCCCACCATCTTCTGGGGTAGTTGTGGGGCAGGCTGTGGGGTGAGGGATGAGGTGCCTCTGCCAAAGGCTCCATTCCAGGTGCCCATGTGTTCATTGCAGACAATGAGAGGAGGCCAATGTGGCTCCCAGCTGTGAGCCTGGTGTCCCGAGGAGGCGGGAACCCTGGTTCAGGATAATGGGCAAAAGTGGCAGCCTCTTGTCATTCCTAGTAGGTCCGCAGCAGGTGGCCAGGGCTTCATTCATAGGCAGAACAATAAGTAGAGAAGGTCTAAAGTGGCCTGTCACCTTCCCTGTCCCCAAAGTTACCTTGGGTATAGTATTTCTGCAGGTACCTCACCCACTGTGCCAAGGTGAGAGGAATATCCAGGCCTGTAGAAGGCCTCCTGCCACTACCCCTGCCAAGAACTCAGCACCATTTTGGAGGATGGCTCCCCCCCGCCAGCCCACCTGTGGGGAGTGCAGCATTCATGTGGCCAGACTTTGCCTAGCTGATATGGGGAGGGGCACCTGGCCCTACCTGGCGGTTGTGCCTGGCTCAGACAGAGCTTGAGCCTCAGCTTTTCACTGGGACAGGCCATCTTGGGAGGCCGGGAGGCTGGGGACAGGGGATGAGTGGGTGTGAGGTACCTGGCCTCGGCGTGTCTCACAGTTGTGGAGGTAGCTTAGGTGATGGATCTTCAAGTTTAATGTGGCAAAATTTAGGTACTTTGTGAAAACCTGAAACAGCAAGAAACAGCAGGAGTTAGAAACTCCAGATTTCAGATGTGCCAGGTATGTGCTTGGGAAGGACCATGACTCTGAGGTCACTGGCTGTACATCACACAGGCATAGGCACACTGAGAGGCTGTGCTCAGCAACCACAGCAGTGAACTTTGTGCATACAAGCTTAAGTGTGTATGATTGGCACCTGGCTCACACACACGGATGCACAGAGGGACATGGAGATAGTGCATGCAGGTAAGCTTGAAAGTGTGGTGAGATGTGCACACAAGCACATGGGCCAGCGTGTGGGAAACATAGACAGCAGCATGTCTCAGGACACTCACGTCTTCGTCCTCACTTGTGAAGCATGGGCCGTCGAGCTTATTCACTGCCATGATCACAGCAATGACATCTTTGCCATTCATGATGGGCATGGCCAGGATGTTCCTTGTCACATAGTCGGTGAGCTCATCTGCGAATGAGCTGAAGTGGGGACACTGTGGCAAGAGGAGAGAGGTTGTTGCTGTGGACAGGCTGGCCAGGAGGCAGAGGCTGAGATCCAGGAGGCTACTGCCCTGACCAATGCCAAGAGGCCACATGGCCCTGCTGTGGGCAGTGGATGCTCCTCCACCCCAGCTCTACTTATTCACCCCCCTGTCTGAGCCATGAGCCCTGACTCCCAACCCTGGAGCAGTATCCTCAGCCCCTCACCCTGCCTGGGCTGAAGCTTCCCACCCTGTCAGCTCCTAATTCCTGAGTTGGTGAGGTTGCCACAAGCCAAACTCTCCTGGTCCGGTGACTGTTTCCTGCTTCAGCCCATCCAGGCCAGGCCTCTATATGCTCTTCCCTGTTTGTCAGTGAGAGACGAGCCTCATTCTCATTGGTGGCTTGTCTGTGGGATGCTCATCAGGACAAGTGCAGTTATGGGGAGAGGGTGCCCATTCAGAGTCCACCAGCCCTTCTGCCACCAGCTGTGGCCCATCATGCCATCTGCTTTGCCCATGGGGAAAGCTTCATCTATCTCTGCTCCCATGGAGGGGTCCCCACTCTTACCCTCCAAGATGTAGGATGCCTCCTGTCCCTGGTCTGAGCTTTGTCTCCACAAGAAGCAGAAGGTAGGCTCCACCTCAGCCTGCACATCCCAATTTCACCCCAGATGGCCTTCAAAGAGTAGGATGTGGCTGAGTGCCCTGGCACATGTGCCAAGGTAGACAGGTCTGGTATCAGTCTCAATGGGGTCAGAAGCTCCTAGCAAGCTGGGGATAGCCCTGTGCTGCTCCTGGCCCATCCACATTGTCTGCTACACTGTCAAATATTAAAGGATGCTTTCTGGTGGCTCAGCATCATGGCTCCAGCTGCCCTCATGACCTCCCACAGTTTTATCCAACAGGACATCAGAGGCAGCTATTGGGGCCACGAGGGTGTCTGGCATTCTTCAGAGGGATACTTGTGGCTGGTGACAGCCTTCCTTTCTTGTCCTTCCTCATTCTCAAAGATGTGGATGTATCTGTAACTACACAGTACTAGAGGTGAAGGAACATCAGTGTGTGAAGGGGTAGAGTGGGAAGATGGGCAGCAAGTGCTGGCAGAGGGGGCATCACCGGGGTCTGTACCAACACTGTTGTAGGGAGACATGAGAGGTTGCTGGCTACACTGATGCCCAGGGTTCCAGGAGGTGGGGCTGAGACAGCAGATGCAGGAGAGAGACTGATGTCAGCATGAACCCTAGGATTGCATGACAGATTTCTCACTGTATGTTATGCTGTCATTGTGAATGTGCCAGATAGGACACCTCTATCTCTAGAACAGTCATGAGCACCCAAGGTCAGGAATTGACATGGGTAGTTATCCTCACTTCCATTTCCCTACTAGCACTCCTTCTCTTCCACTTAGAGCCAAATTTCACAAGTCTCTCAACAAGCCCATCAACTCCTGCAAACCACACAGGGTATTGGACTTCAAATAGAACATAGAAATATAACACAGTGTTTCTGAAAGAGTAGAACGAGACCTTCAGATGACATGTCCATGTCTTCATAGCCTAATCTTCAGACGATACACACAGGTCCTCAAAGTCTAACTATCAGAGGAGGGAAAATGGTCCTCACAACCTGACTCACAGGAAGAACACAGATCCTCACAATCTGACCCTTAGGTGAAGAACATAGATCCTCACACCCTGACCCTCACAGGAAGAACATGGATCCTCACACCCTGACTCTCAGAGGAAGAACATGGATCCTCACACCCTAACCCTCACAGGAAGAACATGGATCCTCACACCCTGACCCTCACAGGAAGAACATGGATCCTCACACCCTGACTCTCAGAAGAAGAACATGGATCCTCACACCCTGACCCTCACAGGAAAAACATGGATCCTCACACCCCGACTCTCAGAGGAAGAACACAGACCCTCACACCCTAACCCTCACAGGAAAAACATGGATCCTCACACCCTGACTCTCAGAGGAAGAACACAGACCTTCACACCCTAACCCTCACAGGAAGAACATAGACCCTCACATCCTGACTCACACAGGAAGAACATGGATCCTCACACCCCGACTCTCAGAGGAAGAGCATGGATCCTCACACCCCGACTCTCAGAGGAAGAGCATGGATCCTCACACCCCGACTATCAGAGGAAGAACATGGATCCTCACACCCCAACTCTCAGAGGAAGAACGTGGGTCCTCACAACCTCACCCTCACATGAAGAACAGGGATCCTCACACCTTGACCTTTACAGGAATAACACAGATCCTCATTTCCTGACCCTCAAATGAAGAACATGGATCCTTACACCCTGACCTTCACAGGAAAAACATGAATCCTTGCACATTGACCCTCAGAGGAAGAAGAGGGAACTTCACACCCATCTAGAGAACCTACACTGGGCACAGATCATATACTGTGCAGGTTCAGCCCTCCTCTCGTCAGTTTTGTCCCGGTAGTTTTTCCAGTTCTCAGGCTTCACTGTATTACCTCTTGCAACCCATACCACTAAGTTTGCTTTTCCAAGAAGTCATAGAATTGCCTTGTGTCCTTTCTTTCTCCTTGTGACCCACTATTCCCTGGGAACCTTACCATGTTTACTGCTTCATCTTATGCACAATTCTTCCCTTCAGTACTTAAATATGGCTGGGACCCTATTTTTCTTTTTTCTTTTTGTACCAGAAATTGAACTCAGGACCCCACACTTGCTAGGCAGGCACTTATTGGGGCCCTATTTTTTAAATTCCCTCATAGTCCCTCATCTGCCATGCCTTCTTTTCAGTGCACCAGGGGTCTGGGCTCCCCTTCCTGAGCATGAAATGAGTGTCCTCAGGCTCTAGTCTCAGCTTTTCTGCTGAGGTCAGCACAGTTCTGACTGTTAGCTGATAGACTCTGACTGCCCTGGCTTGCCTGCCTGGCCATTTCTGCTTCAGGAGCTGCATATGTGTGCCAGGCTCTCCTTAGGGCCCTGCTGTAGGATCTTCACCCTGTACCTGTGACCCAGCACCTAGAACCCCCACAGGTGTCTCATGAGACCCATCTCATCCCAGGAGCAGGGTCCTGTAATTTAGGGCTGGTGACCAGAATAATGCTAGGTCACCAAGCAGGTTGAGCTGACAGCTGGGTCCCTCTGAGCACCTGGTTTTTTGTGGGTTCACCCTTCATTCCCTAAGAATTTCCGCACTGACTTCTGACTGGCAGCTACCTTCCTGGGCCTCTGCAAACCTCCAGGGCTGTTATATTCTCATGAATCTACTGGTCTGACTCCCCATGATAGATCCCTGCTCTACCTTAAGCAATATGTCCATCCCATGTAATTTCCTTTCCCTTCGTTCAGCTCTGGTCACTCTACTGCTCACATAGCACTGGGAGTTTTGGCCAGCCAAGGTAGCCACCACCTGGCCATGGTCTTCTTAAGCCTCAGCAGCACCTCCACCTGTACCTCAGCCTGGCTCTTCACCCCCAAACTCCCATGGCCACAGGACAGCACCCCTCAACTTTCTCACCAGACCCCCAGAGCCCAGCCCTTCTGGGCTGCTGTATAAATGTGTACATGAAAGCAAGGACTCATGCATGGGTTCCCAGCTTCTGAGGACTCCAGGAAAGAGCCAGGATGAAGGTGCCACAGATCAAAGACCCTGAGGAGGGAGGTGGGCAAGGCTGAGCCCGAATGGGTCTGCATTCTGTCCTAAGTGTGGTGGCTGTGGCCCAGGCTTATCAACTGCTGAGTCTGCCAGTCTTTCCTTACTATGTGTCTCTGTAGTTGACAAAGATGACGTGGCTTTCTTTTGCCAGGTGTAGGCAATACTCATTCATTGGTTGACTCATTGTAAAAGTGAAGGTGAAAGGGGAAAGCAATTGTTCTTGTCAGATATAGGCAAAGCAAGGGCTGGGAAGTGAGGTGGGGGAGGCCAACATCCTCTAACTTGTTGAGGGCCTTGTGAGACCCCTTTTCGCACCCTAACTTCACCCGCACCCCATCACTGCATTTTCTGAGCTGGCAGGAGACCAGATGAGCTGCCAGGGAAGAGCACCAACCTGGGAGAGCCCCTTGCCGACAAGCTGAAAGCAGCTCATACTCTAGTCCCCAGCCCAGGGTACCACACCGAGCCACTTGCAGTCTCACCCTCCAGGATACCTGTGGTTTACTGCAGCAGATGTGTGTCCACAGTGTTCTGTGGTGCCCTCTCAAATGTTCGGCATGTCTCTCTGGTTGTTATTTAGGGACGTGGTGGTGTCTGAGAAGAACATATGGCTCCTGGTCCCTCTGTGGTCCTGTTCCCAGGGTGTGGCCTTGACACCCAGTGGACCTTTAAGGTAGAGATTCCCTGCTGACTTGGGTCCTGGTTTGAATGAGGTCACCTAAAGTAGAGGATCTCTACAGTGCCTTTGGAGACAATAGAAAGTTTCTGCCTTTCATGTGGGCTCTTTCTCTATATGGACCCTGTTCTGCTGTAGTGGTCAGATGAGCTCCTTGTCCTCCTCCTCCTCCTCCTTGTCCTCCTCCTCTTCTTCCTCCTCCTCCTTCTTCATCTTCTTTCTTCTTCTTTTTTCTTCTTCCTCCTCCTCCTTCTACTTCTTCTCCTTCTTCATCTTCTTTCTTCTTCTTTCTCTTCTTCTTCTTCTTCTTCTTCTTCTTCTTCTTCTTCTTCTTCTTCTTCTTCTTCTTTCTTTCTTTCTCTTCTTCTCTTCTTCTTCTTCTTCTTCTTCTTCTTCTTCTTCTTCTTCTTCTTCTTCTTCTTCTTCTTCTTCTTCTTCTTTTGTTCTTTTGAGACAGGATCCTGCTCTATATTTCAGACTGGCTTTGGTGCTGAGATGCTGTCTCAAGGCCAGCTGACTCTCTCCCCAGACTCCTCACTGCACCTAGAGTGGCCTCTGCCACTTGAGCTACCCTGGTACTAACAGATCTTTGCACAACTGTCAACTCAGCTTTCAACATGAAGCACCTAGCAGTGATGGCAAACCTACTGCATGTGTGCCACACAAGGCTGTTTATATCATTGAAAGCTCTAAAATGTCCAGAGGATTTGATGTGAGACACAGAAAGGCTAACACTTGCTGTTTGGGCATGTTTGCTACTTAGGAAAAGACACTAAAAGTGCAAGAGTTCTTTCCTAACAGCAGAGGCCCAGTCCCTATGTAATTCCTGCCCCGGGAGGGGCAATGCCTGACCTCTGGGAGAAGGGGCCAGACCAAGAGCACACATGACTCAGAGTCTCTCCACCTCTTAGGTCTTCTCCTTGTCACTTTTCTTTCAACTTATTAGTATCATGACTGACTCTACTTCTATGCAAACTTTATCCCTTTGCCAGCTCCTGCATGAAACTGGGGCTTCCCTTCTCTTTTGATTCCCTTAAGTTTAACTCTTGATCCAGCCAGGACCTAAAAGATAGGCAGGTCACTGCCTCTGAGATTTTTTTTTTTTTTTGGTACTGGGGATCAAACTCACAACCCTGCACTTGCCAGGCAGGCGCTTAAGCCACTGAGCTAAATCCCCAGCCTGCCTCTGAGATTTATAAGTAAAACCCTAACAAACTGGACAACAACCAGCAGAAAATAAAATTTATTAAAGTCTCTATGATGCCAAAATAAAAGACAAGGGCTTTTTATTTTAAAAGGAAAACTATGAACTCTACTCTGACTGTGTGCTTGTATATGTCTATATGCATATGTGCTGTGAATCCATGGGGTTTTTTAAAACACAAATTTATAGAGCTTTATTTTTAATTGGCTTATGGGTGCTCATAAATAAAACACACCTAAGCTTGCTAAAAAAATATGTAGTAGTTAGTCCAAATACTTTTTCATTCATATAATTTAAATAAATCTTTGTAAATAAGCTGATTTAAATTTTGTTGGTAAAATGTAAATGAAAATGCCTTTGGTACCGTCAGTGTATGTTTTACTGCTAAACATCAGGTTTAACATGAGTTCATAAAACTATGAATCCAGTCTAAGAACAAAGTACTCTTTTTTGGAACAGATACATAAGGCTCATGGAGCATCACTGTCCACACTGACGCATCATCAAAGCTGGTGTGATACAGACACAGGCTGCCTCTGCTGGGATCAAAATTATAGAAATTCTGACATGAGGATCCAGGAGCAGAGGGAGGCTGTGCCCTGCGTGTCTTTGACTAAAGAGGCCTTCATGATGCTTGTGCTGGCCTGCAACCTCAGTTTTACCAGCTGTCTATGTGTGAATCAAGAAAACAGTTAAAAATAAATGAACAAGGTAAATGTAGATGGGAAAATGTTTATAAATTAACTTCTCATGCAATGCAGATTTTGAAGTTATGTCACATTAACTAATAGATACTCATAAGAGTCAATTCTAAGTGACTTAAAGTACTGAAATGTTAATTGCTTCACAAGGAAACATGTGTTTAGAAATTATAAAATAAGTTGCATAGACTGTTGGTACATGCAAACAGTTTAGAATGGCTCATTCTCATCCTGCTGAACTTTCAGAAGATTAAAGTTACTAAGAGTCAAAAATTCTAGTTGATAAATATATAATCGTATATGCAAAAAATATCAGAGGACATATTTTTTGCATGAGAATTTTGTGGAAAAACTAAAAGACTAAACAGATTCAGGTTTGTGAAAAAAATTTGTATTGAGCAAGCTGGTTGCAATAAAAATTGTGGTTGTTTTGTCTAAACATTGAGCATTGTTACACTGGCACAAAATCAAAATCAAACCCATTATGCTGAAACAAGGACAACACCCAGGCTTTCCCAGAATGTTGATCTCATTAGTAAAAACTGGCAACAGAGCAGGGCGTGGTGGCGCACACCTGTAATCCCACACTCAGGAGGCAGAGGCAGGAGGATTGCTGCAAGTTTGAGGCCAGCCTTGGCTACAAAGTGAGTTCGAGGCCAGCCTTGGCTACAAAGTGAGTTCAAGGCCAGCCTGAACTGCATGGTGAAACTGTGGCAATGGTTTTTTCTTTTTATTCTGAATCCTGTATTTTTAAAATCTCAGCCATTTTCTGTGCCTCAGCCTCCCAAGGGTTGGGATTATAGGTGTGTGCTACCACACCTGGCTATTCTGTTTTTTGTTATCACCAGTTTTGGTTGTTCCCTAAAAGCATTATAGTTGGATTTATGGGAAAGACTTTGACAGATACTCTTGAATATAGGTTTCTGATAACTAAATAGAAATAGAAATTCCCGAACTCTAATGAAAAATCAGTATGGGTCCCTGACACTGGGAATGAAGATGCGTAGAACAACATTTAATCCTGCAAGGTTGAGAGAACTAGTACAATCTGTGGCATTTTATGTCTTTATTTGAAATACTGTTGGTCCTTAAATGTTTTTGTTCGCTATATTTAAGAAAATTTATTTCCCAAACTATCTACAGTTTACATCAATGTAATAAAATACAATTTTGTAAACAATACTGGAAACACTGACTTTTTTTCTCCCTACTTGATTGTTCCAAAATTTAGAAACTGTATTGGTATTTCTTAGAGCAGTATGTAATATGCACAGGTTTGATAAGATTCTATTCTTTCTATAACAGTGTACAACTAGAAACATTGTCTTCAACCATGAAGCCTCATGTTGAAATGTGCATGGGACACGCAGTCTTTGGTAAGTAAATAGAGCCCTGGAGATTAGGCACTGATGCTCAAATCCAGTTTCTTCCTCAGTTTGTCTTTCTGGCTTCAGGGGATTTTAAGCCTGTGATTTCTGGATGGCAAATAAGATTTCTTTCTGCATTTATGTACATAAGTCAAACCTGATAAAACTAAACTCATTTTACAAATTAAAAGGTAGGAGTCAGTGTGACTACAGAAAACTTGTGTAAGTTTCTAAGGAAAAAATTGTCTACACTTGTTATCAGACTGTAATTGTTCATTGTTTTTTACTTTTTAATTACCTCCCTTTAGGTAGATTAAATTGGATCCTAAATTCTAGTTTTCTCTATAGTTGACCTTTGCTATCCAGCTAAGATTAGGAAATATTCTTTCCTAAAACCCTATAAGCTGGAGCTGGACAACCTGAGGTAAATTTCAATGCACAAGCTACATTCCATGTGTGGGCCTCAGGGAGAACCCCCAGGTGGCCAGTGTCATAGCCAGTACAGAGGACGAGAAAATCAGGATGGGCTTGAGGTCGAAACAAGGTTCCCTATCATAACAAGACTCGAGCCCCTCCTAATTTCCCCTTGTTTATGTACACCTTTCTTCCTCCCTAGGGTTATGATATGAAATTTCACAATCAATAGGTACTTTGGCTAACTTGAGAGAACCTGGTCTAAGAAATACTTGTCTACACAGTGGGTAACTTGTCCAAAACTATACTCATGGTCATTTTTAAATAACATTTTCCTAATTACAATGCCTGTCATGCGTTAGTAAATGGTAAACATGCTCTGGATTATCTACTGGTTAAATGAGAAAAAGTCTGTGCTATTACTAAGACTACATGCTGCCTTGGTAAATCCTTCTGGGGAAACTGAGGCTGACAGCATAAAACAATTCTAGCTGGTCTTACCACTTCCTGTAGTGGTTTGACTTATTCAGTTGGTTATCTTCAAGCCTAGGTTCAGGGTTCAAACCATTATAAAATCTAAGGGTTGTAGCTAGGTATGGTGGCCCATGCCTGTAATTCTAATACTTGGGAGACTGAGACAGGAGAATTACCATGAGTTTGAGGCCAGCCAGGGCTACATAGAGAGTTCAAGGCCAGCCTGAACTGCACAGAGAGACTCTATCTCAGAATAACAACATCCAGTGATCTCTGATGACTGTTCACATCACTTTGTAGTATTTCCTTTTAGAGCTGTACCTACTGTCTGCCAAATCTCTGCAGAAGTACAATTTTTAACTAAATAACATTGGCCTAGCACTTTGATGTGATAGCCAGTGCCTGATGAGGAGCTTTGTAATAACACGCTGGTCTTCTAGGCTTGAGAACTTCTCTTTCTGGCTTTCTGTTTGCTCAAATGTGACTAAGAGTCTTGATACCAACTCCCAACTGTTCATCTCCACCCTCACTCCACCATGGGGCCTGATCAAGCAGGACAGGTCCATTCCAGCACCAAGAATACTTAGAAGCTGACTGCAAATTGGTAGATTAGTAATTTTTTTTAAAAAAGAGAATGATTGTAATCAAAAGAGAGAGATGTGAACTTTGATGATCCTAGGATGAAACCCTTCTTGTTAGATTCATAGTTGGATCAGGCCATGAGAAGAGAAGGCTCATTCCTGTCTCTCTGAGATACTTTCACAAGCATTTTCCAAAGGTGTGCATGAGAGCTTCCTGCCCATTTCACATGCACCCTAGGCTTTGCAACCGCCACTGTATGTCCCGATGTACAAAAGCTCATTTTTAACATTCTTGAAGACTGCACAAAGGCAGACAAGATGCCTTGGACAAAACACCTACCCTGCAAGAGCACCTCCACCAAAGATCAGATGACAACTCCTGTCCCAATTCCACAAGACCAATGGAACTTTATATCTGAGCAGCTTATGTGAATTTCTCTCTTTTGTCTTTAAAATCTTTCCCTATTTCTACTTCCTTGAATATGCCCAAGTTTACTATGACAGGCACATTCCCATTGCAATCCTCTGCTATTCCTAAATAAGCAACAATATTCTTCAGAGATTATTTAAGATGACTGCATGATACATTCTAGACCTCCTCCTTGCTAAAGGTATGCAGGACACGACTGGACAGGGCCACCAGCCATGCTGCCTGGTTGGATTTGGACATGTCCAAGAGAAGACAGAGAGCCCAGCACCTAATCTCTAGGATCTGTGGGATCTCAGACACAGGACTCAGTCTAGACCTGAGCTGGGGTCCGGGAAGGTCATGCATAGCTTGCATCCTGGTAAGACCATGTCCCATAGGTCCAGGCTCTGTCTCCCAAGGTGATGACCATGAACCCATAATACAGCTGTTGGGATCTGGGGGCAGATGGGTTAACAGGTCATGGGCTTGGGCCTAGCACCTTCCAGAGTTCAGTCCCACATCCCAGAGCTGCTCTAGGCTCATGGCAGACAGTACAGCATTCCTTTCCTCCACACAGCCACAGCCTGGACAGGCCTCTGGGCAGAAGGAGGCCTGCAGGTCAGGATACTCCCATTCCAACCCTAGCCTGATCCTTGGGGATTGGGTGCTCTCCCTCTGAAAAGATGTATGTTTGTGGCTCAGGAAACAGCTGTTTTCCCACTGCCTGTTGGTTCTTGCCTTACACTCAGCATTGGCCTATGCTGAGATCCATCTGTGCTCAGCTCCACCTATGCTGAGGTCCACTGTGCTCAGGGTCCACCTGTGCAGAGATCCACCTGTGCTGAGGTCCACTTATGCTCAGTTCTACTATGCTGAGGTCCACCTATGCTAAATTCTACCTGTGCTAAGGGTCGCCTGTGGTCAAGAGATCCACCTGTGCTCAAGGTCACCTGTGCTCAGGAGTGGTCTAGCTTAGCTTCTGAAGCTACCTTGTGAGATATCCTTTTTGAGTATAAACAAAGGTGGGTCTCAGTGTGGCTGGTGCTGTGAATAGCTCCCTCTCCTAAGTGGGGATTAGTCCACCATGTGGAGGCACAGACAGCCCTGAGGGATAGGATGGAGGACAGTGTGGGAGTCTGAGTTACCCACAGCACAGGTTAGATGGTGCAGCAGGAGGATGTCCAGCCTCAGGGCAGCTCGGGGCAGGGCACTGTCTTTATGTGCTGAAGAGGAAGGGAGAGAGAGAGAAATGGAAGAAGGCTGGGGATATAGCTCAGCAGTACAGCTCTGCCTGGCAAATGTGAGGTCCTAAATTAGATTACAGGTATCAAAAAAAGAAAAACAAAACAAAGAAACCAAAAAAAAAAAGGAAGAAAAGGAGGAAGCAGAATAGAAGAATGGAGGATAACCCAACCCAAATTTCTTGTTTTTCTGGTAATTCATGCTCCTAATATTCCATGTGACTCAGGGTGACCCATCTTAAAAGGGAATGAAGACCAAGCTAATCCTGGAGATTACTATATTCAGGTCACTGGATGGCAGCCTGTTTATAGCAGATAAGTGTAAGAGGATTGCCACCACTGCTTCCTTCCCAGCCTTCCAGCCTGAGCCAGGAATGAGGGCAGTGGGAGACTTTCTAGGTGTGGAGCCTTTCTGTTTCCCTCTCCAGGAGGAGGAGGAGGAGGAGGAGGAGGAGGAGGAGGAGGAAGAGGAGGAGGAGGAGGAAAAGGCTTGTGTAGCAGCAGTTGAGGGTTTTGGGGGAAAGAAGGAGAGCAAGAAGGAACAGGGAGAGGGTAGGGAGGAGCTCCCCAAGTGCTGCATGATACCTTGTGCCCATGATACCTGCCCTAGTCACACCTGGCAGCTTGGTCCTGTTAAGCCAGCCCCCAACCAGCAGTTTCCATTACTCCCTCCCTGCCTCCACAGCCCCTAAATCTCTGGTTACTCACTCCCTGTAGTGCCATACCTTATTCTAGCTCTGCACCAGCATGGTTTCTGCATGTTGCTGGGGCTCCCTTTCCTGTGGCCACTGTACCAGTCCAGCTCTGACCTCTTTAGTGTCCACCCCAGGACACTGCTTTCTCCTAAAGCCTCAAGACCTGCAGTCCACAGCTGAGGCTCCCAGTGCCTCCTGAGGTTGAGCCTGAGTGTGCGTGGCCTGGTACCTGATTGATAGCCTCTGCTTGAGGAGCATTCCTGAAACAGGGCTGATGAAGTGACTGTCTTCCTGGAACCTGTGGCAGGAATCTCTGTAGAGCTTCTTAGAGCTCCTTCTGCCAGAAATGCAAGCATGAAGCTCCGGGAGGGACCAGCAACAGTTGGGCACATGTGACCTGAACTGGCAGGGGAGGGTCACATGAACTGCATGGAGTGGTCTCTTAGGCCTGGGCCAGAGGCTGAGAGCTGATTCTGAGGACCCAAGGCTGGCACAAGCCCCATGGGATGGCACACACCCACCTCTGTCACATCCTGTACATTCACCATCTTCTTGGTCTGGGCCACGTGTCCAACCACTCCGATGTCCAAAGGGAAAACAATTTCAGAGTCGGGTGGTACCAGGCAGTCTTCTAAGACACTGCCCAACTGCACACTGAAAAGCCGTGTGGCGAGCTCAGCCACGCCATTGCGCTGGCGATACATGAAGAGGCTACAACGGTCAGCATGCAGGAGGGTACAAAGATGCCGCAGGATCTTGAAGACCACGCGCTCCATATTGACACTTTCCTGCATGTCCTGCACCAGCTCAAACAGCACCATGCTCTCCTCCACCTGACACAGCTCCTTTAGGCTGCTGCAGTTCACTGGGTGCCTGTTCCCACAGGCCACAGACACATTCTCAGGGCTCAGCTTCTTCTCAAAGTACTGGTGGGTAAAGTCAGGGTTCCCATCCAAGAAACCACACGCTTGTTCCTCGCTGAGGCTCATCGTGTCCCTGAGCCGTCCCCCAGCGGCTGCTCCTATGGGTGTGCATGGACTCTATAAAGACCATCGTCAGCAAAGTCTTTCTTAGTGACGATTAGGGAGCATGGGACGCAGCTAACTCACACTGGAGAGGGGGCCTGTTCCTCCTGCCCTCAGACCACAGGCATAACCTCCCCCAGGAAGGCTGGGCTCTGAATAGGGCTGGGGGACTCCTGCCTGCTGGGGTCACCAAGAGCTGAGGGCAGGCATGGGGCCTCTGGGGAGCAGGTGGAGACCAATCCCCCAGGAAAGTGACTGCAGGACTCTTGCTGCCTGGGTTTGGGTTGGTCCTCCTGGGTGCTCAGGCCTTGGATCAGATGTTTGGGGGAGGATGATGGGCACTGGCCCTGCCCCCGGGGATGAGGCCACCTGAGGAAAGGGTTGCAGCGTTGGGGCACCAGATCTAGGATACCCACTGATCTTCTGTGCCTGTATCCAGCTCCTGGACCAACACTGTGCTGGTGTCACCAGGTGGCTGTGGTACCCCTGACGTGACTAACAAAACACCAACTTGACTTCACCAGCAACCTTGTGTCTCTGGGTTAGTTCTTCTTGCTGACCTGCAGCAGCTCTGTGGGTGCCAGGAGCTGTGCTGAGCAACCTGACACATCTTATCTGTGTCTAACTGGGGATCTGCACATCCAGATGGCAGCAGGTGTTTCCAGTGGAAGCTTCAGCCCTTTGATTTGGGTGCAGTGCAGGAATTTGCCTCTTGTGAGTTGCGATGCGATGACAAGAAAAAGCTGGATCAGACTGGAGGACACAATGCCGGTCTGCCGCCTTCTTGTAGAGGCTGTAGAAGCTGTGGATGTGTGGGTACACACAGGGGTGTGCATGTGTCATGGATATATGCTTGTACACATGTGTGTGTAAGTGTACATGAGCATGTGTGCACAACTATGAGTGCTCACAGACAGCAGAAAGATGGGTAGGAGCTCTGTCTTTGGTGTGAGCCAGTCCAGCACACCTGGCTATATGTACTTAGGAAAAATATATTTTTTATTTTTTTTCAAATTTATTGTTTTCATATAAAGCACAAAGAAGAAGTAGGAGAAGGAGAATGAGAAGGAGAAAAAAAACTACAACAAAAATTTAAAGTATATCAATCAGGGGTAGCAATGGTACATACATAGCACAATGTCATCCCCAAATCATTCACCCAGAGTACAAGACATCTGCTTGCAATTGTCTGAACAATACCAGTACAAATCTTTCTCTTCAGCAAATTCAGAGAAATCTATATAACTATCTTAACTATTTTATATACATATACATACATGTATTCATATTTTTTCTTTCAGCTTGTTATATGAATGAAACAATACAATATTTACATGTGTCTTATTTATTTCACTAATGAGTATGTTCTCAAGGTGCATCCATTTACCTATAAAAGTGTCCAGATTATCATTCTTTATGGCTGAGTAGTACTCCATTGTATAAAAATACCACATCTTTTTTATCCATGTCTCAGTTGATGGGCATTTAGGTTGTTTCCAAGATCTGGCTATTATAAGCTGTGTTGCTATAAACATGGGTGCACAAATATTGCTGAGGTATGATGTTTTTAATTCTTTTGGGAAGATACCCAGAAGGGGAATAGTTGGGTTGATTGGGACCTGCAATTCTAGTTTTTTGAGGAATTTCCATCCTGATGTTCAGAGTGGTTGCATCAGTCTGCATTCCTACCAACAATGGAGAAGGGTTCCTTTTCTCCCACAGCTCCACCAACATTTGTTATTGGTTGATTTCTTGATACTAGCCATTCTTTCTGGGGTGAGGTGAAATCTTAATGTTTTTTAAATTTACATCTCTCAAATGACTAGTGATGTTGAACATTTTTTTCATGTATTTATTTGCCGTTTGTATTTCTTCATCTGAGAAGTGTGTATTCAGATGCCCATTTTTGGACTGGGTCTTTAAATCTGGGAGGACTGATTTTTTTTTTAATGTGTTCTCGATAGTAATCGTTTGAGGAACAGCTGGGAAACATTTTCTCCCACATTGTGGGTTGTCTCTTCACTCTGTTGGTTTCTCTTGCTGTGCAAAAACTTTTCAGTAGGGGGAGATCCCAGTTGATTCTTTGTGATAGTTCCTGTGCAATCTAGGTTTTGTTCATAAAGTCTTTGCCTACACCAGTGTCATCAAGAGTTTTACCTACTCTGTCTTCCAGCAGATTTAATGTTTCTGTTTTAATATTAATATCTTTGATCCATTCTGATTTTAGCTTAGTACATGGTGAAAGATATGGGTCCAGTTTTAATCATTGGCATGTGTGGAGCCAGTTTTTTCCAGCACCATTTATTAAAGAGGCTATCTTTCTTCCAGTAAATGTGTTTGGCACCTTTGTTAATGATAAGATGGCTTAGTGTCTGCAGTTGTTTCTGCACCTTCTAATCTAGTCCACTGATCTTTAGGTCTGTTTTTTGCCAGCATCACATTGTTATTATTATTATTATTAACAGTAGCTTTATAGTATAATTTCAAGTCAAGAATTATGATGCCTCCTGTCTTGTCTTTGTTGCCCTAGATTGCCTATTCTAGGTCTCTTCTGGTTCCAGATGAATTTTAGGATTGTTTTCTCTAATTCTGTGAGATATGCTGTTGGAATTTTGATTGGGATTGCACTGAATCTGTGTAACAGTTTTGGAAGTATGGCCATTTTCACTATATTTGTTCTTCCTATCCAAGAGCATGGGTTATCTCTCCATTTTCTAATATCCTCTTCAATCTCCTTTTTTCAGAGTACTGTAGTTTTCAATGTAGAGGTCTTTTACATTCTTTGTTGATTGATTCCTAAGTATTTCTCTTTTTTTTGGATGCTATTGGAAAAGGTATTGTTTTACTGATTTCTCTCTTTATCAGTTTGTTATTCATGTACAGGAAGGCTATTGATTTTTGAGTGTTGACTTTGTAACCAGCTACATTACTGAATTTGCTTATTAAATCTAGAAGTGTTTTGGTAGAGCTTTTGGGGTCTTCTAAGTAGAGTATCATGTCATCTGCAAATAACTGTAGTTTAACTTCTTCCTTTCTTACATTTAGTTCTTTTTATTTCTTTCTCTTGTCAAATTGCTCCAGCTAAAGTTTCTAGGATTATGGTAAATAAAAGTGGAGACAGTAGATATCCTTGTCTTTTTCCTGATTTTAGAGTGAAAGCTTTCAGTTTTTGTCCATTTAGCATCATGCTGGCTGTTGGTTTGTCATAGATGGCTTTTATCAGGTTGAGATAAAGACTATTCCAATTTTCTGTAGGATTTTTTTTTTTACCATGAATGGACTCTGGACTTTATCAAAAGCCTTTTCTGCATCTATTGAGATGATCATATGATTTTTGTCCTTGGCTCTGTTAATATGGTGTATTGTATTTATGGATTTACAAATGTTGAACCATCCCTACGTCCCTAGGTTGAATTCCACTTGGTCATGGTATACAATCTTTTTGATGATTTGCTGCAGTCCGTTTGCCAATATCTTATTGAGGATTTTTGCAGTGATGTTCATTAAGGAGATTGGCCTGTAGTTCTCTTTCTTAATTGGGTCCTTCTCTGGTTTTGGAATCAGAGTAATGCTTGCTCCCAGGAATGATTTGGGAGTATTGCCTCTCTTTCAATTTTGTTAGAGTTTGAAAAGTACTGGTGTTAGGTCTTCACTAAATTTCTTGTAGAATTCAGCAGTGAATCCATCAGGGCCTGGGCTTTTCTTTGTTGATAGGCTTTTAATTACATCTTTGATTTCATTTATTGATATTGGATTATTTAGGATTTTTTATCTTCTTGATTCAGCTTTGGTAATTCATATGTATCTAGGAATCTGTCCTTTTCTTTTGTATTTTCCATCTTGCTAGAATACAAATTTTCAAAGTAGGTATAGAAGATTTTCTGGATTTCTGCAGGGTCTGTTGTGATTTTGCACTTTTCATTCCTAATTGTGTGGATTTGAGTCTTTCTTTCTTTTTTTGATAAGATTGGCTAAGATTTTGTCAATTGTATTTAATCTTTCAAAGAAACAGCTCTTCAATTCATTGATTCTTTGTATTGTTTATTTTTATTTTATTTTATTTAAAGAGAAAAAACAGAAAAAGGGTAGAAATAATACAGAATTTCATAAAAAAGATAAACAGTAAGAAATAACTAGTTGATAAATTACATATTGTTCTTTCAGAAATAGTTGTTCAAGTTACAAAATTAAAGCATACAAAGTAGACATTCACACAGTGAGACTGCAAACAGATCTGTTCAACAATCCAACAAGAACTTAGAAATATGGTTATCAATCCTACACACTTAAATATACATGCAGTTATATCTTTTATAGCACTTCCTATTTCCTATTTTTTTACAGTAGCAATTACACATTTTAAAAATTTTATTTAAAGAGGAAAAAAAGCAAAACAAAAAAGGGTAGCAACAATGCAGAATTCTAAAAGAAAAAAAAGAAGAAAAAACACTAAGAAATCACTAGTTGATAAATTACATATTGTCATCTTGGATATAGTTGTTCAAGTTACAAAATTAAAGGATACATAGTAGACATTCAAACAGTGAGGCTGCAAACAGTTCTGCTCAATGATCCAACAAAAATTCAGCAATATGGTCATCTATTTTATACACTCAAACATACATGCAGTTATATCCCTTAGAACACTTTATTTTCCTCTCTTTTTTACAATAGTAATTACACATTTTGGGTTTTATTACTCTTATAGTTCTTATTACTTTCAACACTAGAGATACAATGTGATATTTATAAATATGATTCTTATTTATTCACTAATGAGGATAGCCTCAAGTTTTCTCCATTTACCTATGAAGGCCTCAAGATCATCCTTTTTTATAGCTGAGTAATATTCCATTATATAAAAATACCACATCTTTTTCATCCACTCTGTGGTTGATAGGCATCTTGGTTGTTTCCAAGATTTAGCTATTACAAATTGTGTTGTGCTGCTATGAACATGGGTGTACATATATCACTGTGACACGAACTTTTCAGTTCTGGGAAAATACCTAGGAGGGGAATAGCTGGATTGAATGGAGCTTCCAATCCTAGTCTTCTGAGAATTCTCCATATGGATTTCCATATAGTGGTTGTACCAGTCTACACTCCCACCAACGGTGGAGCAGTGTTTCTTTTTTCCTGCAGCCTCACCAACATTTGTTATCATTTGATTTCTTGATGGCAGCTATTCTTTCCAGGAGGTGAGGTGAAATCTCAATGTTGTTTTAATTTGCATTTCTCAAATGACCAGTGATGGTGAACATTTCTTCATGTATTTATTTGCCATTTGTGTATCTTCCTCTGATAACTGTGTGTTCATCTCAGATGCCCATTTTTGGAGAGGGTTTTTGAATTTGGGGGGCTTGATGTTTTTCAATACTTTATATGTTCTGGATAATAAGTCCTTTGTCTGAGGGGTTGCTGGCTAAAATTTTTCCCACTCTGTGGGTTTTCCTTTCACTCTGTTGGTGATTTCTTTTGAAGTGCAGAAACTTTTCAATAATATGAGATCCCAGTTGTTGATTCCTTGAAGTGTTTCCCGTGCAGTTTGTGTTTTGTTCATGAATTCTCTGCCTACCCCTATGTATCCAAGACTTCTACCTACCTTGTCTTCCAGTAGATTTAGTGTTTCTGTTTTAATATTTAGGTCTTTGATCCATTTAGACTTTAGTTTCTGCATGGTGATAGGCATGGATCTAGTTTCAGTCTTTGGCATGTGGAGAGCCAATTTTTCCAACACCATTTATTGAAGAGGCTATCCTTCTTCCAGTGGACATGTTTAGCCCCTTTGTCAAATATCAGGTGGCTGAGTGTCTCTGTAGTTGTTCTTGCATCTTCTAATCTGTTCCATTGATCCTCAGGTCTATTTCTTTGCCAGTACTAAGCTGATTTTATTGCTGTGGCTTTATAGTACTGTTACAAGTCTGGAATTGAGATGCCTCCTGCCTTGCTTTTGTTGCCCAGAATTACCTTTGCTATTCTAGGTTTCTTCTGCTTCCAAATGAATTTTAGGAGTGTTATCTATACATCTGTGAGGTATGTCAATGATATTTTGATTGGGATTATGTTCAATCTGTATAACAGTTTTGGGAGTATGGCCATTTTCACAATGTTGGTTCTTCCTAGCCAAAAGCAAGGAATATCCTTCCATTTCCTAATATCCTCTTCAATCTCCTTTTACAGTGTAGTACAATTTTCAGCATATAGGTCTTTTATATGTTTAGTTGATTCCTAAGTATTTCATTATATTAGATGTTATTGTAAAGGGCGATATTTCCATAATTTCTCTCCAGTTTTTTGTGTACAGGATCTGTTTTTGTGTGCTATTGATTTTTGAGCATTGACTTTGCATCCAGCTACACTGCTGAACTTGTTTATTACCTCTAGTAGTGTTTTAATGGAGTTTTTTTGGGTCTTCTATATAGAGTATCATGTCATCTGCAAATAGTGGTAATTTAACTTCTTCCTTTCCTGTCTTTATTACTTTTATTTTTCTCTCTTGTCTGATTGCTCTGTCTAGTGTTTCCAGAACAATATTGAAAAGGGTTTTTGTCCATTTAGTATAATGTTGGCTGTTGGTTTGTCATAGATGACCTTTATAAGGTTGAGGTAGACACCGTGTATTCCGAGTTTCTGAAGGGGTTTTATTATGAACATGTGTTGGACTTTATTGAAAGCTTTTTCTGCATCTATTGAGATGACCATATGGTTTTTGTTTTTGGCTCTGTTGATGTGGTGTATCACATTTATTGATTTGCATATGTTAAAACATCCCTGCATTCCTGGAATGAACCCCACTTGTTCATGATATATAATCTTCTTGATGATTTGCTGCATTTTCTTTGCCAGTGTTTTATTGAGAATCTTTGCATCAATGTTCATTAGTGAGATTGGTCTACAGTTCTCCTTTTTGGTTGGGTCTTTCTCTGGTTTTGGTATCAGAGTAATACTTGACTCCAGGAATGATTTAGGGAGGATTGCTTTCTTCTCAATTTCATTGAAGAGTTTAAGGAGTATTGGCATCAACTCTTCCCTAAATTTCTTTAGAATTCAGCTGTAAATCCATCAGGGCCTGGCCTTTTCTTTATTGGTAAGTTTTTAATCATGTTTTCAATTTCAATAGCTGATACTGGGTTGTTCAAAATTGCTATATCTTCTTGGTTGAGCTTTGGTAGTTCATATGTTTGTAGAAGTCTGTCCATTTCCTCTATGCTTTCCCCTCTATGTGAGCAGAGATTTTCAAAGTAGGTATTCATGATCTTTTGAATTTCCATGGGGTCTGTAGTAATTTCCCCCTTTTCAGTTCTTATTGAGTTTGGTTTTCTTTTCTTGCTTTTTCTTGATAAGGTTAGCTAGGGGTTTGTCAATTTTGTTTATCTCTCAAAAAACCAGCTTTTTGATTCATTAATTTTTTGTATTTTTTTTTTTTTAGTTTCAATTGCATTGATTTCTGCTCTAGTCTTTACAATTTCCTTCCTTCTATGAGCTTTGGGTTTAGCTTGCTCTTCTTTTTCTAGAAGCTTGAGATAGAGCATTAGGTTGTTTGTTTGTGCTTGTTCTATTTTCTTGATATGACAATTTATTCCAATATATTTCCCTCTTAAGACCTCTTTCATTGCATCTCACAGATTACATTATGTTGTTTCTGTATTTTCATTTAATTGTAGGTATTGCTTTATTTCTTTTTTAATTTCATCTGTAGGCCACTGGTTGTTCAAAAGGTTATTTAATTTCCATGTATTTATGCAGATTTTGCAATTTCTTTTGACATTAATTTCCAATTTCAGTGCATGATGGCCAGATATTATGCATGGGATGATTTCAATACTTTTACATTTACTTAAGAATATTTTATGGGATAATATATGGTGTATTGTGGAGAATGTCCCATATGCAGCTAAGAAGAATGTGTATTCTGATGTGGTTGGGTGGAACACTCTGTAAACATCTACTAAGTCCAATTGCTCGCATGTATGATTCAGTTCTACTATTTCTTTGCTCATTTTTTGTCTCATTGATCTATCTCTTTGTGACAATGGGCTGTTAAGATCCCCTGTTATAATTGTGTTCTTGTGTATTTGGTTTTTCATGTCCATTAGTATCTGTCTTATATAGTTGCGTGCTCCTGTATTTGATGCATATATAATTGTTAGTTCTTCCTCTTGAATTTTTCCACTAATGAGTATGTAATGACCTTTTTTTATCTCTTTAATCATTTTAGGTTTAAAGTTCATATTGTCTGAAAATAGAAGAGTTACCCCTGCTTTTTTTCTGGGTTCCTGTTGCATGGAATACTGTTTTCCATCCTTTGACTTTTAATCTGTAAGTTTCCTTTTAGGTCAGATGTGTTTCTTGTATACAGCATATGGTGGGATCATGTTTCTTGATCCATCCTGTCAATCTGTTTGTTTTAATAGGTGAATTGAGGTCATTTACATTTATAGATATCACTGATATGTACTGGCTTGAGTTTGCTATGTTATTTTCCAGTTGTTTGCTTTCTGCTTTACCCCTTATTTAATTGCTTGTTCTATCTGGTGGTTTCTTTCTGTTGTTGTTCTGGGGATTGTGGTCATCTTTATCTCTGTCTAGTATGTTTTTCAGTACTCTTTCTAGGGTTGGCTTGGTGGATGTGAACTTCTTCAGTTGTTCTTTGTAATGCAAGTATCTTGTTTCTCCATTAAATTTGAATGAAAGTTTTACTTGTCTTGACTTGAGGGTTTGTGCTGAAAAGTCTGCTGTGATTCTAATGGGCTTTCCTGGATAGGTGAGTTGTGTCTTTTCTCTAACAGCCCTTAGTATTCTGTTTTTATGCTATATGTCTGAGATCTTAATTATTATATGTCTGGGTGTGTATTTATGTTGATTGTGACTGTTTGGCATTCTATATGCCTCACTTATCTGCATATCGGATTTTCCCCCATGTTTGGGAAATTTTCTCCTATTACTTCTGTGAATATTTTGGCTACATCATTTGCATTGACTCCTGCCTCTTCACTGATGCCTATTAATCTTATACTTTTTCTCTTGGCATCATCTTGAAGCTGTTGGATTGTCACTTCATGCTGCTTTATTATTTTAAAAGTTCTATCCTTTCATGGTCTCTAATTGTGATCCTGCCCTTGAAGTTTGAAATCCTATCCTCAGCTTCATTTAAATGATTTTGCATGCTTTGAATAGAATTTTTTGTTTCTTGCATGTCTCTTTGAGTTTGTTTCATGAATTCTGCTTGTTTTCTATATTGATCATTCAAGGTTTCAATTAATTTCCCATGCTCCTGTACTTTTTCCTCTTTTTTCTTTAGCTGTATTTAACAACTCCTTTACTAAGGTTGTTATTTCTATCTTTACATGGGAGAGTACTTCTAATTTGATTTCTTCTATACCCTCATGGAGTTGTTTTTTTATTTCACTCTATCTTTTCAGAGATTTCTGGTGTGTTACTTTTGGAGTCCTCTATTTCAATGTCTCCTGCACTTGTTCCTGGTGAACTAGATGTTTGAGATTGTATTTTGTTTTTTTATTGTGCCATTTTTCCCTTTCAAGTTAGTGTTTTGTCCTTCAATCCTACTAGTGTCAACTGATGGTAGTGTGTATCTTAGGGTCCTAATATAAGGTTGATGTTTGTCCAATTTCTAGATACTACAATGAATAGGTGGGCCAGTCACCTGACTTCCCACTGCAGTGCCTGTTGGGTGAATCCTATATTCTTCCTGGGCTGACAAGCCTAATAGTATTGATGTAGGTCAACTTTTAGTTCCTGCTGTTACTTTATCTCCAGGTTATTCCAAGTCATCAGATCTCCCTATCCATAGTGTTTGTGTCAGCTGAGGCTGTACTGTGTCTCTATTGTGCCTGTGTGTCTCATAAGCCCTTTTAATTTTCTTCAAATTGAGGGAGTCCTTCTTGGGACACTCCTTACTCTGCCTGATGTTTTCTATATGTAGGAGGGGGTCACCCACACTCTTTTCAGACTCACCAAGGTCTTACAGTTAGTTGGAGGGAGTTTTACTACTGGCCATATTTACCCACTGTACACCTCTATTTTAGGGGCATACTCATCACACTGACTGGAGCCTGCTGAGATCTTCTGTTTGGGTGAGGCAGTTACTGAATCTCCCTTCAAGCTAGCACAGTTAATCCACTGTTATCCAGGATTCGCCTGGAAGCAGTTTCCAGTTTGGTCTGTGTGCTGGGATGGTGCTGCAGTGCACGGTCACAGCCTGGGGTTGGATTCTGGGCTCTGCTTGCTGCTTGGAGTTTGCTGGGCATGGCCCGGCTAGGGCTGCCAGTTCCTCTCCTGTGTCTTAGATTGGCTTCAGACTCAGGGCATGCTTTTTTGTATGTTTTTTTAGTCTCCAGTGTGTTAATTTCTGCTCTGATCTTTATAATTTCCTCCCTTGCACCGGCTTTTGGTTTAGCCTGGTCTTTTTCTAGAAGTTTGAGGTTCAACATTAGGTTGTTTACATGTGCTTGCTCTGTTTTTCTGATATGGGCATTTATGGCTATAAATTTTCCTCTTAAGACTGCTCTCATTTTGTCCCACAAGTTCCAGTATGTTGTATTGTTATTGTTTAGCTGTAAAAACTGTCTAACTTCTTCTTCAATCTCATCTGTAACCCATTGGTTTTTTTCAGTAGGGTGTTATTTAATTTCCAGGTATTTATGAAGTTCTTGAGGTTTCCTTTGGCATGGATTTCCAGTTTCATTGCACTGTAGTCTGATAGTATGCAAGGGATAATTTCAATTCCTTTACATTTACTTAAACATGTTGTATGAACCGGTATATAGCTTATTTTGGAGAATGTCCCATGTGCAGCTGAGAAGAATGTATATTTTGATGTGGGGTGGAATACCCTATAGACATCTACTAAGTCCCTTTTTTCAAAAGTTTGAAATAGTTCTAATATTTCATTATTCATTTTTTGTCTAGTTGATCTGTCTTTTTTTGACAGTGGGTTATTGAGGTCTCCCAATATAATTGTATTAGGGCTTATTTGATTTTTAATGTCCATTAGTAATTGTTTTATATAGCTGGGTCCATTGGAGTTTATTGAATATATATTTTGATTGTTATCTCTTCCGCTTGCATTGTTCCCTTTACAAGGATGTAGTGACCTTCTTTATCTCTATTAATCAGTCTTGGCTTGAAATTCACTTTGTCTGCAAATATAATAGTTACCCCCGCTGTTTTCTGGATTCCTGTTGCATAGAGTATTGCTTTCCATCCTTTGACTTTCAGCCTATGTGTTTCTTTTTGAATTGAATATGTTTATTTCATGCAGCATATTGTGGGATTTTGCTTCTTGATCCATTTTGCCAGTCTGTGTCTTTTGACTGGTGAGTTGAGACCATTAACATTGATGGTTATCCCCATCATGTTATTTTCCTGTTTTTGGCTCACACTTTTTTTTCTTCCCTCTAATTATTTGTCTTTCCTAGTGGATTCCTTCTGTGCAATTCATGGAGCTGTAGTCCTTATTGTCTCTTTCTAGAATGTCCTTCAGAACATTTTGGAGTCCTGGTTTGGTGGTCATAAATTTCCTTAGATGTTCTTTGTCCTGGATGTTCTTTGTCTTCATCTTATTTCTCCATCAGTTTTAAAAGATAGTTTTGGAGGGTACCTCAATCTGGGCTGAAAGTTGTTTTCCTTTGGAACTTGGAGTACTTCACTCTAAGCCCTCCTTGACTTGAGAGTTTGTGCTGAGAAGTCAGCTATGATTCTGATGGGCTTTCCTTTATAGGTGATTTGTTTCTTTTCCCTAATAGCTTTTAAGATTCTATTCTTGTGTTGAATTTCTGGAATCTTGAGTATGATATGCATGGCTGTAGATTTTCTTTTGACCATTGCTAATTGGAGTCCTATGTGCCTCACTTATTTGTATGTCAAATTCTTTTTCTCTATCAGGAAAGTTGTCTGTCACAATGTCTGTGAACATGTTTTTAATGTCATTTGTGGTATCTCTTGCTTGTTCATTGACTCTAATTAATCTTAAGTTATTCTTCTTGGTCTCATGTAGCAGCTGCTAGATTGATTTCTCATGGTCCCTTATTAGTTTTGAGAAATATTTCTTTTCCTGGTTGCTAACTGCAAGCCTGTCTTCAATATCTGAAATCCTGTCCTTACATTGGCCTAATCTGATTTGAATATTTTCAATGAAGTTTTTGTTCTCCTGGATATCTGCTTGAATCTGCTTTATGGATTCCATTTGTTTCTCATGCTGTGTGTCCATAACTTGCTTAAGCTCATCTATTTTTTTGTCTGTGTTTGCTCTAACATCACTAAGCATGATGTGTATTTTGGCAATCTGTGTAGTTATTTGAAAGGTTATTTCTTGTTTCATTTTTTTCCAGAGCTTCATTCAATTGCTTTCTTGTTACCACTTTGGAGAGACCTGGTGGGGAGCTTTCAGATTGTCCCAACTCATTGCCCCCTGGGTTTGCCTTTGGTGAACTGGATGTCTGGGGTTGCATCTTGTTTAAGTGTCTTCTCATTTGTTTTCTTTTTCAGTTTAATTTCTGGAGGAAATTTCTGCTTGTAAATTGCCTATGGTGGGTTGCTATTGGTGGTATTTAGCAGGATTTTTTTTTTTTTTGGTACCAGGGATCGAACTTACCACCTCACGCTTGCCAGGCAGGCTCTTATGCTGCTGAGCTAAATCCCCAGGTTATTGGTGGTATTTAGGACACTTAGGTGATGATTACTTCTCTGAGGTATCTTCCAGGTGTAGTTGGTTTTTGGGTTTTGAATCTGTTGGAAGATCTTACCTCTTTGGTTTGTTGGAGATGAGACGTTGTTGCTTGTTTGGCCTAGTCCCTGGTACTTTGGCAATGTGCCACATTGTTTTCCGTGACTCTTAGTTAATCTCAGTTATGGATTATCAAGGCCAACAACTGTTTAGAATAATTATGTCAATTTTTGCTGTAGTGGTACCAATAGCAACAAATACAGCCTATAAAACAACAAACTGAGCTAGCCATTAAGTTACAACTTTCAACCATATGAACTATATTTGTGATCATATAACAAAATGTAAAACTAAACAGATAATTATATGCAATATGTAAGTCCATAATGTGCCAGTTTTGCCCTTGGGGTTAAAATTTAAAATGGACGGAGAAAATAGAGAAGTAGAAAAAGAGAATGAGATTACAAATAACACTGGAGGACAAAGATGGGTCCTGCCAACTTGGAGAAACTGGTACAGAAGATTGAAAGAAAAGAGAAGTGGAAGAGATAAAAAAGTAGAACAAAATAGAACCACATCCATACAGAGGATAGGAACCACTCTCACTTATAAAATAAAAATCAATGAAAAAGAAATAAAAAACAAACTGAACAAAACAAAACAAAACAAACAAACAAGAAAAGAAAAGGAAAAAAATAGAGAAAAATAAACCCCAAAACAAAAACAAAAACAAAGGGTCCACTTGTAGGATTCTCTCTGGGTTTGCTAGTAGACAGTCTGTGGAGACAGAGTCCTGAATCATGCCTCTGTATTCCAGCAAGTCAGCCATTTCCTTATGGAGGAGTAGTAGATAATCTTAGCATGCCTGCCCCAAGACCAGACTCACTGGGCTCACCACAGGTCTAGGCAGTTCCCACAGGTCTGCATGCACCTCGGAGCTGCTGCAGGAAGCCAGCAGAAATTCTGGGTTTTGGGCTTATCCAGTCTGACTCCAAAATGGCTCCCAGCCAATTGCTCTGTGTCCCCTGCACTCACTGCCAGCCAGTGCAGTCCTACACATCCACCACTTCCCTCCACTGCTGCATCTCTCTGCAGAGGCCTCTGGGGTCACCAGCTGCCACTGTCACTGTGACCATGTGTACCCAGGTTCCAGCAGCTCCTCTTGTACAGTGAGTCTGACTCTGGACAAAGGTGCCACCAGCTAACACTCTTCTTTGAAGTTTTTCTTTTATTCTCTCTGTGGGCTTCAATTCACACTTCAGATTCTTCCTGGGTCCGGGGGACTCACTTCCTTCCTTCTTGTCTTCCTCATGGTTCTATATTCCAGGGTCTGGATAGTAACTCTCAGAGAGGCTTTTTCCTCTGTCCTTAAGATAAGTTTAGTTGGAAGGATTTCTGGGCCCCTCCTAGGCAAGGACAAGGAATCCTATTCCAGCAGTTTCCAGCTAGGGAAGCTCCCTGGGATTCTTTCTCACTGGCCTTTGCTATGTGAGACTATTCTTTCAACTAGGATGCAGGGTCTGTATGTGATTCAGTTGGTGAAGACCTGAGTGTGTGAGTGTGTGTATCTCTGTGTGTGCACAGGGTACAGGTCCTTTGTATTTTTCCAGTGCAGGACCCTCCTCCAGTGAAGGTCCTCACTGGCTCCGGTGGCTGCCTTGGGCTGGGAAGCTGATTGGACCTCACAGCTGCCCATCTACAGTGGGCCAAGTTGGCCAAGCAGGGTCAAGCCAATTCTGTGATGTCCCTACCTGCATCTGCTAGGGATTTGCTTGGAGGTCTTCCGTTTTTCCTAAAATAGAGTTCCAGCCAGGGCTGGTGCTGGGGTTGGAGTGAGATAGGTACAGGTGCTGAGGATAGGCAGAAATTGAAGGATCTGGGGCTGGACCTGGCCTGGCATACTGCATCTGCTGTCGAACAACTAATTGGTTCCACTGAGGTCCACTCTCTCTGCTCTTCCTCACTCCTCTTTGTGCCCCTCTTGGACTGGCCCCACTCTGCTGGATCTTCCCAACTATACCCACTCCCCAGCCTGGTCACCCCAGAATGGAGGCAAGGAGATCACTGGCTAGTAACATGTCCCCCTGCTGGGGACATGAGGCCCTGGGACTATGAAGGCCTTGGCTTGGAAGCCTTACACAGCTCTAGCCCTAGCATATGTAAGCCCCTGATTCACCTGGAACCAGAGAGCCCACAGGCAGGCAGATCCAAGAATACCAGGGAGCCAACACCCCACACATCCCAAAGCCAAGTACTCAGGTACACACCTGTGACCTAGAATAACTACCTAACAGCACTCTGTGATTCTGTCCCCTACCTGTCTCATTCCTCACACACCTGTTGGTATTGCTCAGGGCCCTTGAGTGGGGTGGCTCATGGTCAGAAAGGCACTCTGTGAGACACACCTGTGAAGCACAACTTGTCAAACAGTTGTAAGGCCTACTTGGGAGGCACACCTATGCTTAAGATGCCATTGGACTTATAGGCGACTTCTCTGCACATGTGGCTGGGCCATGTGAGCAGACATGGGGTCATTCCTTCACAAGTCTCCTGTTAATTTTGTGGCACTGTAAGGTGGGATTTTCCAGTTAGTCAGTGTGCCCTGGATCATCCAGGACAGGAGTATGTGGTCACTGGTTTTTATGTGAGGAAGGCTCTGGATTCTTGCTCCAGACTGGAAAGGAGGGGGGATATGTTCTGAGATTAAAATCAACCAGTCAGGTGCAAGTGGAGAGTAATTAGGCTCAAGGCCAGAACCCTAAGCATAGAAGTCACTGATCCATGATGTCTGTGGTCTCAGGACATGCCTTGGTACAGTAAAGGACAGGGAGGGACAGCCCTGATACCTGGCAGGACCTAGTAGGAGTGGCCCTCCACTGGGCTCTAGCTGCCTGGCCTCCAGGGCATGTCAGCTTCCTGGGGTTGTGTCCTCAGCTGTTTCTTGCTGAGGAGGGTGAGTGGGTCTGAAGGAGTGGACCATTGGAGGCTGAGCCTGGGCAGAAGTTATGTCAGATGGAGAGGAAAGGGGGTCAAGTTTGGAGGGCATCTCTCAATCAGGACCACCTGCACCAGGGCCCTTCTCTGGGCTACTTGACCCCACAGTGAGGGTTCTGCAGACAGGCACTCAGAAGGAAGGGTTTGGGCAGGCTAGTGGCAATGGGAAGAACCCTCCATGATCTCCACTACTCCCCTGCCCAGACATGGACTTTCTGGGGATTGTGTCAGTCTTCAGAAGTGTACACTGGTTGCACATCTGACTGTGTAGGAACCTTGGAGGCGGAGCCATGCAGCGTGTGTGCTTTGTGTCTGGGTTGTTTTGTGGAGCACTGTGTCCTTGAGGCCACCCACACTATTGTGTGGGTCAGAATATCATTCCTCCTCAAGGCTGAATAATACTCCACAATGTGGATAAACCATAGTTGGCAGACGCTGTCAGCCCTCACTGGACACGTGGAGTGTTCCATTTTAGTGGTGGGAAACTGTGCATGAACTTGGGTATCATATGTACCCTTGAGCCTTATAGGGACAGCGTGGTGACAAGAAATTGCATATTCTTTTCCAAAGCTACCAGAGGAGAAAGTTTCTTCCTTGTGAGGACAGGATTTGTCCCTTCCAAATCAGCAAAGCTTTCAGGCTTTCAGGCTCTTGCAGGAATCCACTAAGAGGGAAAACGACTGACCTAAGAAGCCCAAATTTGATAAAGCATAAAAAAAGGGCATACAAGTGTCAAGGCAGATAGGATGTAGGTTTTGGGTTATGGTGAAGCTGTGAGGGCAATGAAGGCAGAGGCCTTGGACCCAGGTTTTGGAGGAAGTGATGGTCCAGCCCAGTGAGTGAGACTGAGGAGCTCAGACCCAGCGCCATGGGTATGGGTAGGGCACCCATCATGTTTGGGTGTGAAAAGGACCTGCAAGAGAGGACTGTGAGACAGTGGAGTCCTGAAAGAGCTGAGAGTGCCCAGCATGCAAGGGTGGGAAAAGGGGAAGCCTTGCTCCAGCATGAAGGACAGACAGAGCTGCTGGTGGTTACATCTCTCAATCAATCAGCTGGTGACCCTAATGCTGCCTCCCTGGCCTCCTTCTTCCCTTGACCCCCAGGATGAGGCTCTGAGACCATTGGATGGCAACAGCCCCTCAGCTCCTGCCATGTGCCCAGGTGGGGGTGGTTACTGCCTCACTACAGCAGGGTTAGGAAGCCCTTGATTGGAGGTGGATGCCTTTTCCTGGGGTCCTGAGGCTGGGCCCTCTCCCAGACTGATGGCCAGGGCCCACCTCAGCCAGGTGGTACACAGGACATGGGCGTGGAGTATATGGGTGCCACTGGCCACTGCCATCACCTTGCCACCTGGGTGCTGGAGGCTGCTGTCGTGGTCACTATGAGCAAGACCAATCTGTGGCAGTGTTTCCTGGTAGCCAGGCCTGTCTTACTGAAGGATCACCCTTTGGATTCCCTGGCACCATGCAGTGGGGGTCATGTCCTCCCTGAGCATGGATGTAGGGCTGGTGTTGGAATGGGAAACCACATTTATCACCAAGATACAGTTGTACATGGAAGCAGACCGCTGCCCCCAGCACCCTTGGGGGATGGAGTGGCAAGGTTGAAGATACAAGTTGTCACCTCGTGGGTTGTGAGGGATGGGGCTTAGCTGCTGTGATATCACATGAGCCTGGGGGCACCATGCTGGGCTCTGCACTGCTTGAGGGCATTATACTTATGGCTTATACCTGAGATACTAGGGAAAGGCAGGGTTTGGATAAAGTTGAGGAATAAAGAGGCAGGTTGGGCTCTTGTTCAGAGCAGATGCAGACTGCTGCCAGTGGATGCTAAGCAATGTCTGGGGTGACCACAAACCTGCGATGGGGTAGGGGAGGCACAAGCATCCTGAAAACCAAATATTCTGGCTCAGAGAGTGAGCTCCTGTGTAGAAACCTGAATTGAGGGTGAGGTGGGCCCCTGGACCTGGGGCTGCTATGAAACTGCCCCCTGCCCCAGTGAGGGACGTCACTCTACCCTGCAGCTGGCCACAGGTAACTGACCCATGGTTTGGCTAAAGAGGGGTGGACAAGAATGTCACTTCTAACCAGCCTTAGTGTGGGTTCACTGTATCCTTGTTCCTCGTCCACAGAAATATCCTGTCCCTACTATTCTCATGGCCGGAATCCCAGAATGAGAAGGATGTACGCAGCCCTTGTGCTCCTTGAAGTGTGGGTAACCAAGGAGTGACTTTGGCTGTCGTAAGCTGTGAGCACCTGGTCCCTATACAAGTTATTGACTTATTTTTAACCTTGAATTTAGAGGGTTGATTAATTCTGTCCCCAGTTCCTGAGACATTACCATCTTTTGTCTATGACATGCCCCCTCATATCCAATTTTATCTGTCTACCAATCACCGGTCCATCAACCACCTGTCCATCGATCCATGTTCCTTCCCTCTCTCCTTCTGTCCTTTCTTGCCTTCTGCCTATTATTTGTCCACCATCCATTTCTCCCTTGACCCATCCAGTCCTCCACTCACCTCCATTCTGAGATGGTTGTTTATGTTTACATTGGTTCCTGTCCTTTTAAGATGTAAATTGTCTGTGTGCACATCTTTGTTCATAGAGTTGATTGCAGTTCTAGCACCATCTGTGTGATCTTGGGAAAATTACTTGCCTTCTCTGTGCCTCAGTTTCTACTCATGGAAAAATCTCCTGTGCCTCACAGATTAGTGGCTAAATACATTGATCTCTGTAAGACATATGGGACAGCACTTGGCTTGCAGATAGTGCCATGTGTATTCAGTGTTATTATTTTAAAATTTATTTGATTGGTATAAATTTGTGAGATGTAATAGTTACACCTGAGTTAGGGAAATGTTATGTATATACACCAGTATAATTGAGGCCAGTCTTGAATTTACTATGTAGCCCAGGCTGGCCTTGAACTAATGATGATCCTCCTGTCTCAGTCTCCCAAATGTTGGGATTACAAACATATGCTACCATGTCTGGCTATCTTCATCACTTTTGATTCTTTCTTCCCCAGTATTATTATTTTGAACATATAAAGAGTTCGGTCACATTCTTTCCTACTTCATTCAGCACTACTTGTAAGATCCAGTCTGGTTATTTGAATTGTCGTGTATTTCACATTGTGCCTTCACTACATTTTGTACAGCAGTGTTGGCATAGCAATGAAAAAAGTAAAACTCTATCTGTATGTAAGTTAGTGGAGGGTTAAGAGCCGTCTCCTGAACTGAAGTCAGCTGGTGATGGGCTCCTTTCTGTAATGTTGACGTCCCTGTGTGTGTCCACTGTGGGAAATCCCTGATGTGCATTGTCGTTTCCTTACATGGGAAGCCATGGTTGGGACACTAGTCAACTGTGGCCTGGCCGATCCTTGCAGTATGTCTAGAACCCAGCTCCTCCGCTGCACTGAAGTAACTCCCAACTTTACACAGGACACCAGGGACATCTCTGAGTATGTCAGTGCAACATACTCCAGGGAGTGCTTGTACTCCAGCTCTGTGCTGTCACCAGGGGGAGCAGCTGCTTACAGAGTGGAGGAACTGGTACCACAGGAAGGCTTCATGTATGATTTCATGAGCACCAGTTGAAAGAAAAACATGCAGGAAGCCAGGGGTCACTGTGGTCAGATTGGGGACAGGGATGCAGGACTATGAGGAGAACTGGTGCAGGAGACTATGGTCACATGGGGACAGGGACGCAGAATTGTGATGAGGACTGGTGCAGGAGACCCTGTGGTCACAATGGGGAGAAGGATGTGGGGTCTTGGGGCTCTGATGGGAGAGACAAATGTGACATGTCAATCATATACCAGCAAGGTGTTGAAAGTGCAAGTGTTCTTAACATTTTCTTCAGATAAGTTTTGAAATGCCACATTTGAAACTGAAATACTTATCTGCTTTCATTTCATTTTAACTCAGTGTGACTGCTATATCTTGCAAAACCCAGTCTTGATTTTTATAACTTTGTCACCACCAACAGCATTGCAAATTGGCCCTGAATAGAGGCCTGATTGCTGTCTGACTCAGCAGGGTCCTTGTTCCACAGCTGATCATGTGCTGGCTGCAGAGCCAGACACTGTGTTCACCGAGGCTGAGGGGCACATGGCAAGCTTCTCTGTGAGTTGGGAGTTGCTCTGCCAGCCAGGTGCCATAATGGCTGCAACCACAACCCATTCTGAATTAAGTGTGTACTATTCACATTTCCAGTCACTTTATTTAATCTACACAGTCAATGGAACAAGTCAGTCTGACTTACAGCATTTGCAACTCAGCACCACAAGTTCACCATGGTGGCTGATCTGCAGCCAACAATGGAGTCACTTGGAAGGGGCTGAGGAGAGAAGCAGCCCCAAGCATTTACTTGGCTGGGGCACCAGGTGTGAATCATCTGAGAAAGCAGACACAGCAAAGCAGTGTCTAACAGAGAGGGGTGGCTTTAAGGATTTCTCATCTACGTTTTAATAGCACTCATCCAGTTGTAAGTGTATACAATTCTCAGGAATACCTGCAATTAATTACCAGATCACAAGATTTTGAAGACTTTAGCTTCAGCTTAGGAGCCAGTCTGAGCCCCAGCTCATCTCTGACTCCATGATGGGTTCGACCTCATCAAGGGATCCCCCAAGGAGATCAGCAGCTGAGGTGCCAACAGCCTCTGGTAGGGTTGATTGTGCAGGACAGGCCTCCTTCTCACAATGGCAAGGAAATGGTTCCTGCCACAGCCCTGTCAGCCTTGGTGGAGGACTCTGTGCCACGTGTGCCTGGTACTGAGGCCCAGCTTCCTGCCTGGCTCCTGGCCCATAGCAGTAGGAGAGAGTAGGTTTCGGCTGTTTGAAGCCACCAAGTCTGGGATAACTTGTTACACAAGAAAAAGATTAATGAGTGCTGAGTCCCTTAGTTTTAACTGGAATTCAGAAAAGAAGAATCCATTTAAAAATGTTTATTTGCCTAGAGCTTTGTAAGGTGGGGTTTGAAGTGCTAGAAGATTCTAGAAGGGCCAAACTAGAGGCAAGAGTGGGGCTCAGTGGGGTGTGCAGGCATCAGGAAGGGGTCAGGTCAGGAGCTGGCAAGACCCAGCCAGAGGCACCACACTCATGTTGCTGGGCTTGGAGCCTGGCAGGCAAGATGAGAGAAATGGCAATCTTCTAGGAGAAGATGTGCAAATAAAAGCCAGCAAGTGAAATGAAATGCTGAGCAAATTCTGTACTGTTCACAAGTGCTGTTGAGGATGAGGGCCTTTTAGAGAGGTGTGAGTACAAGGTCAGGTGAGGTGTGGGACCTACAGAGAAGGCAGGGTTCTAAATCACCTACCCAACAGCACCAGGAAAGAACAGAGCAGAACATGGACTGAGGTGCTGAGTGTTCGGCCACCCACATGTCCCCACGCAGAAACTGCAGAGCAGCTAGGCAACCAGGAGAGGCTGACAGACTGGAGAATGAGTGTGACCTGTTCCATTGCCATGGTGTGGAGGCCTCATTCCACCATAGGGAACCCTGTTCACCTGAGGGCAGTATTGAGTGGTTCTACAAACTCTCACAAATATGGGCAGGAGGAGCCTCTAAGCACAGCTTTCAGTGCCAGCACCTGGGTCAAGCTGCCCAGCAGGAACACCAGAGATTGAGCTCTGAAGGCCTGGACATGACCTTCAGGCACATGTGTCCTTGGTTTCTCTGAATTAGGCACCCATGTATGCTTTAGGAATCTGGAACCAGGTTTCCCAAATGAGGACATCAGGTACCACTGCAATGCCAAAATTTTATCCCACAGACAATGTACGCTTGGTGTTGAACCTGTGGGCTCCTCTGAAGTCCTTGAATGGCATATGCCGTGGAGTTGCTAGGCCTTGTGGTGGTTGAAGCAGGGTTACCCCAGAATAATAATAGCTGTCCTGTCTAGCTCACAGCCTGGGAGCACTTGATTGGCTTTTGATGGATCACATCAGATGTGGAGGAAATCTAGCTGGCTCACCAGAGGACAGGCTGCAGGGCCAGAGAGCAGGACAAAGCATTACTCCATGTGGCAGTTGGTGTCTTTGCCATGTGTGTATGTGAATATATCCAGAAAACTAAGACATACACATTAGAAAATCAAAATTTAAGATTGATACAGACAATTTATGCAGTCAAATGCTCTACCACTGAGCTATACCCCCTACAGACAATTTATGAAGGAACATAGGTGGGAATATGAGTTGGTATTAAACAGTATGGCTTGGTATTAATGGATAAAATGAAGACATAGAGAATATACTTCTGCTAAAGAAAGAATAAAAATATGTGCAACAACTTTGAAGGAAGTATTTTGTTAATGAATGAATAAAAAGGTAGGAAATAAACAGAGGAATAAAAAAAGTTGAGAGGATATTGTTTAACTATAACCACAGCAGGCTGGGTGTGGTGGGGTGTGCCTGTAGTCCTAGTACTCAGGATGATTAAGCAGGAGGATTGCCATGAGTTCAAGGCCAGGCTGGTCTCCATACTGAGTACAAGACCAGCTTGAGCTACACATCAAGACTGTCTTAGAACAAACAAACGAACACAAACAAACCCCCAAACCAAACCAAAACATAAAACTATAATCACAGCAAAACTACATTTAACAAGAGTAGATTTACATGTGTAAACATCGTGTTGTTTCATTAATGTGACAAGCTGAAAGAAAAAGCATATGTATATGTGTATGTATATAAAAATAGTTAAGATAGTTATACTACTAAAAAAGATAGTTATATTACTGATTTCTCTGAGTTTTCTGAAGAGAAACATTTGTGCTGGTACTGTTTAGACAATTGCATGCAGATGTCTTGTGCTTTGGGTGAATGATTTGGGGATGACAGTGCACAATGTATGTACCATTGTTGCCCCAGATTGATGTGTTTTGAAATTTTGTTGTAGTTTTTCTCCCTTTTTTCTTTCCTTTTATCCTTGAATAAAGTGGATTTTAAAAAATAAAGTATAATTTAGACATTTATTAAAAAACAAAAATGAGTAGATTAAATATCTCAATCAAAAGGTAGAGATTGTCACGCTACATAAAAAACAACAACAACAAGAAACAAATCTATATTGTCTTCAAGAGCCATAAAGAGGTGGAGAGTACAATTCAAGGATGGGGAGGAAAACATCATGCAAACACCATCATGAACAAGCTAGAGTAGCTAGAGTTGCTGGAATAGCTATTTTAATAGCACCCAAAATAGTCCTCAATAAAACGAGTCTTACAAGGTAGAGAGGGACAATTCATAAATGTTTAAAGTTCAATACATCAGGAAGACACAATACAAACATAAGCACATCTAGTGACAGGATGCCAAAATATATGACCAAAAGCAGATAAAACCAAAAGAAAAATGAAAAATCCATAGTCATAGTTGGAGGTTTAATGTATCATTTTTAGTAATAGGCAATTATATCAAGAAAAGAAATAAGGACTAGAGAAATACTGTCAGCTACTTTACTTCTTGGTATCTGTAGAACACAACCATTAGTTCAGAATACATTTTCAAATGTATGTGGAACATCACCAAGATGGACTATTTGCTTGTCTTAGTAGATTTCCCAAGATCAGAATCTTACAGAATATGTTTTTGGACCGTAACAGGATTCAATTAGAATCTACAACAAATCTAGAAAGGACATCAAATGTCTGGATATTAACACACTTCTAACTGACCAATGAGTCAAAGAATAAATCATAAAAATTATTAGAAATATTTTACTGGAGTAATAATGAAAATATAACATGAGAAAAATTGTGGGAGGTAATTAAGACAATATTTAAAGGGAAATTTATATCATTAAATGACTAGATCAAAATCAGATCAGATCAGAATTAGAAAAAGAACAAACTAAAGCCAAAGTAAGCAGAAAGAATTATACAGAAGCAACCAGCTTGCCTCCCTGGTAAGTGGTTGTGGCCTGGCAAGCTTCTGTCACACAAGGCGAGAACCACCAGCATCTCCTGAGATCCGTGCTATGTTGGAACTTAGGGAGCTGGGAAACCAAGCAATCAGCTCACCTCCCTGGCAAGCAGCCATGCCCCCCCCCCCCGTTAGCAAATGGGAGCCAGAGATCTGAGTATCTCTTGGGAGGTTAACTATATGCAATACAGCAAATAAGGGGGATTTTGTTCTGCCACCTCTTTGAAGGCAAATATTTTTTTATCACTATTTTGTTTATTCTGATTAATGGTATTGCTCTATTCAATATTCTGTTTTGACAATTTCTATATGTTCTGTATTTCTTTGATTTTGCTATACCTGATTGAAAGAACAACTATTGTGAAGATAGTGAGATATACTATGGTACCTTTTACTGTTATCCTGGCAACCTGTTGTGAAGTTCTGTACCAATTTCACTACACTGTTTCAAAAAAAGGAAGAATTATACAAGAGCAAAAATCAATGATCAGAAAACAAAAATAATGAAAATGATGAAACCAAGTTCTAGTTTTTTGAAAAGATCAATAGCATTGATAAATCTCTAGCTAAATTGATTAAGAAAAAAGAAAAACACACAGATCACCAATAGAAAGGATGAAAAAGGGACTTCATGATAAATGAAAAGGCTTCATGATAGACCCTTTACCCAAAAAAGAATAAAAAGTTTATCAGGATTTTGAAGTTTATTTTATTTATTTATTTATTTATTTATTTATTTATTTATTTATTTATTTTTTGAGCCAGGGTCTCACTATGCAGTTCAGACTGGTCTTGAACTCACTATGTAGCCCAGTCTGGCCTCACACTTGCAGTAATTTTCTTGTCTCCACCTCCCAAGTGCTGTGATTACAGGTATGTTCCACCATGCTCATTTTGAGGTATATTTTGTATAGGATAAAAGTTTTAACTTCCAGTGAAATAATGTGCACAGTTTCATGCCAAAACAATCTAAAGGCTTCAGTGAAATGGACAAACTACTGGAAAGACTCAGGACACCATGGGTCACTCACAAATACCTGTGATCAGAAGAGCCCTGTGTCCATTAAACAAATAGCAATCATAGTTTCATTCCAGAAAGTAAACTTCAATCCTAGATAGCCTCACCCTGGGATTCTGCCAGACACTGAAGGAAGAGAGTAGATTCTAAACAGGTTTTTACAAGAGAGAAAAAAGCGAGGGGGTGCTTTCCAATTTACCTCATGATCAATGCTGTGCTGACAAAACCAGAGGAAAACATTTCACGAGGAGCATTAAAGTAATTTGGCTCATTAACATCTATACCAAAACCCTCAAGAATAGTACAAACCACATCAACTATGCACAAAAAGCATGTTTTGTATAAGTAAGTGGGATTGCTCTTGGGACATGAGGCTGTGCTGTTTGACTTTCATCCTCCAAAACATGAGATACATAAACCTCTTTTCTTCATAAGTAACTTGCCTCAGGTATTTTGTTATAGTGACAAAAAGCTGATACCACATTAGACATCAGTCAGTGCATTTCTCCATATTACTGTGATCATCTCAGTGATGCAAAGAAGAAAATTTAAGAGATATATAAAAATACTGCTACAATTAATAAATGAACAGAATCAAAGCACAATTTAAAAAAATCAGCTGTCCAATACCAAGAAAAACAATTGGGCATTAAAATACTCTTTAATATTTACAAAAGCATTAAAATATGAAATATTTACAGATAAGTGTAGTAAAATGTGCTCTGAAAAGCCATAAGATTCAATATTGTCAAATATCAGTTATTCTCAAATTAATATACAGGTCCATTAAAATTCCAATCGAACTCCTGATAAAACATTTTGGTAGAAATTAAGAAGTTAATTCTAAAATCCATATGGAAATGCAAAGAACATATAATAGATAAATGATTTTGAAAAAGATAAATAAGTTTAGAAGACTTACACTGCCTGGTGCTAAGATTTCCTACAGTGTTCCTATAATCCAGATAGTGTGGTATTGGTGTAGGGTTGGACCTATCAATCAACAGGAAAGATCTCAGGGTCAGAAATAGCCTCATATTTTTACCCTCACTTGATTTTCAACAGAAGTGCCAAGGAGATTTAAGGTTTAAACTGCATTTTTTGGCAAATGATGCTGAACAATTGGATATCAACATGCAAAAATAAAATCGTGACTGTTACTTTACTCATATACAAAAGTTAATTTGAAACAAGTCACAGACATATGTGTAAGCTAAAACTAGTTGTAAGACATGGGAGGAACCATTTGAGGTATTGATTCAAGAAAACATTTCTGGGATAGTTCTCAGACTTATAGAAGAGACAAATGATGGAATGGCATTACAGTTGAGAAGTTATGCTTTTAAAAAGAGATGAGAAAGAAGATAAAAAGGCAAATCAAAAGTCTCGGAAAAATATTTTCAAAACATTTATCCGACACACTTGCATACAAAATACATAAAGAATATCACTGCTCAGGTACAAAAGACAACCTGATTCTTTCAAATCATTAGAAGATCTGACAGGACCCCTCATGAAGATCCACGCAAGGTGTGGCATCATTCATACTGAAAACACAACTAGATGCCACTCCTAGTCTATCATCAGGAGGCTGGCTGCTCCCAAGAGTGCTATATATGAAGCCCAGGGATGCTCACACATTGGCATGGGGAATGCAAAAGGGTTTGGCCACTCTGGAAGTCTGTCAGTTTCTATGAAGTTAAATGGGTGCCTATGACAAAACCTAGCAATCCCTCTCCTAAGTACTCCCAAGAGAGGTGACAATATATTCACAAAAGAGTTGTACTTGATGATACCACCAAGCACCTCTGAACAGCACCCTTATTCTGAATAAACTCAGTGAAAAAGCCCAGATGCCCATCATTTTGTGAATGGATAGACACAGGTTAGAATTCTATTCAGCAACAAAAGTGAACATCCACTGACTTATGAAACAATATGCACAAACCTGAGAAGTGTATGCCAAGTGAAAGAAGCCAGACATAAAAGACTGCCTCCTGTGTGTATCTATGCACACAAAATGCTAAATTAAAACCACAGTGATGGGTGGTAGATGGAAGCTGAATGGGCCCAAAGTGGGGAAAGGGTGGTTGAGGAGGGAGCTCTTGTGGAAAGTGGGACACTCATGCTCCCTGAAGCAGTGGTGAAGCACCCCACTTCCAAACTCAGAGTGGTACTCCTAAAAACAGGGTGTATAAACTATATCTCAATACAGAAGGTCACAGAAAGCAAAGATAGGTATTAGTCATACCCAGAAATTTCCTTTTTAGGTACACACCCAAAAAACATATGCCCAGGAGCTTCAGGGCACACAAATTAGGAGGCTCACAATTTATAATATTCCCAACCTGGAGGCAGACATGCATAATTAGTGAATGGGCAAGGCAGCTGTGACATCTTATATAATGGCTCTGTAGCCAGCAAAGAGTAAGCTCTGGCTGCATACAAAAACATGAGCACATTTCACAGACACAAAGTCAAATGAAGGAAGCCAGACATGTGCACATTATGCTCTGTGATTCTGTTTATATGAAGTTCAAAAACAGACAAGACCAAAGCATGATAGTTAGAGATCCATGCCTTGTCAATAAAGATACCCACAAGTGTAAGGAAGTGACTTCAGATGAAGTGGGCAGCACCTTGGCATCAGGGGGGTGGTTATGGCAGGCTGGTACTCAGGTGCTGTGATGTTTCTTGGATGCAGGGAAGCAGGTGCTCATTTATAACTTATTAAGCTGCTACATGTGTATTTCATGATTTTTGTGGATCTCTAATACTTTGTAAGACAAAGCTTTTGAAATAATAATCAAGGTGCACCACTGCACCTGTGAGACCCCATTGCTTGCTTTCATATGAGCTCTCTGGATAACTCACCAATGTGCAGTTTGCAAGAGAAGCCACAGTGCATCTGCAAGTAACAGGTTATCCTGGAAGAAAGGGTGAGAGTTAGTAATGAGACAGCATCTTGGCTACCTGGTCAGTGCAGTGGTTTAAATGCTTGACTCCTATGGTCCATGTGCTGGAAACTTATCCCCAAGTTCTATACTGATCATGGGTTAGGAAGGGGACCTCCAGGAAGCAGCTGCCTCTTGAAGGCCCTGAAGGTTCATGTGTAGGTTAATGGATGGGAGGTTCTAGGGTTACCCAGGAGCAGTGCTGGTATAAGTGCTTGGGCAGCTTATTCTGTGTCACTATGTGAGGTCCTGGCCAGGTTGTGGCCCAGAGGAAGCCCTTACTGATGCTAGTAAACCCAGCACAGGGTCCTGGACTTCTGCTTCCAGAACATCAGCCAAATAAATCGCTATTCTTTATAAACTTCCCAGTCTGTAGCATTCTGTTATAGCAACAGAAAATGGATGAAGAGAGAGTTAAAAAATAAAGGCTAAAAATACTAAAAAGTTAAGTGATAAGTTAGAAAAATAATTAGAATTACCCAAATTAATAGAAGTCAGTACTCCAGGAAATTGAATTTTAAATGCTAGTAAATATGAAAATGTTAAAATAAGATTTAAAGATGGTAGGAAAAATTCTTAATACAGGATTACTCTTGTAATCACAAAATCACATGATTGTTTTTAAATGCTTTTGCTTTATCATGGAGTGACCATCAGGGCTACCCAGGACTCTGTGTGAAGCTACTCTGCAGAAGTGGATCCTCTTGATTTTAATGTGATTCCTCTGTCCTAGGTCCAGAGCGGGTTTACTTCCCTGAGCGGGAGGCCCCCAAAGCACTGGACAGATCTTCCTCCAAAACAGCAGGCTGAGGAAATGTAAGGGATGGTGCCACAAGGTGGTGGGGAAAGGAGGGTGTTCCTGGGTGAACCGGGTTGTGGCTTGGGGCGAAGAGTCTGAAAGCAACACCATCAGATTTTAAATTGCACGTGGCTATTCCGATCCGCACTTAGCTTTAGGTGTCAGAAATCAGCTCCAAGTGTGGAGGCCATGGCTGTCAGGGAGGGGCACCTGAGCGGTCTCAGTGATTGCGATAAACATCCTAGGAAAGCCCTGCTGCCAGAATAATTGGGCTGGCCTTCTCCTCTACCTCCTGCATTCAGGGGCCTGCTGACCCTCCTATGCAGGATGGGGGAGGTGTGTGGCAGGAAAATCTGCGATGAACATCACAGTCGCAGGGACCCGAGCTCCACTCATCACCGCCCCCTCCTACCGTGGGTGTCTCCTTGCTTAGGATGAATGGCCTCCTGGCTCAGTTGGGCACCTGCCGCTGGGGGGCTCCACCTGCAAAGCGCCTGTCTCTCAGGGCCTCTCCTGCCCAGGGGGTGGGACCTTCCTGCACACTAGCTCCTGGGCCTGAGCCTCAGGAGCGAAGCAGGTAGATCTTTACAGCTGTCCTTACGCCTTTGCCTACTTGGTCCCATGCCCTGAGCCCAGTGAGCTGAGCGCTGGTGGAGGTGGCTGAGGACAGCCCTTCTCCCAAATCCCAGCTTAGGGGCGATACAGCTAGACCACAAGGAGAGCAGCATTATGGGCGGGGGAGGGAGAAATCTACTAGGAACTGGGGAGCAGGAAGGCTGTGTGTAGAGCTTGGGTCTGCGGCTCCTCATTGAAAGCTCTCGGGAGGATAACAAGGCACCTAGCCGTTATTGAAATAGAAAGGGGTGACTTAGAAAGTCTTGTAAAACACTCAGCATGGCGATAGCAGAAAACGCACCGACAAAACGGAAGCTATTAGTGGGATGAAGCTAAGATCTGAGCAATGGGGGTGGAGGGTCGACAGGTGAAGCTCTGGAGTGGAGTTGGGACAACCCCAGGAGCAAGGGGCTCTGCGCAAAGGCCAGGCTGAGGGAGGGCAACGAACGTAAAGACTGGGAGGCTAAAACCTCACAGGACCGAGATCGAGCTCTTTTGGGGCCCTGACCAAGCGACCGTTCTACGTAGCCCCGCGGCTCAGTGGAGGAAGCGCCGCGTGCGTCCCAGTGTCGGAGTGCAGAAGAGGCAGATCCTGTACTGGCTGCGGCTGCGAACCTCGTTTCCCTGGAAACTGAAAGAACCACGAACCACTGAAGGCTGCTCCGGAGGTCCGCGCGTGGGTGCCGCGACCCGCACACAAGCTGGCTCACAAGCGCTCTCGCGGAGGCAGGACCCTGCCCCGAAATCCTGCGAGTCATCATGCGCTCGCGGGGCCGGAGGCTGCGGTTCCAAAATCTGCGCTCAGTTAAAAATGCAGCGAGACCACTATTACTCCCAGCTCCGGAATGGAGGTGGCGGTTGGGGACCAGGGAATCTTTGCGCCCCTCCCGGAAGGCCTCGCGAGGCCTGGAGGGGACCGCGCCCCCCCCAACGCTCTGCTCCCCCCGACACGGCCGTGTGCACTACCGGCGCGGCCCCCACGAGGCGCAGGCGGCCTGAGTCACCGTGCAAGGGGCTGCCAGGTCGGGGCCAGCCCGACCGCCCTCGCGTCAGGGGTCACCGCGTGCGCCGGGTCGGGAGGAGGCGACTTGCCTAGTTAATTCATCTGCGCTGCGTCTGTGAAGTCTGCCTGCTCTGGAGACCAGGCTTGACCCAAACCCATCTCCCCGAGGTTCTGCCCAAGATTTCGCCCCAGCCGGGCTTGATGATTCGGTACTCAGTGCGCGCACGCGACACATCCCACACTCACATGCACACACCCCATACACACCCCTCGTACCCACGCGGCGCGCACTCACACCCCTGCCTCATAACATGAGTGCACGCCCCATCCATACCCCTCCAACACCTCATTGAATACCAAAAACCGCGCATTTCGTACACCTCGCACACCCCGCACCCCTCAGGCACACTCCGCGTACCCTGCCCCCCATATGCCTGCGCTCAGGGCCCCGCCTCCGTCCGGCTTTCCACAGCTTTCCGGCGCTGCGGGTGGGGGCGTGGAGAGGCGCTGCGCCGGTGGGTAGGGAGGCGCAGTCCCAGGACAGAGAGGAGGGAGGTGCAGGGGTGGGGCCCGAGGCCCAGGAGGGCGAGACCCGGGAGACCCAGAAGGCGGTGCCAGGCGAGGCTCGCGGGATCGCGGGCGGGCTGGGGAGGGGGCGCGCGCGCCCTGCGGAACTCGGCGTCGCCCGAGTTCCCGGCGCGGGGTCGCGGAGAATGCGGGCCCAGGCGGCGGCGGCGGCGGCAGCGGCGGCGGCGCGGGCCCGGGAGGACGCGGGAGGATGAGGAGGAGGCCGGCGGGCCCGCCGCGCGGCGCCGGGAGGAGGCGCAGGCGGCGCGGGCGGCGGCGGGCGGCGGCGGGCGCGCTGGGCGCGGGCCGGCTCCGGCGCGGAGGATGAAGTGCAGCGTCCGCGGGGCCTGCGCCGCGCTTTCCTCCTGCCTGCTGCTCGCCTGCGCGCTCAGCGCCGCCGCCGTCGGCCTCAAGTGCTTTGCGCTGGGCTCAGAGCTGCGCGGGGAGCCGTTCCGCCTGGGCGCGGCCGCCGGCGCCTTCTACTCGGGGTTGCTGTTGGCCGCGGGCCTCTCGCTACTGGGCGCCGCGCTGCTGTGCTGCGGGCCCCGGGGAGCGCCGCCCGCAGGGCCAGGGTCGACTCCGGGACCAGGTGCTGGGCTTGGTGTCCCCGGGGCCCCAGCAGCCCCCGAGGCGGCACCGGGAGAGGCGGGGGCGGCGGCTGGGGTCCCGGGTCCGGCGGGCGGCCAGAATCTACTTCTGCTGGGTGTCCTGGTATTCATGCTTGGCGTCCTCAGCGCCTTCGCGGGCGCCGTGATCGACGGCGACACGGTGTCACTGGTGGAGCGCAAGTACTCGCACTACTGCCTGCCTGCGCGCGCACCAGCCGCGGCCCCAGGCCCTGCGCCCCCGGCCCCTGGCTCTGCGTCGCGTGCGCGCAACCCGCTGGACAGCGCCACGTCCGCCAAGTGCCGCCAGCTAAAGGACTACCAACGCGGCCTGGTGCTCTCCACTGTCTTCAACTCGCTCGAGTGCCTGCTGGGCCTGCTCAGCCTCCTGCTCGTCAAGAACTACAAGTCCTCGCAGGCCCGGCGCGGCCGGCGCGGCCGGCGGAGGGGGAACCGGATCCCCGCGCGGCCTCGCAGTGGCCCGGGGCTCCGCGCGCAGCCCCCGGGCTCCCGAGCGCGGCGTGGCCGGCGGGGAAAGCGGGCGCGGAGGCTGCAGCCGCGGCAGAGCGAGGCCTCTATCCTGTCTGCTGAGGAGTCGGACCTCGTGGGCCCCGGGGACTGTGCGGGCTTCGCGGCGCACCACGCGGTGTCCTTCATCAACGTGGGCGTCTTCCACGCTCGCGACGAGGTGGGCGTGGAGGTGTGCTGCGGCGGCCACCCGTCGGTGGAGCTGCCAGGCTATGCGCCCTCGGACCCCGACCTCAACGCCTCTTACCCGTACTGCTGCCGGCCGCCTTCTGAGGCCGCGCGCCCCTGAGAGTCAGGCCGGGCCTGTTAAGCGCTGCGCGCCGCCAGGGGCCCTCACCTCCGTTTTTCCTCTGTGTCATTGGTATCCGGATTCCATTCAAAGTTTACAACCCATGTTTTGGGTAGGCTTTCCGATTGCTCTTCACCTTGGCGGAGTCCTTGGTTCCCTGAGGCTGTACTTGCAAGTCCCCGGTCGAGGGGGCAAGAATAGAGCGGCCAGCGAGGGTGACTTCCTGCGAGGACCATGGCTGGGAGGACAGGGACGGAAGCAGCCGGTATGTGAGGCTGGAGGGAGTGAAAATCCACCCAACAGAACACTCTGTACACGGATGTGCCTGCTTCTGTCGACCCTTTCTTACTGTAAACCTCTCCATAAACAGTGAACATGTTTGGTAAATTTATTGCAATTTGAAGTTGGTGAGTTCCTTTATTAAATTAAGTGCTGTGTTACTGCAGAATCTCCACCAGCTCCAAGCGAGAGGATGTCTACAGGCAAATCAGCATGGGGGTGGCTGAACGGGACTTACAGTGTTGAGTGTGGACGATTGTGTGCTGTGGGCTGGCATCAGGTCCAGCCCATCCCTGAGCTAACTTTCTGTGTGTGCAGACACAGATGCCAGGCCCCTGCATTTCTGTTTTTGGAAACTGGCTGTGCAGTTTCTACTGCAAAGCAGTAGAATTTATTTTTGGTTAATACACACAAGCATTCTAATCCTATTTTGGAAAATCACAGTCATAGTTTTTCTGCAAAGACAGTTTTCCTGTTAATTCATTACTCTGGTAATTTTGAATATTATATAGGATTTCATTTAAAATATACCCTTAAATAGCCTTAATGAATGTGAAGGTTACTTTTAAATGACTAAGATGTGTATGTGTGTGCATGAGTGTGCGTGTGCACATTTACACACAATATGAAAAAAATTACCTGTGACAATGGGTGTGTTTCCCATCCTTCTGGTAGGCTGGTGTGGGCCCACACAGCTCAGAGTTTTAGAAAAGGGTGATCAGATTTCCTTGTGCCTGGCATCATTCGTGGTGCCAGGCCAGTAGCTGTTGCTGAGGATGAGTCCCACCTTGGCCTGAAGGTGTGTGTCTGGCAGATGGAGGACTGGCCTAAACACCAACACCGGGCACTGCAGTGAGGGAAGCTGGGGAACCTGTGTGGTGTCTTCCAGGTGGCAGGAGTCCCTTCTAATGGTAACATCAGGCAAATTTAAGAATAGGTGTAGTTGCCAGGTACAGGCTCTGAGGTGGAACCTTTCCTCAGCCTGGTCCCTTGCCCATAGCCCCCTGAATTCCTCTTCCAGCTGGGATCTTACTGGGATGCTTGCTACAGGCCCCTGGAGGGAGAGGTCTTGCCCCATTTCCAGGAAGTATGTGGACTGATAGCAGTGCAAATCCATCCTGCTGAGCTAGGATGATGTATGTAAAGTGTGGGGTTCTGATCAAATCCAGGCTCAGGCCTCAGTCTGCTGTAAGAAAGCTACCTAGAAAAAGGATTCTCTTATGGCCACAAGGCACTGCTCATACCAGGGGCTATCTTGGGGGTTTGGCCTGACTCTCTGGTTCCACTGTGGTCCACCAACCCACACTGCTTGCCCGAGGACCAGTTCCTTGCTGGCCATCAGCCACAGTGAAAATGTTGCAAGTGACAGCACAAAGTGACTTCAAATGTCCCTTCCATGAGCTAAATCCAATGTGAACTGTCAGGTGTCTCTACCAGGACCAGCAGCTTCCTGGGCAACTGCCAGGCTTTTCTGTCCTGTGGTGGGCATGTAGTGGCTCCTTGCAGCTGCCTAGGCACAGAGTACTTGCAGACAGCACAGACTCCCAAATCAAGTCCTCCACCATCATTTCATTTTCTGAGGTGTTCAGTCTTATACATGCTATGCAGCTCAACATGTGAGATTCTGTCTGAGTCTTTCAAAGTTGCAGTCACAGTCAATGACCTCTCTGAAGGCCCAGGTGTTTCTTGGGATGGTACAGAAAGCAGAGCATGAATGGACAGATTCCTGCATATTGCTCAGGCAGGACAGTAGAGGGGTCAGGCACAGCCCAGGAAGAACCTGCCTCTTCCCATGACCAAGAAACAATTGGGTTGTTTCAGGACTGAGCTTTTGTAACTCCACAAACTCTCAGCTCCCATGTTTATGGGGTGGCTCTAAAACATGGATTTCATGGTTTCATTTTTGAAGCTTACTAGAAGAAACAGAATTTGTTCTTCCCTGAACTCAAATTGTTACTAGAAGAAACAGAATTTGTTCTTCCCTGAACTCAAATTGTTACAATTGAGTCCAGGATCATGAGGCCACCAACCTTCCTCAAAATCAGATTCACTTTCTGTCTCCACTCTGCTTCACAGAAATTCCTGGCAGCAGTTTTTATTTATGTTGATTCTACTATCTGAAGCTTTGAAGAGTGGTTTAGAGTTGATTCTATGTGCTGCCTGGACATGAGGCCAGCTCTGACCTTTTCCCCAGTGGGTCTTACTCTGCTTCCTGTCAGGAGACAATGATGATGTTGATGATGATGATGGGACAACAAAATTAAACACATGTTAGCATTTTTATGTGGTTAAATGCTGAGTTTGTAAGTTATTCTTTTTTTGGTAACTATGTTATTCTTTTAACATAAAGGTTCCATCCAGTTAAGCAGGAGTCCACTGCTCATGGTGACTAGGGATTTAGTTTAAAGGGAATAATTTAATAAATAAAGAGGACACAGTATGCTATGTACAAAGTTGGGCAGTGAAGTTGCCAAACAGGCCATGCTTCCTTAGGATTGACAGACCTCCACTACTTGGGTCCTCATTTTGTTTCTGGAGTCAGAGTGCTCTGCTCTTGTGACATGGATCTGAACCACACAGCTGAACTTTTGATGGAAAATTGAATTAAACAATCACTTATCTTTAAAAATCAGATGGTTAGATATTGTGAATTTCAAAGTGCTAGTGACTGAAATTTTTATTCCTGGTAAGTGTGCTGATGCAGTGCAGGAGAAACCCTTGAGCACAAGTACACATATGTGTATTTACGCACACATGTGCACCTGGATATATGTACACGTGTACCCATACACAACCAGAATGTGTGTACTCATGCACACCAAAACACACATATAAATGTGGGCACACTACACAGATGCAGGGTGTACTATGTGTACACTGCACATAGTGTACCAGGACACACACATGTACACATACCCAAACACATGCATATATGTATACCAGAGCACACATATCTGTGTGCACATTACACAGAGACACAGTGCACACATGCATTTGCATGCACAGATGTGTGCACAGTATACTCATGCATAATATACATACATGGATGCATATACCTGGGTCTTCTGAAGCCCAGGCCAGCAGCCCTACCAGGCATCCAGAATACATGCCAAATCTGGCCACACTGAACTTTGTTCCTTGCTGTGGCATTAGCAGGGAAGAATAGCATGGACAGGACCCACTGGAGAGGCCCAGTAGGTGTTGAGCTGCTCCTCACACACAGGTATGGAGCAGCAGGTGGGGAAGCCTCTTTGCAGTGTCTACACAGATCCCAGGCACCCGGTGCATAGGGCTGGGACTGTGGCTACCTGGTTGCTCCAGGTCATAGATCCACCCTGAGTTGTGACACTGCTTCCAGTGGCTTCCAAAATCACTCCCACTCAAAACACCTCTCATTAAGATGCCAGAGGAAAGCCACATATGGTGGAGACTTAGGCAGTGAGTCCTGGCAGGTAAGTGAGCACTAACACTGCCCCTTCTCCACTGTGACAAGCACAGTGATTTGTCTTGGCTTAATTTGCTGCATTTTAATAATGCAATCAACAGAAAGAAAACATTGACAAAACAAGAAAAAATAATTTGGGAAAGTAGAATGTAACTGTCCTTATGTCTGCAGAGTCTTCTGTGTATAGCTCCAGGATGGCAGGAGAGAGCTGGTCCTATGGAAGATGTGCTCCTCCTAGTTTTCTTGTGGTCTTGGTGTCTTGATTTGACAGACCACATCTCCCATGAGACCCCATCTCAGGGGCCAGCTGTCACCTTATCAGTCATCTGGCCATCCTCAAAGGAATGTCACCATTAGGCTGACACGCTGTACCCCACAACATCTGTGCTTCTCTGGCCACTGACCTATTTCTGGTAAACAGTGGCTGAAGGCAGCTGAGTGCCTGCAGGCTGCTTTAGGCCTTTCAGTCCTAGATGCATGGACACTTGCCCTCACAGCTCCTGCTTTTCTTCTTGGGTGCCTGTTGTGCCATGATTCCTATAGAGTTTGTTTTCCTTTTGTGTGATTTCCAAATTACCTGGAACCTCTTTCTTCATCTATACTCTATTATCTTAGTCAGAAACATTGTTGAAAACAGGCGATCTCATGTGTCCCAAGTGGTCCTCCTTGGGGAATTCAGGGGTGGGGGAGCTGACCAAGCCTTATGTTGGGAGGTGGTGGGGTGCAGATGATGGGCTGCAGGTGGCAGGATGCAGGTGATGGGATATAGGCAATGGGATAATGTGACAGCATGCAAGTAAAGGAAGTAGATATTAGAATGCATCTGAGGGGATGCAAGTGCTGGGATGACAGGATACAGGTGAGAGGAGGTAGGTGATGGATGTAGGCAATGGATGCAAGTGTTAGGATGCAGGTGGTAGGATGTATGTGACAGAATGCAGGTATGGGATTCAGGTGATGAATGCAGGCGATGAGTTGTAAATGTTGAGATGCAGGTGACATAATGCATGTGATATGATGCAGATGGTAGGATTCAGGTGATGCAGATGACAAGAAAATTTGATAGATACAGGTGATAAAATGCATGTGGTAGGATGTAGGTGTTATGATGCAGGTGAGAGGATTCACATAACAGAGTAATGGTGTTAGGACCTATGTTATAGGATGCAGCTCTTGGGATGCAGATGATATGTTTCAGGTGAAAGATGCAGGTTAGGGTTAGGGTTAGGATGCAGGTTATGCAAAACAGGTTTTAGGATGCATGTGATAGGATGCAAGTGGTAAAATGCAGGTATTAGGATGCAGATGATAGAATGCATGTGGTAGGATGAAGGTGACGGGATGTACATGTTATTATGGAGGTAACAGAATGCAGATGAGGGAATGCAGGTAACATGCTGGTGTTGGGATGCAGATGTTAGGATGCGGATGATGGGTTTCAAGTGATTAGAGGCAGATGATAAGATACAAATGATAAGGTGCAGTGTTTCCTTTAAGTGAAAAGGTGAAATTCTTGAATTAGAAAAGAAAAAAGTCACATTTTAGGTTATACACAAAGAACAAATCTCATCAAGAAATTGTTAAGGGAAAGGAAATTCATGCTAGTTTTGCCATTGCATTTCAAAGTGCAAAAGTTATGGTGACAGTGCATGATGAATGCTTAATTTTGATGGAAAGGCTTTACATTTGGGAGTTAAAAACAGGTCCCAACTGATAGCAAGGTAATTTGTGATAGAGAACATTGATCTTGTACAAGCTTCAGTAGAGACACCTTGAAATAAGTGACACCTATTCACTTACTTGTTTGGAACAAAAATTGGTTATTGTTGTTATTGTACCTAATTTATAACTTATACTTTTCATGTGTGTGTATAAAAACATATAGTGTATTAGGTTTTGGCACTGTATAACATATTACCTAGTGTGCTAGGATGCAGACAGAGGATGAGGGAGAGAGGTGGGTGTACATAGTACCATACAGGTGAGAGCGATGAGTAGGATGCAGACAGTTGGATGCACACAGTATAACATAGGTGCACACGTGGGAAACACACGGTAGGATGTAGAAGGTGGAGTGCACATAGTAGGCCACAGGTGGGATGTGCACAGAAGGCTTCAGACCTACTTGGTAGGATGCAAGTGTTTGGTGAAGGGAAGAAAAGGCAAATGTGCAGTCCCATTATAACATGGCCACAACTGTCTCTGCTCTTCCTGTACTTAGAGGCTTCATGGCAGTGTGTGCTCATATTTATTCACTGAGAACACCCACAAAGTGCCTATTATGTGCAGATCACTGTTGGTGTGAGAATGGGTAGATGTCCTCTCATTTGTAGGAGTAGGGTTAGGACCCCCAAGAAGCTCCAAGGCACATGGGAGGGAGAGTGTCCCTGGACAGGCAACAAGGCCTCTTGCATTAGATCACAAATGTTCAGGGACTAAACCAGATATGTCAGGTTAATCTTCTGAAAGGAAAAAAAAGAAAGAAAGAAAGAAAGAAAGAAAGAAAGAAAGAAAGAAAGAAAGAAGAAAGAAAAAAAAGGAAGACAGAGAGAGAGGGAGGAGGGGATGGCCTTTCCAAAAATATCTTAAGCTTACTTGCAGATTTCTTCAGATTGCAACACATGACTAAATTATTTTGTAGACTAGGCCTCTGGTCCTGAGAGGTTACTGCTCCTGGCATCAAGGTCCATTTCCCAGGGTCCTCAGAGCTTTCTGCAAGTTCAATTCAGGATTTGCCTTTTTTTACTGTCCGACCTTCACCAGACCCCTGTTCATTCTGGTGTGGGAAGGTCACCCTCTCTCAGAAACTTCCTTAGATCCCAACATCCCTTCCCATATTTGCAGGCCCAGCCCCTGTGGGAGCAGTAAAGGTCCAGGAGAAGGGTCTGTGGGGGCCTTTTATATGACAGCCCCTCTTGCTTTTTAAAGCCTAACTCAGGTTATTTTTTCTTTAAATGCGTGACTTCACGCTCTCCCACGCTGAAGCTCCTCCACTCTGTGCAGCCGCCTACGCTTGCTGCTGCCACGGGAAGGAGCCTCATGCCCAGCCTGCTGCCCCTCAGATCCCTAGTTCCTCAGTGCTCAGCTGAGAATAGAAGTTGCCACTGCCTGTACTGGTTTAAGTGGTCATGCTCTTTGGTGCTGGTCACCTGGTCAAGGCAGTACACTTACAGAGGATCCTGTCCTGCAAGAAACCCTGGAATCAGACACCCCACATCTGTGAGCATCCGTAGCTTGCCAAGCCTAACTGTTGAGGAAGATGTGCCTTGGAGAGCCTGGTGTGCTGAGCCCCCATCTTGAACAGTCACTTTGATGTCATTTCACAGGAGAAAGAGACTTGGAGACCCGTGTCTGTGCCCAGGATGTAGTTGGTTGGAGACTTAGGCTGTGAGCACCAGGTAGCTGAGCTCCCTCCTGGTCTTTGATGAGGCAGGACAGGCTCTGCTTGAGTGGTGGGTGTGGGTGTGGATAGTTCTACCTCCCTGCAGATTGCCTTCTGGATTCTTCTCAGTAAGTGGCTGCATCTCCTTTCTATCTGCCCCCAGAATCCTGACAGGGAGTCCCCATCAGTCTTCAAAGCAGCATGCTCCACTGATCTGGCTCATCCTCTCTCCCTGCAGCTGTCAGCCAGAACAGGTGTTGCCAGGTGCCAGATATAGCGGCTCCCTCTCTGCAGCCACCTTGTCCCATCGTGGGAAGTGGGGTCATGTTGTATTTAATCCTGTGCCACACTTTGGGAAAGGAGCAGGAGAACGGTTCCACATTCTTTGTTTCATGATAGTCTGGAAATCTAGTGTGTTTTGCACACAGAGTAGTCTTGATGTGCACCAGCCACACGTCACATGCTCCAAGTTGTGTGCTGCCAGTCAGTCCTGAGCATTCTCTCTCCTGAATGTTTTCTGTATCTTCAGTCAGGACACATGTTGAGCGTCCAGCATTGAGCATGACACCAGTACATCTGCCACTAAGAGCCCTTTGCACTGTCATTAAAATTAAAACAACTTAAAGCTTCAAGTTTAACATTCTTTCCCCATATTTGGTTCATTTTTCTATTTTATTTGTAAAAACATAAACTTAAAGGAATAACCACAGTTTTCCCTTCAGTCTTCTTGCAGATCCTATGAGTCAGTCTGCTTTGGGTAGTGCACAGTTGGGTATGTCCATACACACTCTATTATATTATTTTACACACTAAAATTTTCCATAAATTGGATCATGCTGCATTTAATCCTTATGACTATACCTTTTGCAGTCAACATTGTGTGTTTTTGAGATTTATTGGTGGCAACATTTATCCTCATATACTGCATTACACTGCAGGGATAAACCATAGTTTATTTAATTTTCCTTTGCCAATCAGAGTCTCTCAGTTTATTTCTCTTTTTGCTGTTATAATATGAACTGCAGTAAAATCCATTTACCTGATGCTGTGGCTAGGATTTGGCTTGAGTATCCCTGTGGTTCATGTGCTGGATGCTTGGTCTGTGGAATGGTGGGATCTTTATGGGTGGGAGTACTGTGAAGGCTCCCTACCCAGGAAAGGGTCAGTGCTGGCTTGCAGAGTGCATTTTCTCCACAGTGCCTCCCATTTCATCATGAGATTTGTTCCTTATATAGTGCTGCCCCCCACACCCTGCCATGTTGCAATGTAGCCAGGGTCTCACAGATCTATGCCATGTCCTTGGACCTCCACGACCATAAATTAAATAAACCTCTTTCTGCACAAAATACCCTGATGTCTTTTTCTAGCAACAGAAGACACTAAGATGCTGGCCATCACTCACAGCAAGACCTCTGATCCTACAGGCCCCAGTGTGGGCAGGGGCATGTGTGGGCCAGCACGACCTGGAGTTGCTAGTCTGCTGTGAACAGCCAGGGTCCAATGCTGGGACATATGCCTGTCACGTGACATGTTACCTCTTTGTCCTTGTCAGCATTTCCACTTCAATGGTGAGGTGTCATTAGTGATCATTTGGTGTTTTTGTGTTCCTTTTCTCCAATTTCAAATATATGGGCTGTCTTAAATTTTGGTTGATTTCTCAGGATCGTTACACAAATAGTTCCACTCATCTTAGTTCATCTCCCTTTGCCACTGGAGCTTGGTAACTCAGATACAACAAGCATGCAAATTGCCATGGTTCTGGAGGGGGGATCCCCAGGACTCGGTGCTACACTTCCTTAGGCTGAGGCAGGGGCAGGAGCCTCATCAGAAGCTCATTCTATGGGCCCCTGGCCCTTGCCAGCTCAAGGGAGCATGGGCCACCTGAAGCACCCCAACCTCGCTGTGCTGGGTGAAGCCCTGTTCCATATCTGAGCTGCAGATGCCACACCCAGAATGCAGCTGACCCTTTCCTTGGCACAAAGCCATCACCTATCCTCATCTTTTCTTTTAAACTGTGTTTCATAAAAACTGGGTGTAATGGCACACACCTATAATTCCAGCACTCAGGAGGCTGAGGCAGAAGGATTGCCATGAGTTTGAGGCCAGCGTGGGCTACATAGTGAGTTCAAGCCCAGTCTGAATTTCATATCGAGAACTTGTCTCAAAAAAAAGTGTTTAGAAAAGCTTTTTACACTGAAGTTTCCCTTTATTGTAGGGTTTTACTATTTTGTTTTTTATATTTCATCTTCAACCCACCTCGAAGTTTATTTTTATCCTAAGGTGGAGGTATCATTGTACTCTGTTGTCATTTAAACATGTGTCTGTATCTAGAGATCCATGTGATATTTTTGTGATGTTATCTTTTATGTTACATCAAGCCAGGCATTTCATGCCCTCATTAACCTTCATTTCTAGGCTATTCATTAGCATCACATTCCACATCCTGCCATGTTCTCACCACACACTAATTTTCTGATGTAAGATCCCAGCTGCCCATTCTCTTTCCCTGCTCCTGACTATCATGCAGCTGGGTGATTGTCACTCAAGTGGACAGGACAATACTTAGTGATGCTACTGCCATTCTGACCTGTCTTTCAGTATGAGCACTTCTATTCAGGTTTCTGAGTTGCTTACCTGGGCACTGATGGGGTTATCAGTTTCTTGTTTTAACACAGGAAAAATATGTCAAGTGTTCCAAGTTCATGGTCCCACAACATGAAGGAATGAAGTTGCGAACCGAAGGAGGAAGCTAGGAGAGAATTATTGGAAAGAAGAACAGCTTTTGGATGTCCAACAGAGGTCCTGAGTAGGTGGCCATCGAGACTCTTTATCAGAGTAATTGATACAACAAAATCACAATGTGAGTACAACATGGCCCAAACTACAACCAGCCTATTTACAAGTGTAGCAACATAGCTAATATTGATGCGGTAGGAAAATGAGTCTTCAAAGAAGAGTACATGGAAAGAACAAAGGCATTTTGGGGAAGGGAGGGAATTCTGGGTCCTGATGCTCTTGTGACCCACCTACATGTGCCTAATGCCTATCTGGGCTCACTGGACCAGATGATGCTAATTACAATATACTCTCAAATTGTTGTTTGTGTCTAGGGAGGCTTGCAGGCCTGGTTATTGCCTCTCCACCTGAGGCCTAACTCTTTTCAGATTTACCCCCAGCCACAATTCTGATGCCTATTTTTTGGTGCCAACTTCCTCCAGGTTTCAGTCCTTTTCTGAATGTATATTATTTCTATCTAACTTAGCTGCCTATAGTAGTTTGTCCTTTGAAGGTTCTGTCTGTGTTCTCATTCTGCACTGTAGGCTTCTTGTTATAGGGCTTAGAACTCTGGCTTGTCATCTTTCATTTCCTTTTATCCTCTCCCATTTTCCCGTATTTATCTTTTATTCTGCCTTATTTTTTCTTCTTATTTTTATGTACTTCTTTCTTTGTTTTTTTGTACTTTTCCATATTTATAATTTCTCTACATACATTCTTTCTGTTTTTAATGTCTTTTTTCATCTTTCTCTGTATCTTCTTTCTGCTTAAATTTTTCTAAAGGCCCAGCTATGTATGAAGGCTTGTCCCAGGATTCTATGCTTGTGAGGTGGTGGAACCCTTAGGAGGTGGGCTGGAAAGGTTGGAGGTCCCTGGGAGGTACTGGAAGGCTCCAGGAGAGCAGCCTTACTCATGTTCTGGTTCCAAAGGCCCAAACTGACAGATCTGCCTGAATGAGGCCTGGAACCCCTAGAACTGAAGCTGTAAGCCAAACAAACCTCTTGTTTTGGCAACTTGATTGAGTGATGAAAAACAAAAGCAGAAAACTGGTACTAAGAAAGGGGGCACTTGTTCTTCAGGGATGTGGAGGAGCCTTTGAAATGGTTGGAGGAGTTTGGAGGAGTGGACTGGAGACTGCTGCTGTGAGTGGAGCTCAGGGAAGTCTCAAAAGCCCAGAGGGCTGCAGGAATGAGCAAAGACCAGGTCTGTGATCTTTCAGATGGAAATAAGGACTTTGGGGGCATGGAGTGAAAGTCACCCACATTATTCCATGACATAGACCTTGACTGCGTTTTGTTAGTCCCCTGAGTATTCACAGAGGGCAAAGTGAAGTCACAGACTAGCTTATGTGGTAGAGGAGATTTCCAGGCAATGCATCATCCAAGCTGTGGCACAAGCATTGCTGGCTTCATTTACCCAGACTTCCAGTGAGAATCACAAATAAAAGGAGCAAAACAGAAAAATTTGAAAACCTTGAAACTTGGTCAGAAAATGCACATGTGCAAAGTTTTGACCAAGAAAGGTACAGTTATAGTACCATGAAATAAACTTTGTGCTTTGCAATGGACCATGTGAAGAAAGCCTCAGGAGCTCCTAAGATTCTTATATTCACCCCAGTCATGATGAATGATGAGTGTAGAAATGCACAGGTGGGAAAATGCACATTTATTTTACAGACTTTCATTTGAGAAAAGAACCCTGGAGTGACTGGTGTGTCCAAACTGCCTGGGAATTTGCTTTTCTGTATTTTGCCTGAAATGTGTTGTATGGGTTATTGTAGCTATGGTTCTAGTGGGTGGAGAAACAGTCACATGAGCAGCAGAACTTGGCACGATTTGCTTGGTGCTTGGCTTTGCTGGCATGCAAAATGCAAGCATTGGAGGGTTAAGGAGGCTTCTATCAAGATGTCAAAGGAAGATATGGGAGTTCAGGTAGGGTGCTGAGGATTGAAGCTCCTGCAAGCAACCCTGACAGGGTGAGCCCAGGAGAAGATTCCAGGAATGTGGGATGCTTGCTAAGGGAAGCTGTTGATAGTATGCAAAGCCATCAAGAGAGAGGCCATATGGGCTGCAGTCGGCAAGAGTATAAAGGTGATGTCTTAGTTACTTTTCTCAGGGCTAAAACAAAATATCAAACCTCAAAGTTAAAGGAGGAAAGGTTTATTTAGCTCAAAGGTTTCAGTCCACGATGGGCTGGCTCCAAGGGAGGGTGGCATGGCAGACACGCATCAAAGAGGAGAAACAGTTCATGGTGAGCAGAAGATAGCAAAACAACAAGAGGCGACCACAGCTTCTCCTATTCCTTTTATCTTATCCAGGCTACTTAGGGCAGCTGGTACTCACACCCTAAATCCTTATCAGAGACCCCTGCTGTGAGCTCCAATCTCCTGCCAGGTGTTATGGTGCACAGTGAAATGAAAGAAAGAGTAAGAGACAAAATGGAAGTACAGTGGTATAGAAGATGACCAGTTGTTCATGAGGAATGAAAGGCCACAAGGCATATAGAACCTCAGCATTTATTGACTGAGGAGGGGATTATTGGATGACTCAGAGGGCAGTGATGAACTGAAACTAATGGGGATCTTGCCATGGAGAGTCTCTAGGTTTAGTAGTTTTAGATTTAGTCTTCTTGATCTTAGTCTTAGTCTTAGTCTTAGGGATTTTAGTCTTAATAGGTGGGAGAGGATGGTGTACCCCTAATAGGATGAGAAATCTCAAAAGGGCGACACCAAAAAGCCCAATCTTCTATTCGTCCCTTAGGGAAATATGTAAATTTGTGAATTTTTTTTTGTACTAGGGATCAAACTCTTGACCTCATGCATGCCAGGCAGGTGCTTGTGCCACTGAGCTACATCCCCAGGCCCTTGTTGTGAATTTTTAATCCCAAACATATGCCACTTTTTGTTTTCATAATTGCAGCAGTTGAAACAGTGTACAGACTATAATGGCCATCATAGCAACAAACGTACTTTCAGGAGTTTGTGGGAGGTCCTATCACATCACCAGCATGTGAGTGTCTTACATTTTATTCTTTAGTTGCCACTATGTCATAGGTTTTGTAGCCTGCAGGGATCTCAGTACTTGCAGTGTCTGGCTTTTCTCCAGAGTCACTCTTGAGAATGTTTGCACTGGAGGGCCAGATGGGAGCAAGTTCCACCACAGGGCTGGGATGGTCCTCTCTCCATGATCACATGTTCTGGGAAGGCAACCATAACATTGTTCCATTGTCTGTTGACACACAAGCATACCTTTGATCACATGTTATTAACTGCAATGGGCCATCCCATTTTTCTGTTTGGATATTCTTCTATAGGACTTGAGTCCTAGGCACACTCATTAAATTTATCTTTTTGTCTATAAAGTTCTGATAGAGGATATTTACTTTCTGTAACAAACTTTATAAAATTTAAAGTAAAGATAGCAGGATCTAATTGTGCATGTGGAAGCAATCATATTTCCCCTTTTAGTTTTTGTAATCGCACCTCCAGCCACAGTTGGCTTCTGCATTGACCATTCTGAGTCTTAGCCCTATGTGACTGCCTACAATATTTCTAAATAACTTAGCTATCTATAATATTCCCCCTCTGAAGAAGTATCTCTAACTTCAATTAGGGGAGAATGGATATAGTTTTCATCTAGCTGCTTCAAGCTGAGAAGGGTCAGTGTAGGGGTGACTGCAGTCAGGAGCCTTCTACAGGAAGCTAATCTAATGGGCCTCAGGTAGATGTCATGTTGTAGTTTAGCAGTTATAAACTCTCTTTACAAGATTGATCTGGTGGGTCCTGTACACCTCTAGTACACTTGCCATTGGTTCCATCTGCATGATCACTTGGAGTTTGGCAGGCTATAATTAAGAATAAACAAATTTTCTGAGAAATCAGAGCATACATAATCAAAGAATGAGCACTAGAGCAGAACGGTAAGTTGGGGAAAGAGCCAAGTCTAAAATCTTCTTTAGAGACTGGAATAGCAAATGTGACTCACTGGCTCTTAAACCCTTCTACTGATAGAGGTTGTCTATAATCTGTTATTTTGTTAAAAGTCTCTCTCCAGTTTTAGCTATAAGATGAAGAATTTGGTGGTTTTGAAGGGCAATTTTAGCTAAAGAATTTAAAGATTCTTGTTGAGCTTTTAAACATTTTATTGTAGTTTTTCTTAATGACTCACAACAGTGCTCAGCTACTGATGTAACTGGAAACTGCCAGCAGGAGTCAGCAAATGGTGCTTCTTCTTGTATCTAGCATTACTATGGCATTGTTTTTATACATCTTTTGGTTATACGGGGTGTTTAAAACCAAATTAAAGTGAGACATGTGTAATTAAAATTAACCTCTTAGGGCCAGAGATTTATCTCAGTGGCATAAGCGTCTGCTTTGCAAGCATGAGGTAATTTGATTCCAGGTATCAAAATAAAATAAAATAAAAAAATAAAAACCTCTTGCTGTCTATCAAGGTGTATCAGACAGAGTTTTCTAAAGAAACAGAAATAACACAATATATACAAATACATAAGAAGTTACAAGATTGGCTTACAGTAGTCAACCACAGAGTCAGATGTGTGAGTATGCAGAGGGTGTCTGTATGCTGGAGGCTGAAGCATCCAGTCCAAGGGCTAGAGCTCACTGCAGTGTCTGTGCAAGTCTAAATCAGGAGGGTAATGGGTCTGCAACAGAACACTGAAGAGTCTACAATGGAAGGCTGAAGAATCAGGTAGAAGCTGAACGATCTGTGCCAGAAACCAGGAGACAATGTCCAAGCTGAAGGCAAAGACTGGAGCTTCTTGGAAGAACCAGCAATCAGTCCCTCCTCATTTGCCTTTTTTTTTTTTTTTGGTACCAGGGATTGAACTCATGACCTCATGTTTGCCAAGCAGGCACTTATGCTGCTAAGCTAGATCCCCAGCCCCATTTGCCTTTTATTGTATGCAGCCTACTTCCCTGGGGTGGGTGTAGCACTCACACCATCCACATGACCTCGTCTTGCACAGGCTGAGGATGTTACAAACTAAGGACCCTGTCTTCTTGCTGAATCACTTAGTAATTCTTTGACCCTCTCAAATTGCTAGGATGAACCATATTGTAAAATGGTAAAGATTTGTCTTCTACACTCCAGACATTGAGCTGCTTCTAGACTTACTTAATCTTCTAGACTTCTCAAGTTGACACTGTGTATAAATCATAACAATCCACCCCTTGTCAACTTGGCAACCACACACATTTCTTTAAATCAGTCTCCAGATACAAAGACATGCTTATAATTATGCCTAACATGTTATAACTATCCTGTGTACAAACAGAAATGCACTAATTCCCTCACCAGAATAGAAGGTGAATTGTCCTTGGATAATGTTTATTCTTATTATTTTACAACTTGAACATTATAACATAGTTTAATAGTCCATAGGAACCAGTGTAAAGTCTATCAATATTGTATTACACTAGAAACATATTAGGGGAGACATAGTACAATTGTAATCCTCTTTTCTGTAGCTGATCAAAGGGTTGTAGCTGGTATTTAGAACTACCTTCTTCCATCACCCATTCTGTATTCCCTTGGCCTTTAGCTAGGACCTTAGCAGTCTTAGTTTCTTCCCTGGTGGAGTGACCCATACCTTCATTCCTAAGGCTCTAGGTCATTTGTCATTCTGCCTATATTAGGTTGTCATAATTTTCCATTGACTTTGATAACAGGGCAAAGAGGTCTTCAAGACATTTTGTTTTTTCTATCTAGTCACCTCTATAGGAGCACTGGCTAGGCTCTATTTAAACTTACTCTGAAAATAAGTATCCTCAGATATATGTAATACACTTAAGAAACTCACACATTAAAATCTGTACCCAGTGACCCTCGTTAAAAGTTAATATTTTATTTAAGAGTAACATAGCAACCACAGGGTTGTCTGACTCTGGCCCATGCATGTGGCATGAGGCCAGGCCTGCTCCCATCCAGATCTGACTGCTGTCTCCACAGTGGCCCTCCTACTTGTCTCAGTGTTATATCTCTCTAATCTAGTTCATAGGTCTGAGTAAGTCTTCTAAAGACCTCAGGGTTCTTATCAAGGTCATCTGAAAACTTTCCTAGATCTTGTCTGATCTGTTTTAGGTCACTGAGAGAAAAGGGGCATATGTACTTGGATAGTTCTAAACTTCCCATTTACTTCCTATAAGGAATATTGTTCTTGAGGAGCTTGAACAAAATGAGCCTAAGGATGGATATAGCCTTGTGGAGGCTTGAATTTTGGCTTGTCTAGAAGCTCCAGCCTCAGAATCTAAAAGGCAAGCAGGGAAAGCCTCAGGCTTGATAATAGTAGATGCCTTAAAGGTCAGAGCTGTCTGGTTTTTCCATGGCTTACATTTACATTTGAACACAAGTAACGATTATTTCTTTAGTGCAAAGAAAGTCTAAACATAAGGCAATTTTGACCATTTTTCCTCTTTCTTATGGCACAATTCTAGTTGTGAAATAGCATCATAATTGATATTTCCCTTTGCATTATCAGTCATGTTAAAAGAATGAAGAATTGCTTAACACTAAACCATTGCTTTCTAGTTCTTTGAAAGAGAGCTGTAAATGTCCCATTTAAAAATTTTTATTTTTGACACCCATGATTGTAATATTTGCAACTTCTTCTTATTTAGAGTCCATAGATTAACCGATACTAGTTCAGTAACTTTCTATTGGGCTTATAACATTGACTCCAGGAGTCCAAGTATAAAGAGTCCCTATATTTAAGAGTTTTTCTCACTTAAGCCTCTCCTGTAGGTGAGACTACAAGCATGTAGCACCACACTCAGCCTGGCTGAGGGAAGCAGAGAGGAAGAAGCTGCTTTTCTGCTGCATGACTCTGATACTGTCCTGCCATGGTCAACTTATTCTTGCCAGCACAGATCCTGTGCTGCCATTGCAGCTTCTGTCATCACCACCCCTGAAGGTAACCATACTGCCACTATTGGCACATTGCATCAATTTTTAAAAATTCTGGAGGTGTGGGTCAAGAAAGAGTCTTTCCACAGGTCTCATCATTATATTGTATTTTCTGATCCACTATCAGGAAATGAGGATCAAGAACATCTTGCATAGCCACCTTCTTAACAGCCTGTTGGTATTTAGACATACAAGTTTCAGAATGTTTTATCTTTAAGTAGGCTGGAGTCACAGGCTGAAGAGTTTCTTTAAAATTCTCACTTGGCTCTGGGTCTCCCCCAGGAGCCAATGATACAGTGGATGGTTTTCCTTTTCTTTATATTTTCCTGTTCTAAAACAGAAACTTTGGGGGTACTAGTACTTAATGGATCTAAAACAAATTTCATCAAGCTCCCAGCCAAGACAGTCTCAGGGAAAAGTTTCACCTCTGCCATGAGCTCTCTTTAATTTTTCCCCCTTTTCCTCCACCTTGTCCCAATTTTAAGTATCCAAAGTACTCACTTGTAGGAACCAAAGATTGTAATTATTTTCTATAGTGCTTTGGTGATACTGCCAGCTGGCACTGTGTACTTTGCCTTCTTTAAAAGAAAGACATTTCATTGTTTATTTTTATTTTTTTTGGTACTGGGAATTTAACTCAGGACTTAATGCTTGCCAGGCAGGTGATGTACCACTGAAATAAATCCCTGGCCCAAGAAAGACATTTTAAAGCAAGGGATTACCCCCTTTTTTAGCCCCAGAAAATTTTCACATTGAAAGCACTTACTTTAGCTCTTGGCAGGGTATTTCTAGAATTGTCATTCGAGATATGGATGCCATCAAAACATTCCAAGTCAATCTACCAGGCTGGCCAAGAATGCCACTAGTTCAGGCTATGTTGAATGCTAGTTATCAGAGACCTCTGCAATGAGCCCAGTCTCTTTCAAGGTGTTACAACACATGACAGAAAGAGAGAGAGAGAGAGAGAGAGAGAGAGAGAGAGAGAGAGAGAGAGAGAGAGAGAGAGAGAAATGGTGGTACAGCAGGAATCCAGGATGATTATTTGTTTATGAGGAACAAAAGGTCACAAGGCAACCAGAACTTCAGTGTTTATTGCTTGAGGAGGGAATTATCAGATGACTCAGAGGGTAATGATGACCTCAATCTAATGAGGCTCTTGTCCCAGAGCATCTTTAGTCTTAATAGTCCTAGTCATCTTCATCTTTATCTTCCTTTTTGTCTTTATCTCCATTTTTGTCTTCATTTTAGTGATCTTATTTTTAGTTTTAGTCTTAGTGGTTTAAGTCTTAGTAAGTGGGAGAGAATGGCCCAACCCTCTTGGGATAATGGTTGACACTAAAAAATCCCAAGCCTTTGTTGATCCCTTAAGGAAGTATGTAAAACTAGCTATGGTAAACTTTTGGTCCCCAACAAATCCTAGTGCCCTTGATCTTATCATTGCACAATGAGTTAATTTCAGTGTCCAGCCACCTCTGAAGAAGTCCCACCTATGATTACATGAGGCTTTTGGGGGACATCTAAACACAAGCCTAACAGGTGGAGATGCCCATGCTCTTTGGGATCCCACTTCTAGCCAGTGTGCTCTGGATTCTGGGCATAATACTGTGGTATTTAACATTTTTCCTGCTGTGTTTTGGTCTTGTCTTGGTCTGCTGCCTCCTTTCTGCTTTCTTATTCTTCTTTTATGAAATGGGAATATATATCATGTGCCTGTTGCATCACTTTATGTTGGAAGTGTGCAACTTTGTGTGTGTGTGTGTAGCCTGGCAATTGAACGCAGGGCTTCATATATGCTAGGCAATCATTTACTACTGAGTAATTTCCCTGGTTTGCTTTCTTATTTATTTGTTTATTTATTTAAAAGGGGTCTCACTGGGCTTTTTAAAAAAAAATTTTATTTAAAGAGAAACAAAAGCATGTAAAGGGTAGAGATAATACAGAATTTCAAAAAAAAAGATAAACAATAAGAAATCACTAACTGATAAATTACATATTGTCCTCTTAGAAATAGTTGTTCAAGTTACAAAATTAAAACATACAAAGTAGATATTCAAACAGTGAGAGTGTAAACAGCTACACATGCATGAATCTCTACATGTATTTCTATCCTTTCTGTATTAGAGGGAAAAAACAAAACTTAGCAAGACAAAACAAAACAAATTCCTATAAAAACATGAAATCAAAAAGTCGTATAAAACCACAGTACAAGGTGATCTACAATAATTACTGTGTTGTTTCTTATTATCTTCAATAGAATTGTTTATATCATCAGGCATAATTGAATATAGCAGTATAATTGAATATAGCAGTACATAACAATATTAGTAAAAATAAAACATTGCAGACAGTATAAAACTTCAAAGGCAGGTAATAATCAAACCAGAGTAGATATTTTAGTGAATCTTGTCATCTTAAGTGCAGTTGTCTATACTCTCAGACTTGATACTATCAATCATAACAGCTTTGAATAAAATCTATCAATACAAAACAGTGATCTAACAAACCAGATTCAATTACAATCAGTCATAGTAAAACAGTGTAGGTTTTACAGAGCTTTAGATTAGCTTAATAGGAAATTAAGGATGATTACTGTACTATATCCTGTTATTTTCAGGATTACACTCTGTGCCCTCAAATCTGGTACACGTAGAATGACTGGAACAGAATGTAACACATCTAAGCAGAGTAGTGTGAGTAATGTGGGTTTTAAATCCTGGTGCACTATTAACAATATAGTGTATCAAGGCCATCTATGTTAAGAGATTCTAGCCATCCTTCTCTGCCTCATTTCTGCTATGCTATTTTTCTGCCTGTTTGTCTAGTTTTCTCCTTCATTCTATTGCCTGCCCCACTTATTGAGGCCTTTCTTCTACTGTTCCTAAAATCCCAGTATTTTTTTTTCTCTCTCTCTAGAATGTCCTTCAGTATTCTCTATAGGGTTGGATTGGTGGTCACAAACTCCCCCAGTTCCTCTTTGTGATGGAAGCATCTTGTTTCACCATTAATTTCTAGTGACAGTTTTGCAGGGTACATCAATCTGGGCTGGAGGTTATTTTTTTCAGGGCTTGGAATATTTTGCTCCAAGCTCTTCTTGATCTGACAGTCTGTGTCGAGAAGTCAGCCTTATGGGCTTACATTTATAGGTAATCTGTTTCTTTTCTCTGACGGCTTTTAATATTCTGTTTTTATATTGAATTTCTGGTATCTTGATTATTATATGTCTGGGTGTAGATCTGTTTTGGTTGTAGGTGGCTGGAGTTTGGTATGCCTCACATAACCAAATATCATTTTCTTTTCCCATGCTTGGGAAGTTTTCCTTAATTATTTCTGTGAATGGCCTTTGTAATTCACCTGTATATATTCCTGCTTCTTTGTTCATATTTCTTATTCTTAAATTGTAGATTCTCTTGTCATCTTCTAGCCTTTGTATTGTTACTGTTTCCTTGTTATTTTTAAGAGATCTCTCATGATCACACATTGCAAACTTGTCTTCAAGTTTTGATAGTCTATCCTTAGTTTCTTTTAAGGCCTTCTGCCAGCTTTCAATGGAATTTTTAATTTCCTTGTAGTCTCTTTGAATCTGCTTCATGTATTCTATATTTTCTTTACATTCTTTATCGAATGTTTCTCTCCTTTTTTTGTGTTCCTCCCTTCTTCCATCTGTATCTTCCTGAGAGATGCTTCCTGAGAGCATTTCTTTTATTACTCTACTCATATCTTGCTTTACCTGATTTAATATTTCAGTTTTGAGCTTGTCTACAAGGTTCTGAAGATATCTCTTAACGTCCATTGAAGCCATGTCTAATGTTACATGTTTGCCACCCTCAGTTTCCCTTGTCTTTCCCTCTCCTGGATCAGGGCTCTCAGGGTTCTGGGCTGGGGGCCTCCTCCTGCCTCTCTCTCCTGTTGTGGTCCTGGCTTCCTCCACACAGGTTACAGTGCAGGTCCCAGCCCCCTTCCCTGTTGGCCCCATTTCCTCTGAAGCATGCTGGCGAGGGACCTCTGCCCTCTCCTGCCTGCTCTTGTCACTCCTCACTGGGCTTTAAACCCAGATTTGGATTACATTTTCAATCTTCCTGCTTCAGCATCCTAAGTAACTAAGATTATGGGTGTGCACTACCATGTTCAGCCTTGGTTTGAATGGTAAGTCTTCTTAATTCCTGTGTCTTTTCTCTGCCATTTTTTTGGAGACAAGATTTTGCTGTACAAAATCTTGCTCAGAAAGAAATCTTTGTACCAGGCTACAAACTCTTAGAATCCAGCGATATTCCCATTTCAGCCTTCCATATAGCTGTGACTGGAGGCATGCCCAGCTGAAGGATACAACTTCAATTTTTATTTTTACGGGAGCTGAGTTTGCCTGGAGTATTGAAGGAGACTTTGGGCTTGGACTTTTGAGAAATGCTGGAACAGCTGTGACTCTGGGGATTCTGGAGTGGGAATGGGGATGGAGAGAATATATTTGGCATTGTAAGGACAGATGCCTTTGGGAGCCCCAGGTGTAGTGCTGTGATTTGAATGTTGAATGTTCCCCTAAAGCCCATGTGTTAAAATCCTGGTACCCAAGGAGATGGTGCCAGGATGTGGTGGAACCTTGAAGAGGTTAGGCCTGGCAGGAAGTCTTTGGGTCACTGGGATTTTGAAACATTCAGCCCCTTCCTCACTCTTTTCTTTCTGAGCATGAGGTGGGTGGTTTTGTTCTGCCAGCACCTTGCCAAGATGTGCTGCCTTGTCATAGACCCAAAGCCATAGGGTCAACAGATCATGAACTGAAACCTCCAAAATCATGAGGCAAAATCAATTTTCTTTGTAAGTGGATTGTCTTATTTATTATAGTAATGGAAAGTTGATTAACATAGTTACAGCTTTGTATTCTAACTCTCCTGTTAATTTAAAAATTCTCACATTTACCTTTTAGATTAAGAAATTTTTTCTTGTTCTCTAAATGGTCCTTTTATAAGAATAAAGTTCTTAAATCTTCTGATGTCTGAGGATGTTTATTACCATTTTCTGGAGAGTTTCCTTTTTCATTTTCAGTTTCTTCTGACTTCCTTTCATTTCCTTTGCTTGGATGTCAGTGTATCACTGAGAGTGAAACCCAGAGCTGAGCAATGGGCAGGAAGCTCTCTACTTTTTTGGATTTTCTTCTACATAGAGTAACTACAGGTGGCTCCCACTTACAGTGGTTGGACTTAAAAGAGTTTTCAACTATATGATTATGCCAACAATTTGTCCTTCTGTAGAAATAAATCATGCTTCCACATTTGGTCTTTCTCCAGGCTGGTGATACACAGTATGACACTTCCTCTCCATGCTGTACAGTGGCTACAGACACAGCTCCCAGTCAATCCATGATCATGAGGGCAAAGGACCAACACCCCACTGTGGTGTGCTATTAGGCTACAAAGTCTAGGAGGCTAGGGCATCAAAGATCATTATATATGTTTCCTAGATGTGCCCCTACCATAAATTAAGGAGCATCTGTGTGTAATTAATCATTCAAATAAGGACGGTGTTAAGAATGAAAGATGTTCTACCAACAGTGGCTCTAATCCGTATCAAGAGATTCTGACCAGGGGCATCTCCTGTGTTCCAGTCACCTTGTTAGTTTCCTTCTGGTCTCTTGGCTCTGTTTTTGGACCAATGACCTTCAGTTCCCTTTATCAGCTCTACTGATATCTTTGCCTCCACAGCATCCTGGCTCCATCTCTCCAAGGCAGGACTGCCTCATCTCTGCTATGCACAGATGTAGCAGGTGGATTTTTCTGGTCTGCTAGCCTGCCTGCATTATCCCCCATTTGTAGTCCTCTGCACCTCCTATAGGGCTTCTTGGAGATAGGTGATTCTGGGAGCATCTTATTTCCAGCAACCCAGAGGGCTGCCAAGGACCTGCAGGTTAGGTAGAGGCCTCCTCACAGCCTAGAGGATTGTACTTCTGGCCACCAGTGAATTGTGCTGAAAGTATGGTGGAAGCTGAAGCCCTGCAGAAGTTGAGTCAGCCTTGGTGAATTGATGCTCTTTCATCAGGTCCTGAGAGGAAGGAGGGTGATCCAAGGATGCCTGAAGCTTGGGGTGGGAGGACTCACATACTCTCTAGAGACAGCAGCCCCAACAGAGCCACAGATAGAGGTCATGCCTGGTGAGTCAGAATTGACCTTTTAATCTAAGACAAAACATACTGATTAGTTTCATTGTAGATGACCAGGAAGGGTAAGGACTGCATAAGAAGGGAAGTGGCTATTGAGTGGGTTGCAAGATACTACTGATAGGTGCCAGCAGGGAAGGGGAGAACATGTTTCAAGAGACTTTTGAGGGTGTGTGTGTGTGTGTGTGTGTGTTTGTGTTAAGATGAGATGGAGTTGTAACTGAGATGGAATGGAGATGGTGTGTGTTCATGTTTATGTGTCCACGGGAGGGAAATAGTGTGTGCACATAAAGTAGAGGTGTGGTGTTTTTCTCTTGGGAAACTTCTGATGACTCATCAAGGGATCCTGAGATAAGCACTTGCTTAGCATGCCTTGGTTTTGTGTTCCATTCCCAGTATCAGGTGAAACAAAGTGAGGACAATACTATTGATTTTATGAAAATAGAAATGGTTGTAAGAAAGAACTATAAATAATTGTACATGAAAAATTGGATAACCTAGAGGAGATTGATGAATTCCTAGAAACACAAAACCTACCAAGACTAAATCACAAAGAAATAGAAAATATGAATAGATATATAACTAGCAAGGAGATTGAATCAATAATAAAAAATGTCCTGGAGTTCCAAGAAATGGATGGTTCATGGGTGAACTGTACTAAGTATTTAAAGAAAATTAATATAAATTCTTCTCAAACTTTTCCAAAAATTTAAACAGTGACGACTCATCCTAATTCATGCTGTGGGGCCATCATATCAAAAATTTAAATAGCGATGAATCTTCCTAATTCATGCTGTGGGGTTTGCTTCATACCAAATCCAGACAAAGACACTACAGGAAAAGAAAACTACAGCCAATGTCCCTGGTGAATATAGATAGCAGCAAAGTAAATTAAGTACCATATTAAGAGGATTATATACTACAACCATGTAGGATTTATTCCTGGAGGGTATGTTTTAACACACAAATATCAGTCAATGTACAATAAAATAGAACATTAGTAGGATGGAAAAAAATAGAGTGTCCATCTCAGTTGATGGAGAAAAACACTTGATGAATTCTCCACTCTTTGATGATAAAAACCCTGAACAAGTTAGAGACAGAAGGAAACTATCTCAGGATAATAACAGTGATATATGCAAATTCTCTATAATGAATGCAACCATTATGTATTCCAAAATTCTGCCAATAAAGTTTAAAGAAAAATTTAAAAAAGAGTGATATATGAAAAAAAAACCACTGTTACCAGGTATGATGGCACACACCTGTAATTCCAACATTAGGGAGACTGAGGCAGGAGGATTACTATGAGTTTGAGGTCAGTGTGGACTACATAGTGAGCTCAAGACCAGCCTGGAACAAATAGTGAAAACCTCTCTCTCTCTCTCTCTCTCTCTCTCTCACACACACACACACACACACACACACAACCAAACCAAACCAAACCAAACCAAACCATGATGATGACCATTATGCCTACTTCAGGAGTGTAGGGGGGGTCATAGTTGTGACTGACAGTTAGAGATACTATCCAGAGGGTTTATCGAAAGGCCCTCAATAGATATCAGGCATTCTTGTCTTGGGTAGATGTTATAGCTTTAAGTCTGAAGGAGACAAAGCCAAAGAAACAGTTAGGTATGTCAAGGACCACTTCATACAATTTTTGAGGAAAAATCATTTCATAATTAAATTGTAATTAGGGGTTATTTTAGGCCTTGTGTCTTGTGATGCAAGCCAGCTATGGTATGTGGAAGCATAACTCTGTTGCCTCCTGTCAGTTAAGGCCTCCTTGTGATAGAGGAGAAAGAATCTCCCAACATACTAGATGTCTGATACAAGTTCATGTTTTCTAAAATCAAAGAATGAATTTTAGGAACAATGGTGGTTAAGAGCAGAATATATTTATTGAGAGAAAGGAAGCTTCTGTTTGAGATAGAAACAGAAGGGGTCCCAAGTGAGTTGCCAAAGACTCTGTCTTTTCTAGGGACTGTCATAGAGCAAAACCACAAAGTGAGGCAAGTCCAAGGCGGGGAAAAATGGGAACTCACAAAGTGGACATGAGTTGCAACAGAACTATGGTCAATTAATAAGATTATAATTGCTCAGCAAGTTACACAGTGCTACAGGGAGCTGAGTTAGTTAGAAATACTATAGGCAGTCAGACAGGGCTAAGCCCTCAAAGAAGCCAGGGCAAAAGTTTAGATACTTTGTGTTAGAGTTTTCTGGCACAATAGAGAAGCAAAAAGTAAAAAAGAAAGAAACATTGAGGGTGTGGAAAGAAGCACATAACATGTGGTGGTTGGGCTATCTCCTTCCCCAGAGACAAACATGGTGGGAGTTTTATGATCTCTGACCTCAAGTGATGCTTGGGGCAGGCATTGATGATGTGTGAGGAACTGACTGAAATTTTCTTCATGCACAAATGGGAAAGGGAGTTGCAATTAGGGCTGAAGAAAGAGGAGGAATTGGTAAGCATTCCTGCTTTGGCCTTCTGCCATGTTAGACCATCGCCATAATTGTACAGTAATTTATACTAGAACAAAACTCCTTCATTCCTGTCTTTCTATTGTTAGGAAAGGGTGAAGAGTCTCCCTTACTATTACTTCCTGCTGGTTGGGTGACATGTTGGGTTTAGGGGGTTGATGGGATGATGATTGATGCTCATGTAGAAGCTGGTACAAGATGTTTCAGCCAGGACAAGGAGCATATCATTGGTGAACACTCGCATCCTAGATTGGAAAAATTAAAAGACAAGGTGCTATGGGGAGGCAGGTCACTATCATAATTAAAAGACCCAGTAGAAGAAGAAGGAAAGTTGCCCGTGATCTGAATGTGTCGTTCCATCAGGACATTGGTGAGGAAGAATCTGAAAAGTAAGCTTGGAGTTGGGAGGGGTGAAGTTACAGGAGGTCATTATTCCCCTGTCTGAAAGGGCAAAAGTAAAAAGTGTAGGCAGGACTTGTCCTTGGTCCAGGAGTTGAGCTGGAGAGAATAAGAAGCATGAGAAATGTAAGGCCTGACTATTAAATCATGTTTGGAAAATTACAGACTGGGGTAGGGAGGTCTGTGACTGTGTTTGGCATGGGCCAAATAATAGAAACAATACAATAATTATGAGTATATTTCTAGTAATGGCTTCCCATAAGGAAGATAAGGATAAAGTCCAGGGAATTTTAGAAACTGATATGTCATTGATTTGCCATATACACATTTAATTTTTACAACTGCATAAGTATTTCCTGTGCTGTTAGAATGTCTAATGCCATCTGATTTTGGAGGATGCTTTGTTTTACTTTTACCTTTTTTATTTAGGAGAGAGAGCAGCTGCAGTGTCACTTAAGGCCTTTTGAATACAGTTAATTATGGTCTCAATATGCACCATATAACCTTTTTCTGGAAAAGATCTGGTGGTGGATCCTTTTAAAAGGAATCTAAAAGGAATTTAGCATATTTGTTGTTTTCATCTGTATGATGCTTTGGGGTTTGGCACCTTTTAGGCAAGAACAAACTTTAATCAAAGCATGTATAATCAAAGTATGTATACCATGGCATGTATAATCAAAGCATGAGCAGTGGGGCTGAAATTAAGTTTAGAAACTGTTTCTAAGCTATAGCAAATGTAACCCATTGGCTCTTATGTCCTTCTGTTGATGGACATTACATAAATTTTTGTTTAAAAGATATCATATGACATATGAACTCATGTTGGTTTGGCTTAAATCTCTTGGATGGAGGACAAGAAAGAGTGGATCTGAAAGAAGACATTTATCATCATAAACAATCCTAATTTTATACTTGAACATGTGAATATACTATATAAGATCAGCAATAATGAATTGTCCTTGTTATATGAAACCTTTGTATTAGCATCAAGAACCTTAATATTTTTTTTATAACTTTAGTTGGGGTGTCTCTCATAAGGCTATGGAGATTACTGGGGCCTCTGATTAATGAATAAGAACTGGTTTAAGTTACCAGGTGGCTACTTTCTCACCTATCGATTGAAGTCTTGTCTAATCTCACCTCACCCCAAGGGATTTTGTTTAACCAATTTTAGCATCAATCTGACCAGCTGGCAACCCAGGTTGAAGCAAGCTTTTAAAATCTATAACCCAAATAAACCTTGATTAAATGATCTGAAAACATAAAAGAAAAAGGAAAAGAGAAAAGATTGTTGAGCTCAAATAAAAAGGAACAGCTGTTTACAAAGCATACAAATGGACAAACATGGATAAATGATCTATACAGTATAAACAGACTGTACAAACAGACAACAGATACAGACTGACAAACATCTTACAAAATCAGAGTGCACTCAAATGTATTTGGCCAATTTGAACTGTAATAAATAGACTAGTGTGAACCTTTTTACAGGTCAATTAACACATCTCTTGAAATAAGAATAGCAGGCCCAGGGTCACTTTTAGTAGTATTTGCTTTGTGTCTATGATTGGCTTTCTCTTGAGCTGGTTGTCATAGCCAAGTTTGCACTTGTGAACTGAGGGTGGTGTTTAGAATCACATATACATCCTTGAAATATAAATCATAACTATTAGCTATAAATTTAAATTATCTAATATAATTTTGTGGGTCAATAGAAAAGGAACCTAATTTATGGTTAATCTGAGATAGGTTGGCAAAGGAAAAAGGAACATGAATATGAACTAGTCCCTTGGGACCAGCCTGTTCCCAAAGGGGGAATAGGGATTAAGGCTGAGAAGGCTGTAGAGTAGGCCATCGAACAGTCAGCCAACCAGTAGGCATCTGTGGGCAATTATAGGGTGATTGACCACAAAATGACCACTTGTCACCATGGGACAGGGAAGCACAAGATGGTGACTGGTTACCATGTGACCTAGATGACTGTTTCTGATCCCATGATGAGGGACCACAAGATGGCCACTTACCCTGTGACCTGTCACAAGATGGCGGTGGACTGTCACATGGTGGAGGACCACAAGATGGTGGCTATCCATGTGAGCCGCAGCAAGATGGCTGCTGAGGACCATATAGTATGGGACTGCAAGATGATTTCCAAGTATCATGTGGCCTGCTAGGTGGCTGAAACATGTGAGACCAAGTGTGGTGAGCCAGCAGGGAGAATGGTGATGCAGGAGCAGAGAAAGAAGCAGGGCCATCTGACAGGATGAATGTCTCAGGTTGAGGAGTCTGAAATTGGGGAGAGGAAGTAAACGAAGAGTTAGAGACTGCTGGGGGTGAGGAAAGAGGAGAATGAATGCGAGAAGAACACATCCTCAAAGTGAGAAAGGCCTTTATATAAGGGATTTCTGCCAATTCGCTGCTGTTTTGACAAAAGTTATATACATTTTGAAGGATAGAGGGGTCAAATGTTCCCCCCTTAGGCCATGGGCTGCTGTTAAGCTGGTAGGTTGGCCAAGCCATTTGGCAGTAAAAGATCAGTTTTTTGGTTTTTATAGCCTTCTTTAGGCCAAGAGCACCAAGGTTATGAACAAGGCACCCCAGAGGTGTGTTATTTGTGGGACAGGCAATAGTATTTCCCATGGACAAATTAGAGGTGAGCCAAGAAAACAGCATTGCTTTGGGATATAAGGGCTTTAGCTTCCCCTGCAAGGAACATGAAAGCTGTCCTAGGTCACACTTACCAAAAGAAGTCATCATCTGTTTTGACAGTGTGACAAGGAAAGTCCCAACACCCATTCTCATCATTAATGCCTGTACCACTAAGTACAGGGTGGTGTCCCACAGAACAAGAGTTTTGCCTCAGGTTGTTCTGTTCAAGGAATGTGAAAACTGCTATCTTTGTCCAGGGGCAGCAATGGATAGGTTCTCTGACACAAGCTTGCAAATTTATAAGGCTGAAAACAGCTTTGCCTCGGCTATGCAAGGAACATGAAAGCTGTTATCCATTGAGAAACTGAAACAGAAAACCTCAGAATGGTATACCGCTCACCTGTGATGAATGAGGTGGGGTGGTGTTGGATGCAGGCTAGCAGTGGCAAATAAGCAGGTCCTGGAGGAAGGAAAAGTGGTTAGGTAAGGGAACTCAACACAAGGGGTGACCTCCAGGAGCTCACAAACACTGCCAATCTGAGTCACAAGGCACCAAAATGTTAGAATTTTAGAAAACTCTAACAATAGAAAAGTGAAAAGCCAAAAAAAAAAAAAAGCCTTTATTGAAGATGTGGGAAGCAGCACACAATCCATAGCAGTTGGCTTATCTCCTTTCCTAGAGACAAACATGGCAGGAAGTTTTATGACCTCTGACCTGAAGCAGTTCTTGGGGCAGGCATTGATGATGTGTGAGGAACTGATTGAAATTTTCTTCATGCATAAACAGGAAAGGGAGTTGCAATTAGGGCTGAAGAAGGAGGAATTGGTAAGCATTCCTGCTTTGGTTTTCTGCCATGTTAGACCATGACCATAATTGTACAGTAATTTATACTAGGGCAAAACTCTTTCACCTTGCAGTGTTGGAAGAGACAAACACCTCCTGCTGTGGGCTAGATCTCAAGATAAAAGGCAAAACAAATACAACCTAAGGATCCTAAAGATTGATAGTCCAGATAGCTCCCTCTAACCCTAAGGAAGTCAGGAGTCAGCATCCCAACCCCTACAGAAAGGGTCCCTACTGTTAAGCATGCCCATGTACTACATGACTCACTTCCCCATTTGTTCCTGATTTAATCAATTTTACCTGAGCAATTAATCTTATTGATTGACCATAGTTCTGTCCTGCCTTATACCCACCTTGTGAATTCCCATTTTTCCCCACCTAGGACTCATCTAACCTCATGATTTTACTCTATAAAAGTCCCTAGAAAAGACAGAGTCTCTGGCAACCACTAACCCCTTCTGTCTTAAACAGAAGCTTTCTTTCTCTTAATAAATATATTCTGCTGTTAATCTCCATTGTTCCTAAAATTCATTCTTCAATTTTAGAGAACACGAACTCATACTGAACATAGAGTATGTTGCAAGTTTCATTCCCCTGTATCAATAGCAAGCGGGCAAGAATGCAGAACAGGACCTCTGCCTATAGGGGGTTGGATTAGTGGCTCTTTCTGGCTTCCTCAAGGTGATAGATACCTATTTAGAGTATCAATCCCTGATGCTTGCAGTTAGGGTATAGTTGCATTTGTTTTGTCTTTTGTCTTGAGATCTGGCCCACAGAGTGAGGTATGTGTCTCCTCCAAGGTTGCAAGGTATCTGGTCTTCTTTGAGGGCCTAACCCTGTCTGACTGCCTATAATATTTTTTTTTTTTATCTAACTCAGCTGCCTATTACAAATGGTCCCGTGATGCTGTGATACTCCAGAGCAAGACTGCTTCAGCTAAAGACATCCTGGTTCTTTGAGAACCAAGTAGTAATAAGAAAAGGGTTTCACTTTGGAAAAAGGACAAATTTTATTAATCTGCCATCTCTGTCACTGTCCTCATCAACATAAAGACCCTTGTTAGCATAAAACTACTACCACTCCCTAAGCCATCTAATAAACTCCTCATGATTTTCCTCTATGTAAATGTAATTAATAAATGCTGAGTTTCTGGCTGCCTCATGGTCTTTTGTTTCCCAGGAGCAACTGGTCATCCTAGATCCCCACTATTTTGACATTTTGTATCTTGGTCTTTCTTTCACCTCATGCCATAACATCTTGCAGGAGATTGAAGTACACTGCAGGGGTTCCCAACAACTATGGATGGGCCAAATAATAGGATCAACAAGACTATTATTAATACAACCAACAAAAATTTCCACTAGGAAGAGCCAGTAATAACCTCCCACAAAGAAGGTAAGAGAAGGTCCAGGGAATTTCAGAATCTGACATGGCATTAGCCTGCCATTTAATAGCTGGAATAGCCATTGAGATATTAGAAGAAGTATCGGGAATGTACACACAACATTCAGCTTTTATAATTGCACAGGTATTCCCTTGTGTTGTTGTTAGAATGTCGAATGCCATCTGATTTTGGAGTACAGTTTGTCTCATTAATTTTACTTCTTCATTTAGTAGAGACCAGTTGATGTGTCACTTAAGGCCCACTGAGTATAGTTACACAAAACCTGAATGTGTTGCATGACAACCTCTAATCCTAGGGCAGGAACAAAGATAGAAGCCAAATGATCATACTAGTGAAACTCACTTCTAGACCATTGTGGTGAATTGACAAATGGTGGTTAACTTGTAACAACTAGTTGAAATGAGTCAGCATAGTGGTGGGTATGGAAGACCCACTTTGTTGCCAACAATATAAAAGGGAGAACTGGAGAGGAAGAAGTAGGTAGTGTTAGTTCACTTGGAGAAGCTTGTCATTCTGGATTTCCTGATATGAACTTGGCTGTTCTCATCGTTGGATGAGCTCAGGAACTTGCTGTTGCTGAGGATGGCTGTGGTATTTTTTAGGAGAGCTCTGGTCCTTACTTTGAGCCTTGCTTCCTGGTTCAAGTGCAGATACCTGTCTGCTGGCAGATTCTTTACCCCACTGGCACAGACTTTCAAGCTTTCACCATGACCTTTAGGCCTTCCCAGCACAGATCCATAAAACAGACTTGCATGACACATTGTTGTGGGCTCTAGGCCTCTAGTTGGACTCATGGCAGGCATTGTCATGGGCTCTACATTTTCAGCAGGATTCATGTAGGACATTGCCATTGGATCCAGGTCCTCAACTGGATTCTTTGGGTCCCTATTATGTACAGATTTCATGTACTGTTTTGTATTTGGCTCTTTGGGTGACTACTATAAAATAATCTTTTAAATTACGTGTCATTTATTAAATTGTTTCCCTTGCAAACCTGGACTACAACAACCATCAGTGTTGTAGCTGGGGTAAGTTTACAGGTTTGTCAATATTTTTGATGCTCCTCCCTTGTAACCATGCAAATTTGACTGTACATCTCTCTATCCATCCAAAGGGTAGCCAGGTTCATAAACTGGTTCCACAGGACCAATGAATGCCATTGGGAGTTTCACATCTAATTCAGGGTGGTTAAACCAGACTGTTGCAAATCAGTCTTTGACCTATAAAGATATAGTGCATATATACTGCTCAAGGGGTGTCCATACCTAGTATTTAGTAGAATTAGGACAATGGGAATAAGTGATTTTTTTGTTCCTAATATAAGAGGATCTTTTTACTAAGGTGTCCTATAGTGTGGAATAACCATAAGTAATCATCCCACATCTGAAAGTAACCATCTCTATATCTATGATTGTTGGTTTTCATGGGAGACTTCTTTGTATTTAATAGGGGTTTTACTAGTGTCTGTAGAGAGGCTTCAATGGCATTTTTAGAAAAAATTCAATTATGTCCAAGATCATTAAGGTTGGAATTTGTAGGCCAAGCAATTACCTTGTAATAGTGGGCTAAATTATGAACCATTAACTCTTTTGTGTCTCATCAGTGTAGTCTAACTTTTTAAAAAAATTTTTTTATTTAAAGGAATAAAACAGAAAAAGGAGAGAAATATTACAGAATTTCAAAAAAAACATAAACAGTAAGAAATCACTAGTTGATAAATTACATATTGCTCTTTTAGAAATAGTTGTTCAAGTTACAAAATTAAAGCACACAAAATAGACACTCAAGCAGTGAGACTGCAAACAGATCTGTTCAACAATCAAACAAGAACTAAGAAATATGGGTAACAATCCTGCACACATAAATATACATGCAATTATATCTTGTATAGCACTTCCTATTTTCGCTTTTTTACAATAGCAATTATACATTTTTTTATTTAAAGAGAAAAAAACAGGAAAAAGGTAAAATATTACAGAATTTTAAGAAAAGAAGATAAACAGTAAGAAATCACTAGTTGATACATTACATATTGTTCTTTTAGAAATAGTTATTCAAGTTACAGAATTAAGGCACACAAAGTGGACGCTAAAGCAGTGAGAGTGCAAACAGATCTGTTCAGCAATCCAACAAGAACCTAGAAATATGGTTATCAATCCCACACATCTAAACTTACATGTAGCTATATCTTTTATAGTGCTTCCTATTTCCTTTTTTACAATAGCAATTATACATTTTTAAAATTTTATTTAAAGAAAAGAAAAAAAAAAGAAAAAAGGTAGCAACAATACAGAATTCTAAAAGAAAGAAAGAAAAAGGAGAATGAGAAAAAGCCCCACTAAGAAATCAGTAATTTATAAATTACGTACTGTCATCCTGGATGTAGTTGTTCAAGTTACAAAGTTAAAGGGTACATAGTAAATATTCAAACAGTCAGACTAGTGTAGTATAGCTTATTCTAATTATCTCCTTGAAGTGGGGATACCCAGTGTCCTAGCTACTTTTCTCTCATTGCTGGGATGAAATACCCAATGCTTAAAGTTAAGGAAGGAAAAGATTATTTAGCTCACAGTTTGTAAAGGTTTTGGTCCATAATTGGCTGGCTCTAATGCAGAGTGGCATATGGAAGAGGGGCAACAATTCATGGTGGCAGAAGACACAAAAGCAACAAGAAGGAGAGAGAGAGAGGAGAGAGAGCAAGAGCAAAGAGTGAGACAGAGAGAGCAAGAGAGAGAGAGAGTGGTGGGGAGAACCTATTTTGGCGCCTTATATTGGAGGCAGACTACCCACCAAAGGATGTGGGTAACACTCACATCCATCCCACCATTGGACCAGAATCACTTACAAATTCCAGAAGCCTGTTCCACAATAGCATGAGGTTTTTTGGGGACATCTAGATACAAACCAACCATGGCCCCCAAAGGCTTCTGTACATTCCCTTATGCAAAAGGCATTTAGTTCATCTCTAAGAGTTGCCAAACTTCTAACAGTCCAAATCCAAAGTCTCTGAAATTTAAGGCAAACTCTTAGCTGTGAGCCTCCATACAAATGAAAAGAAAGTTAACTATTTCCAGCATTCAGTGGCACAAGATAGGCATTTCCCCATTTTTAAAGTTACAAATGGGGATACAAATGAATGGGGCCAAAGCCAGTCCAAAATCCAGCAGGCCAAACATTAAGTCTATAGTGCTGTATGTAGCATGTGAGGCAATCTGTGGCAAGTTTTCCTGAGACTGAGAATAAGGGCAGAGGCTAATTAATGATGCAGAATAAATTCTGAGGCACTCTAATGTTGAGGCTGTGGCATGCCTGTTCTTGGCATGTTTTAGCCAGACCTATGTTGAGAGTCAAAAGCAAAGAGTACAGCAGAATGATTTAAAACATTGTGTTTGGCCAGAAAGGAAGCTCAGTAAGGCTGTGAGCTGCAAAGATAGAGTAGAGGAGATTTTTAAAAATGCAAAAGATAATTTTTTAAAATTTTATTTTAAGGAGACTAAAAGCAAACAACGAAACAGAATAAAGTCAATAAGAAAACACAATGAGAGTGATACAGAACTTCAAAACAATATAATAGATCAACAATGGCTATCATAACGACTCTTGTTATCTTCCAAATAGCTGCCCATTCCATCAGACATAATAAAATGAAACAAACAGAACAGAATAAAACCAATCAAAACAAAACAAGGGATTCAAGACTTCAAAAAAAAAAAAAGATAATAGGAACTCAACCATGGCTACCATAATATATCTTGTTATCTTCAAAATAACTACCCATACCATCAGATATAACAGAATCTAACAAAACAAATCAGAATAAAAGAAAACCAAACAAAACAATGAAAATGGTGCAGAACTTCAAAATAAGGTAATAAGAAAATAACAATGGCTACCACCTTCCCTTTTTAGACACTTCTTCCCCTTTCACTTTCACAATATCTATTGCGCATTTTGGATCCCACTAACTTTTTCAGTTTTTAATACTAGGGAGACAACATGATGTTTACCTAGGTGAGTCCAAAACCATTTCACTCATGAGTATGATCTCAAGTTGCATCCATTAACCTACAAGAGCCTCAAGGTTACTCTTCTTTATAGCTAAGTAGCTTTCCATTTTATCAAAATACTGTATCTTTCCTACCCATTCTGAAGTTGATGGGCAAGCTACTCCTGCTTTTATCTGGGTCCCCATCTGGGGCATTGGCTTGTCTCCTCTGACTTTCAGTCCATTAGTTTTCTTTCAAGTCAAATGTGTTTCTTGTATACAGCATATTGATGGATACTGTCTCCTGACCCACTCTGCTTTTTATTGCTGAGTTGAGGCTATCTATATTAATACTTATGGCCAACATGCACTGGCTAATCTGTACCATGATATCCTCCTGCCATTGGTCCCTCACTTCCCCCCTCAATTGCCTGCCCTACTAGGTGAACCCTCTCTGCCATTGTTCTGGAACCATGATCATCTTTATCTCTCTCTAAAACGTCCTCCAGCACTCTCTGTAGGGTTGGTTTGGTGGTCATGAACTCCTTCAGCTGTTCTTTGTCATGAAAGTATCTTATTTCTCCACTAACTTTGAAAGATAGTTTAGCAGGTTACATCAATCTGGGTTGGAAGCTTGTTTTCTTTCAGGACTTGAAACACTTCACTCCAAGTTCTGCTTGACTTGATGGTTTGTGTTGAGAAGTCTGCTGTGATTCTGATGGATTTCCCTTTATGGGTGATATGTCTCTTTTTCTCTAACAGCCTTTAAAAGTCTGTTTTTGTGCTGAATTTCTGGGATCCTGATTATTACATGTTGGGTGTAAATTTATTTTAGTTATGGCTAGTTGGAGTTCTTTATGCCTCACTTATCTGTCAGTTCCTTTTCCCATGCTTGGGAAGTTTTCTGCTATTATTTCTGTAAATAGTCTTTTTGTGTCATTTGTGTTGACTCCCTGATTTTTCACTGACACCTATTATTCTTAAGTTATTTTTCTTTGTGCCATCTTGCAGCTACTGAATTGTTATTTCCTGGTTCCTTGTTATTTTTAAGAGCTCTTTCCTTTCATGATCATAAGCTGAAATCCTGTCTTCAAGGTCTGAAAGTCTATCTTCATTTTCTTTCAAGCAGTTTTGCTAGCTTTCAATGAAATTTTTAAATTCCTGAGTACCTCTTTGAATCTGTTTCATGTCTTGTAGTTCTTTCCTGTATTGTTCATTTAAGGTTTCCATCATTTCTCAATGCTCATTTTAAAACTCTATACCTTCTTTACATATACTCAGCATTTCTTTTATTATGTTTGTAATTTGTTATTTTGCCCTAGATATTATTTATGATATGGTTCCTTTTACAGCCTTATGAAGGTTTTTTTTTTTCACTTCGGTTGCTATCCTTTCAGAAATTTCAGGTGTGACTTCCAATTCTTCTGTTTCTATGTCTCCTAGACTCATTCAGTGTGGGTTGGAGGTCCGAGATTGTATTTTGCTCCTTTGTCTTGACATTTTCCTGGGTTCCTCCAGAAGAGCCAGTTGTGGGGTCCCAGATGCTTTGTTTGTTGGTTGCCCAACCACAGTGTAGGGGAATGGATCAGGCACCTGGGTTTCTCCTATCCTAGGTTCTCAGGGAGGTGGTGGGGTGTAGGGCTGGCTACTCCAGACATGTATGGCTACGTCAAGGCTCTCCCAATGTCAGCAGGTATGCAGGAGCTTGCCTGGCTGGTTCTCCCCACAAGCAATGGCTACTGGTTCCTGATGGTGGCTGGCAGGCTCATGGCGGGCATCTTTGTTCAGTTTCTTCTTCTGGCGTTTACAGTTCTGTCTGTGTTGCATCCCAGAGATGAGTTGGGTATGGACCTGACTGTGGCCTCTGGATGTGGGGGCTGAGACTTGTCTTCTGTCAGTGTAGTTCTCCAGAGTCAACTGCTGTCTCCTTGTTGCTGCTTCAGATGCTTCCATGTTACTGGCTTCACTGATTACTTCAGCTTCCAGAGATGTATGTGCATCTGTGCACTAGGCTGTTATCCTGGGTCTTGGGATTCCATTAGTTGCACAGTCTTCCAGCTGACTCACCCTGCAGGATTTTATGAATAAGGCTCAGATTACAAACTGTGTTCCAGCTGGTCCACCATCCAGGATGTAATGCAGGGGTGCAGAGCACAGATTCACACTCTTCCAACTGGCCTGCCCTGAGATGTAATGGAGGAGCACAGAGCATGGACTCACTATCTTCCAGTCAGCCTGTCCCCTGGGATGTAGTAGAGGGGCACAGAGTGCAGACTTGCTCTCCTCCAGCTGGCCCACCCCCAAGGATGTAATGGAGGGGTGCATAGCATGGACTCATTCAGCCATCCCACCTTCCAGGATATGAGGGAGGGGTACAGAGCATGGACTCACTGTCCTCCAGCTGGCCCACTCTCCAGGATGTAATCCAGAGATCTTGATTACTGACGAGGAACAGGAGGATGATAAAGATGCCTTGAGGGCATCACAAGCAGCAGGACTCCATACTTTGCAGCCTCAAAATTGCAAAGTTGAAAGGCTTTGAGAAGACCCAGTGCATTGTGTTCCAGAACGGTGATCACATAATTTGTTACTGAGAATTAGATTCAGAGTGCTTAGTGTTCCCAGCACTTGACCTATACAGCCGAGATGGAAGTCTGCTTACTGCTCTAGCCGGCAGCAGACCTTGGTATCATTCATATGGTGCTGGTTCTAGATGCATGTGGAATGCAAGAGTTGTGGGATCAGGAAGCCTTTCACCAAGATTTTAAAAAGGTCTGGGAGGCTAGGCAATGTGCCTCAGAGAGGGCAGGGTATGAAGCTGTGTGAAACTGTGGTGCAGTGGAGCCCACAGAAGTTTGGAGAAGTTAGGAATATGGATCATGAGGAAACCTGCAAAAGAGCACAGTGAGCCCAAAAAGGAGCCATGGGAGCTACAACCACCAGAAATGTCATAGAGGCAGAGTCACCCAAGTCCTTTGCAGTTCACTTGCAACAGATTGCCAAATGCTGGACACTACAGGACTTATCCTTGCTGCATTTTGGAGTTGCTTTGGTCCCATTTCTTTGTGTTTCCGTTTGTCCCTCTTGGAATAGTGTTATGGTCGACACATTGTGTAGAAGTTTAGAAATTTAAGAGACTCAGGAGGAAGCCAGGATCTTTACTTTGCAAACATCCTGAGCCTGTGCAAGAGGATGGCACAAGATGCTGTGATTTCTATACTCACCCTAGGGTGGGGAGGTGGTAGCCTGCTTACAATATAAGGGAAGAAAAGAGGCTTGTTCTTTCCCTCTTTTGCTCATTGCTTTGCTGTCTTTTGTTGTTGTCTTGAAGTGTTACCCCTGTGCCATGCCACCCTGCCTTGGAGCCAGCTGATTATAGACTGAAACCTCCAAAAACTGTGAGCTAAATAAACCTTTCCTTAATTGAACATTATGAGACAAAAGCCCAAGAAAGAAAGGGAATCAGAAAAGAAGAAAACTACTGAAACCTATGGAAAGCCCTTGTACTGAGCCCAAGACCCACAGGGCCCCCACAAACATCCTCGGTGCTATACAAACAGCTGCCTAAGTCCAGAGCGTGTTACCAAGTACTTTGTGGAGAACAGCAGTAATTCAGGTAGACCAGGTCCACATCTCCCTGTCCCCTGCTCTGGGAGTCTATGCCAAAACACTTGTTTACTGGAACCCTTTTCTTCTCAGCTTGATTTATCTCCATCCCTGATAAGGTCTGTGTCACAGCCTCCAAAGAGGACTTTGAACACTGTGTGGCCCAACAACAGACCATAAGCCCAAATGATTGGCAGGGATCCTCCTGTCTCCTATAGGTATAGAAGTCTTTGCCTCATAACCTAGTCATTTCCACATGGACAAGTCACTGCTTATCCCACAACCCCCACAAGCATTTTGGTCACTTGTAAAAAGGAGATGAGAGGAGAAATGGAGCTACTCTTCTTTTTGGCTGGGTTGTCTGATTCTCACTGCTGCTGAGGTCTCTGGGTTGTCAGCCCCTTCAATGTCTTGTGAGGTCTCTTGTTTGTTGTCCAGTGAGGTCTCTTGACTGGCTTGCCAGATGCTACAGGAGAATAGGCCAATAATAATCCAGATTCTTGTATAGGGCAAGGAAAGAATTGCCAATCATACAACCCATAGTAAGTAGTAAGCAGTTATGTTTATTGAAAATCACCAGAAATTGTGCTCAGGGCTTGTCCTGCTAACAAAAGAATAACACAGACCAAGAAAGGTGCTGGGTAACAGCAATGGAAAAAGCCTAATAACTCAGGCTTTTAGAATTTAAAGGCCTGACACTTCTGCTTTAGGTATCTCCCACTGAATCTCTAGGTATGACTGACTGAAATGATGACAGGATGCTGAGTCATCTTGGGGGTTATTATACAAACTCATCCTAGTATTCATTGATCATAATTATATTTATGAGATGTAGTGCATATCTATGAACCTGTAATGAGGTGGAAGTTGAGTAAAAGTAAACATAAGATCAGGTTAGACAGTGATGGTGAATCTTTTAGAGCTTTCAGTGGTAACAAACACTGTCCCTGTAGCATGTAGGTTTGTCATCATTGGGCTAGGAGATGCAGTGCATATGTAGTCTTACTTACAGCATAGGTAATCTCCTATGCTTCTGCTAATTTTCTATCTCTCTTAGGACAATGGAAGCAGGAATAACCATAGGGTGCTTTTTAGAATGGAGAGAAGGGAGTGACTCACTCAACTCCATTGTTTCTACCTGTACCAATATTTCCACAAACTCTGGGAAGACCCAAGACAGTGTGAGGTCCTACCTCTGCCCATCATCCTGTGCTGGCAAAGGCAAGCCTCTCCTAAGCCTCAGCACTGCAACAAGTTTCATAGGTAGCTGGGAGAGTGGAGCTCCTCAGACAGAGGTAGAGGATTCTAGGCAGAGGGACAGAAAGCAGCACCTGGGCCAAAAGTCTTCTGGTAATATACAAGGCAAGGAAAGCCTGTGGAGGGAAGACAAGAGATGACCATAGGATTTGCCAGACAGTGAAGAGAGTGGGAGTGGGAGGGGTCTGGCAGAAGTCAACAGAAAATCCGGTATTGAGCAAACTATACCATATCCGATTCTTCTCAAATCCTTTGAGAGAAGTGGATCCCATGGGATGGTGATGGAGGCCTGACTTGGCCATGCCTAGAGCAGATCTTGCAGGCAGGAGGCACATCCAGAGTTCCAGACAGTCCTCACTGCTTCCAGGCAGGCAACTGCAATGTCCACAGAAGGAAATGCTTGGCTGTTCACAGTCACACTGTGACTAGCTTAAACAGAGCTGTGTGGATGCTCCAGGTTAATTCTATATCAAAGCTGTGAAAGTTTTATGTGTTGTTTGTTACTTTGCTTGTTTGTTCTTAGGTTTCCTGTTTTTATTTTGTTTTTCTGGTTCTTGCTTCTGTATTAGCATTCTGAAATTTTTATTTTTATTTTATTTTTTAAGGTTTCCCCCTTTGTTCGGTTCTTTTGGTCTTTCTCCTTATTTTTGACTATTTCCTCATCCTTTTTCTTCTCTTCTACATTTTCTTGCCTTTTCTTCTCTCTTTTCCTCTCCACTTTTTTAAAAAGTGGAATATATACTGCAGGTGCCTGTACACAGAATCTGCCAAAAAATATATACACATTTAAGGAAAAGAAAAATATTATGTTTTTTCAACAGATGGTACAGGGACCCTAGAGGCTATTGTATATCACAGAAAACCTACTACATTGCTAGCCCTTAGAGAAGAAATTGAAAATGTATGTGCAGCAACCACAATAACCAAGGTTACCAAGCAGCAGTTTTCCTTATCAATAAATGTCTGAAAGCTAATGGCCAACATCTTGAGCACCTCTTCTAATTATAGAGGCCAAAGGTAACTTGTATTAATCTTATGATGTCTCAATAAATTCAGTTTTAAAATATTTCCCCAAGTTTTTCTTTTCCTGAAATGTGTGTAAATTTTTTTTTTGGTGGATTCTGTATTGCAAAAGAGAATAAGAATTAACCAGTACTTTAATGTAAATAGTACCATTTAAGAGCATGTCAGGGTAATCCTCAACAAACTGTGTTTAGAGGATCCACACATAAATTAACTACAAATATATTAATAGGTTTTGACAATCTCATAGCCTCCTTCAATCACTACACTTCCACTGTTCTACATCTCTCCTCCTACCTCCACAAATATTCTCTCAAACTCCCTTAACACTAGTCCTTTACTCCAGCTATAAAAATAATTCCAACAGTCCCACTTCCCATCTATTTTTCACCTATTGGCATTTCTCTTACCTTCCTCCCTTTTTACTGACTTATTCCCTTCTTTTTCCTTTTCCTTTTCCTTTCCTCACCTTCCACATCCTATACTAACCACAGATAGCAGTATAACATAGTCAGCAAGGTGAACTGAAAAGGATGGAATTATCAGGATGATTTTTTTTTTTTTTTGTCTTTTTGAGACAGGGTCTTGCTATGCAGTTTAGGCTGGCCATGAACACACTTTATCAAGACAAATTTAATGTTCATGCTTGCCATATGGTTTGATCTGTTGAAAATGTTATAATTGGTAGATATTCTCTGTACAATATAATGACTACATCCAACCCAATTAAACTAAGTGAGTTGAAGTGGCAGACAATGTCTCTTGACAAATAAAGCCAAGATCCTACCAATGGAAAACAAAACCTATTTTAAAAAATCTCCATACCAACAATAAAGTTCCTTCATGCTATTTGACCTTAACCCTCAGCATGATGTACACACACACACATACACAGAAATATGAAAAAACAAGGCAACAAAATGTCTCTTTTAACACTCCCAAAGTAGATCCAAGAAGCACTAATGGAGAGAAACTCAAGCATCAAATGGCTGAATTGCACAAAATGATCAAAAGAAAGCAAAGAAATTTAGCAAGCTGAAAGATGATGTAACAAAATGGGTAGTGAAATTTATAAACAAACTGATCAATGTGTTTAAAGAAGAGATAGATGAAACATCAGTTTGATACATACAAATACATGTAATACATCACATAACAATTACATGGTCATCTCAATAAATACAGAAAAAGTCTTTGACAAAACCCAATATCCATTCATGATAAAAACCCTGAAGAAAATAGGTATATTTCAATCTGATAAAAGCCATTCATGACAAACCCACTACCAACATCAAATTAAATGGGGAAGAGCAAAAAATTTTCCCTTTAAAATCAACAAGATAAGATTGTTCACTATCTTCACTCCTATTCAATACAGTATTCAAGACAGTACAAAGCAATCAGGCAAGAGAAAAAAGGACTATGTAAAAGAAAGCAAGTAATACTATCATTGTTTATATACAAAAAATTTTACCAAAAAACTCCTAGAACTAATATATTCAGCAATTAGCAAGATACAAAAATCTACAAACAAAAATCAATTGTGTTCTTATACACCAATAATGAACTTAGCAAGAAAGGAATTAGGAAAACAATACTATTCACAACAGCATCAAGAAAAATTAAATACTTAGGAAGTAACCTAACCAAGGAATAAAAGACCTGCATAACAAAAACTATACTACACTGAAAAGGAAATCTAGGGAGACATCAGAAAATGAAACGATACCTCCAGTTCCTAGAAAGGTAGAACTAATATTTTCAGAATGGCCACACTACTAAAACCAAAATCTTTCTTCCTGTGTCTCTCTGTCTCTGTATCTCTGTCCTTCTTTCTCTCTCTCAATAAATTTGAGTCATTAGAAGTAAAATGGATGTGTCTTGAGACCATAATGTTAAGTGAAATAAATCAGACACTTAAGCTTAAGTATCATGTAACTTTTCTTATATGGGAAACCCAAAGTATAAATAATTTAAAGAGCAAAAGTAAAGACAGACAATAGAAGTAGGAAGATAGTTTTTGATAAATGAGGAGACCTTGAGATGAAGTGGGGTGGAGTGAGAGGAGGAGAAGGGGAATAAAAAGAACTGAGGGGTGTTATGTACCTTTCCTTTCTCCTTACAATGAATATAATCATTATGTACCACAAACATGAACTAATAAAAAATTTTAAAATCTTTAATTGTTAAAAAAATAAAATTCTACAGATGGGGAGTAAATATTTCTAAGTCATACATCTGTCAAGGAATTCATACATAAAATGGACAGAGAACTCCTAAAACTCAACAATAAAATCTAATTCTAAAGTGGACAGGTGAATGAGGCAATAACATGCTTGCAATCTCAAGAGTGAGAGAGTCAGTTTTGTTATTATAACAAATACCTGAGATAGTCAATTTATAGAGAGAAAAGGTTCATTTTGGCTCACTGTTTTAGAGGTTTCAGTCATGACTAGTTGTCCTCACAGATGCTCTGTGGTGGCACATAGCAGGAATATGTGGTGGAACAAAACCACTCTCCTCATGGACAAGAAATGAGGAGGAAGAGCCCAAGGCCCTACAATCCCAGTGTTCCCAAATGTGTTTAGCTCAAATGTGTGTTTCCAGTGACTAAAAAATTCTGTATTCCCTTAGTTTCCAATGCTTTCCAATAGTTTCAAGCTGAGGAACAAGCCTTTGACATGTGCACCTTTGTAGAATATTCAAAAATGAAACTATGCTGCAGCAAACCAACCTTTGACAGAGAGCAAAGCAAATCAATAGCGAAAAGATGACTTCTCAACAAATGCTACTGAAGAACTGGAACCAACATACACACAAAAAGTCTAGACATAGACCTCATACCTTTCACAAAACCCAACTAAAATGGATCACATACTTAAGTATGAAACTCAAAATTGTAAAATTACTATGAGGTAACAGGAAAAAAATAGGTGGCCTTAGGTTGGATGATGAAATCAAAAGCAGGATACATAAAGAAAAGAACTAATAAGAAGTTCAACTGAACTTCACTAAAATTAAAATCTTCTGTTCTGCAAATCTGTCACAAGCAGGATAGGACTTGCAAATCAAATACTTGATAAGGAGCTGTGGTATCAAAAATATACAACGAACTGTAAAAATTCAACAATAATCCAATTAAAAACAGGTCAACTATCTGAACAGGCATCCTCTAAAAGAAGATATATGATTAGCAAATGAACATGTTAAAAAAATGTTCAAAATCATGTCATTAGTAAGGGGCTAGGGATTTAGCTCAATGGATAAGCACCTACCTTGCAAGCACACAGTTGTGAGTTCGATCCCCGGTACCAAAAAGAAAAAAAAATCATGTCATTAGGGAATGAAAAATTAAAATAACAGTCTGGCATCATTGCACATCTATTAGAATGGTTAAAATTCAAAATACTGACAACAGTAAATAGTAACACAAATATAGAACAATGGAAACTTTGGTGAAAATGTGATGGAAACCTTGGTGAAAATGCAAAATGGCACAGCCATCTTGGAAGAAAGTTGGCAGTTTCTTATAAAAAACAGTAGTCCTGGGCTGAGGATTCAGCTCAATGGCAAAGTGCCTGCCTGACAAATATGAGGTTGTGAGTTTGATTCCTGATACCAAAACAAAAAACAAATAAAAAAATGGCAGTCTTGAGGTGTGAACCAGCTATTATGCTGCTTGTTATTTACCCAAAGGAGTTGAAAACTTGAACCTAGACAAAAACTTGCACAAAGATGTTTATAGTGACTTTATTCACAATTGTTAAAACATGGAAGCAACTTATTATATTTTTCAACAGGTGAATGGGTAAACTGTTAAATCCAGACAATAGAATCTTATCAGCACTAAAAAAAAAAAATGAATTATCAAGCCATGAAAAGACATGGATGAACCAAAAAGGCATATTGCTAAGTAAAAGAAGTCAATATATAAAAGCCACTGTGGAAGATCACCAGGTTGCACTCTCCTGAGAAATGAAGCCCCATTTCCCCATCTTTCCCTGACCTCTCCTTCAACCATGTTCACTGAGATATGCAAGATGGCTAAGCAGATGTTCCCTTAATTGGATAAAAGACTATGACTGAGTCTGGCCAAGGATCAGTGAGTCCCATCAATAGGAAAATGGCAACATGCAGATGAGAATTGCTCCCATGTTAATGGCTGTAATGGAGGCTTGAGCAAGAGCCTGTGAGATCCAAGGCTAAGACAAGAGATAACATCTCAGCTGAGGCCACAGGATTCACAAAAAATTATATCTTACTGGCATTAAAGGTACCATCAAGCTTGCATACATCAAGCTATCTGTTGCACTGCCAATTGGAGAGCCTCTGTGCCTGGTACAAAATTGCTGTGTTTCTTCTTACTGCTGAAGCCTGTGAAGTTTCTCTTTCCTGGCACTCTGCAGTGACCACCACTCATCTCCCTGATTGATACCAATAAAAGCTATGAGCTTTTGGACTTGTGGCCTTTTGTTCCACAGAGAACACTGGCCATCCCACACAGCTCCTCATCTGCAGAACTTTCTCTCTTTGTCTTTATTGTAAATCTTTGTGCAAATCAAACCCTTCACTGGGGTTTTGATAGGCTACATAGTGTATGATTCCAACTATAATATATGACATTCTGGAAAAGACAAAATAATGAAGACAGTAGTGATCAGTGGTTACCAGGAGTTCAAGGGAGGGATGGATGAACAGAGGGAACACAGAGGGGGTTTAGGGCAGTGAAACTATTCCATATGATACTGCAAAGGTAGACACATGCCATTAAACATAAATCTATAGAACATACAGTACATTGAATATTTGTGTAAATTATGACTATAGTTAATGACAATGTATTACCACTGGCTCATCAATTTCAACAGGTCACCATTCTAATTAGATGGTTAGTAACAGAAGAAACTGTGCAGTTGGGTGTATGACAACTATATTTTAAAAATTTTTCTGTTTACCTAAAATTGCTCTAAAATAAAATCTATTCAAAAAGACAATGGCAAAAATAAAATAGTGAATAACTCTTAAGGTAATCCAAAGAAGGCAAAAAAGAAGAAATGGGAAAGACAATGTCAAAAAATGAAACAAACAAAAAATGAAAAATGTTACTGCTTCAGCAGTAACAAAAGATGGCAACCCTAAATCCATTCATATCAATAAGTATATTAAATATAGATGAATTAAATACTTTAATTTAAAAGGCAAACATGCTCAGACTGGCAAAAAATAGAACCCAAGTGAAAAAAAATAAAAGAGCCACAAATGAAACAAATTTATATTATAGAATGAAATTAAGAGTAAAAATACATCATATAAGCATTTATCATAAAAGACTGGAATGACTATTAATATCTGACAAAATTCTACGAGAGACACAGAACATTTCATAGACATAGAAAGTTAATATACTAGGGAGATATGATATCAGTATGCTTAATAGATTTTTAACATACTTGAAGTCAAAACTTGTTTAAGAAGCAAGTACATAAGTCCACAATTATAGCTGGAAGTCTTGGAAACTCTCAGTAACGATAGAATAAGTAGTAAAAAAAAAAATAGTAAGAATATAGAAAAATCTCACAACACCAACTATTTTGGCTTCATTGACAATTATAAGACATTATACCAAGCAACTATTAAATCTTTGTTTTTCCAACTGCATATGGACTATTCATCAAGACAGACCAAATTCTGCCATAAAATAAGGCAATACGTCAAAACACATACTAAAAATGCAATACATAAAGTCCATAAATAGGGTGGAATATATGTATATGATGGTATATTTTGAAAGATATTTGGTCTGTGTACAGTTTCTTTCATCTATCTTCTAAAACCCTTAGAATTTCCTTAGTGTTAGGACTGTCTTTGGTTTCAAGCCCTCCGATCACAATCAAACCTGTGCTAAGATGACTTATGATGGAGTTCCTAGATGGCTTCAAGAGAAGCCTGGTCAGAAAGACTAACAGTTTAGAGGACTGGAGCTTTAAGTCCTGTGCCCTGGCCTCTGGGAAGAGTTAGAGTTCATCCTCCACAAAAGCTATGGTAAGTAGAGTGCTGAGGGGAGGCACTCAGAGAGGGCATGGAAGGTCCAGAGCCTCATACTCCAGATATGAAAATGAGACGAGAGCAGGGCCTGATGCTCCCCTAGAAGTACTTTTATTTTTCTTTGCAGGTTGCCTCCAATGCCTTTGCTTTGGCTGTAGCAGGCTTCTGGCATAGACCTACCCCATATGATTCTGTCTCTTTGCAGTTATTCTTAGTCGGGTCTTTGAGGGGGTCTGGGGCCTGTCCTGGACCAAATAGAAAGTCTGACATTGTGCATATAAGAGCCTGCTTTTTTTCCTTTATAAATAATTTGTCATATTCTTAGCAGGTTTAGTGTATGTACCATTCTTTAGGCTGCAGCATTAAGTGCAAAAAAAAGCTTTTTCCACAGGGTGTATATATATATATATATATATATATATATATATATATATATATATGTTTTGCCTATTTTGATTTCTCTTTCACATAGAGCATTTTGAACAGGTATACTAAGAGCTGGTAAAGCCAAAGGTGGCTAGTGCTGAAAGCTGCCAGCAGCCAGGGCTGGTGATATCAGAGGTGGCTGGTAGCAGAAGATGATGGAGAGTAATATGGAGAATTGCCAGGAAATGCTAGCTCTAGTAATGTGAAGAGTTCCTGAGTCCTGCCAGTAGTTGCTTGCTCTAAGAAGCAAAGGTACTGCAAATTCAAAGAGTGACTGGTGCTATCATTAAAGAACCAGGGCTATTAACACTAGAAGTGCTATACTTTACCAATTTGTGATTTCTGTATGGCTTGAGAGCTCTCAGTTGATTTGTAATAACATCTTAGAAGCCAGTACAGGGCCCTTTCCCCTTTAGAGGACTCAAAAGATGAAGGTGGATGGCAGTGCCTGTTATCAGCAGGCTCAAGAATGAGCCCATATCTGACTTCCAACTATGTATAGCTAGGAACTCCTGGCCAGTGACAGAAACTCACCTTCCCTAGAGGAGGCACAGATGCTCTGCACCCTCTCTGTATCCATCTCTTCCATGAACTGATTATTTCTTTTATATCCTTTATAATGAACCAACAGATGCAAATGGAATATTCCTCTTGGTTATCATGCTAGCAAATCACTGATTCCAAGGAGGGAGGTTATTTGTAGCACTCAGAAAAGCTCAGGTCACACTGCAGGGCTGCACCTAGAGCCTGAGGTGGAAACAGTCTTGTGGGACTGAGCTATTAATCTGAAGCGTCACAGCCACAGTCCTAGGTAAGTAATGCTAATCAATATAAACTCAGAAACTGCTGGCATACATAGAACTTTCAGGAAACACAGGTGCAGGTCTCTGGATCCATCTTATGAGGAAGACAAGAAACAGGGAAGTTTATGCAGGCTGTTGAAGGTTGGAAAGGCAGAGGCACAGAGCCTGCCATCAGAAGACAGGGAAAAGAATGTTCAGACAGAGTGGAAATGGCCACAGCAAGAACCTAGTCACTTCTTGGTACAGTTTGTGAACCATTAGACACAATGTAGTTGGTTGTCCTGCTACTCTCCATGCCCCTGGCCCTAGGGCAGAGGGAGCATTTCTCATATTCCAGGCTACAGTTGAATGGAGAGCTCTGTGCTTCATGGACTCAATCTCTTTAAAAGTTGCTTTCATTTTAGTTTTTCTTTTGTTTTCACAATATTGTCAGACTTGAAGTGAGTTATAAAATACCCAGTTGGTATCTGCTGGGAAGTGACTTAATGTGTCAGGAGGTTCCCATCCATCTGGTCAGAATGTGCTGCACTCTGAGAGTATGAAGAAAAAAGTTTCATCCCCCTCAGCTAAGGAAATACTGCACGTGGCTTTAAGTGATCATATTTGGGGAAAAGGATTTAAAGTGAACCTACTTTTTATCTTTTTTATTTTATTATTATTATCTTTTGGTACCGGAAATTGAACTCAGAATCTCACACTTGCCAGACAGGTGCTGTGCTTCTGAGTTATAGTCCTGGCCCAATGAACCTAAATTTATATTTTAGCAAAGTAGAAAAAACAAGCCAAAGGAGAAAACAGAAATAAGGCTAATAATAGAAATAAATAAGATAGAAAAAAAGCAGTAGAGGAAAAATTAATTCTTAGATTAACTCCTAGCAAAACTAATAGAAATGATGGGGGCACATAGAGCAACAAGAGACAGAGACAGAGAGAGAGGCTAAAGGTGACTGAGAGAGAAACAATGATAGAGAAACAAAGAGAGGCAAAACAAGTTTAGACATAACAGAGCCACCAGAATGAGGAGGAAAGAAAGGGTATTATTACGGATTCACCAGGAATGATCAAAAAGATACGTGGGGATATTATGGGCAAATTTGTGTCAATCTGGATTAAATGAAAAAATGTAATTTAGGAACCACCATTTACCAAGACTGACACAAGTCAAAGTAGAAAACCTTTTTAATTTTGGGCTAGGGATGTAGCTCATGGTAGAGTGCTTGCTTAGCAAGGATGAGGCCCTGGGTTGAATCTTCAGCACCAGAAAAAAATTACACAAAACCTTTTTTTAAATTTTAAGATAGGAGCTCACTAACTATCTCAGGCTCACTTTGAGTTTGTGATCTTCCTATCTCAGTGTCCTGAGTAGCTGGGGTTATAGCTATGTGCGTGACTGCACCCTGCTGGAACTCCTACTACAATAGTTATCAAATAGTAAGTTTTGTGAAGCAAAACTTCCCCACAAAGAAAACTTCAGGTCCTAATGATGTTACTAGAAAATTCTATAAAATATTTATGGAAAAAATAAAATCTACTTAAAACCTTTCAGAACATATAGGAGGGGATATTTTCCCACATTCTATGAGACCTTCTTAGGAATAGAAGACATGACAGGTGTGTCAGGCAGCTACTACTGTGAGAAAATGCCCAAGATCATAAATTTAACAGGAGGAAAGGTTTGCTTTGGCTCAGTTTCCTGGGTTTCATTCCATGGTTGGTTCACTGTTTGGGGCTGTGGTGACACAGTACATCATGGCAGGGACAAAGCATATAACTGAGGAGCTGCTTATCTCATGGTAGTCAGTAAATAAAGAGAGAGGGGGATGGGCTGAGGTCCTAGTCAAGGGCACATTCCTAGTGACCTGATCTTCTCCCTCTAGTCTCCACCTCTCAATACCACAGACTGGGAGCCAAACCTTAACAAGTGGCCTTTGGGGAAATTCAGAATCCAAACTATTAACAATAAGAAAGTAACAGATCAAAATTCATCATGAATATGCAAAAATTCTTAACTAAATTCAGTGGCATCTTGATTTATGAACTTAATTTATTTTATGATTTGGGGGATGACAGCTGCATTTGTGTTGGTGTGGGGAAGATGGCTGTGGTTGTGTTTGTTACCCAAAGTGGAGCTTTCAAACAGAAGCAAAATTTTGCTGAACATTTTTGTTTGTGAACTGAACTGTTTGCAAACAGAAGCATTTGTGAACTAAGGCATTACTGTATTAACAAATCAAATCCATCAATATTTAAAATGGCAACATGTCACAATCACATGAGGTTTATTTGAGGAATTTAAGGCCATTTTAAAATTTAAAAAAAGTTACCACCATATTGAAAAAGTTCTGCAATGTCCTAATTTAATTAAGAGTAAGAGTCAGAGACAAGATGAGAGGAGGTTAATTGTGAACAAGCCAGGGGTGAGAATAAAAGACCATTTCATATTCTTGGATACATGTTACAACTTTAATTCAAAGCACATCATGACATCTCAGATTCATGAAATCTTGCTCCATCCCACCCAATCCAGAACAGCAGGTATTTTCCTATGGGTTTCTTGCTGACTCTGCTTCATAGTCCTGTCCTTCTTACCTATAGCCAATGTAGGATGAATGGAAACAACTGATGCCTGAATTCCCAAATTTTTATTATAAAGTATGTTTCCTGCTCTGGTCTGGCAACCATCTGACTGCCTGACTGGGAGCTATGTGGGCTTCCCAAAACTTGGTCCTTGTTCTGGCTGACATATTTTTTTTTAATTTTTATTTTGAAGAGAATAAAATCAAATGAAATAAAACAGAATAAAGTCAATGAAAATAAAACAATGAAAATTACAGTACTCTGAAAAAGGAGATTGAAGAGGGTATTAGAAAATGGAAAGATATCCCTTGCTCATGGATAGGAAGACCCAACACAGTGAAAATGGCCATAGTCTCAAAATTGTTACACAATTTATTGCATCCTGATCAAAATACCATTAATATACCTCACAGAACTAGAGAAAACATTTCTAAAATTCATTTGAAACAAGAAAAGACTTAGAATAGCAAAGCAATTCTGGGCAACAAAAGCAAGGCAGGAGGCATCCTAATCCCTGACTTGAAATTATACTACAAAGCTACTGTGATAAAATCAGCATGGTACTAGCAAAAAAAAAAAACAAAACAAACAAACAAACAAAAAAAACCACACACACACACACAAAACAGACCTGAGGGTTGGTGGAACAGATTAGAAGATGCAGACACAACTACAAAGACACTAAGCCACCTTATTTTTGACAAAGGGTCCAAACATGTTCACTGGAAGAAAGATAGCCTCTTTAATAAGTTCTAGAAAAACTGGTTCTCTATATGCCTGTCTTTTTTTTTTTTTTTTTTTGTCCATTGCTGAGACAAAATATTGGACATTCAAAGTTAAAGAAGGGGAGATTTATTTAGCTCACAGTTTATGGAGATTTCATCCATAATCAGCTAACTCTAAGGGAGGGGGACACGTGGAAGAGGGCAACCTTCATGATGAGGGAAGACAGCAGAAGCAACAAGAGCAAAAAGGGAGGAGTGCAAGAGAAGACTTTTCCTGTGCCTTATATTGTATGCAGGTTATTCACATTGGAGTGGGTATAACACTCATATCTATAATCCCAGCATTGGACCATGAATCAATTACAACCTCTAGAAGACTGCCTCCATGACTTCTTGAGGCTTTGGAGGGACAACCAGACACAAACCATGACAATGCCAAAGACTAGAACTAGACCATCTTTACCACTATGCACTAAATTAAAGTCAAAATAGATTAAGGACCCAAATATTAAGACAAACATTAAATATACTGGAAGAGAAAGTAGGAAGAAATCTTAAAAACACAGATATAGGCCAAGACTTCATAAACAAAACCCAAATCACGTGGAAAGTACCTTAAAGAATCAACAATTGGGATCTCATCTTATTAAAAAGCTTCTGCACATCAAAAGAAATCACCAACAGAGTGAAAAGAAAACCCACAGAGTGGGAAAAAGTTTTAGCCAACTGTCTATCAGACAAAGAACTTCTATCTAGAATATATAAAGCATTGAAAAAAACCAGACTCCCCCAATTTAAAGACCCAATCCAAAAATGTGCATTTGAGATGAATATGCACTTCTCAGATGAAGAAATACAAACACAAATATTTGAAAAAAAAATGTTCAACGTCACTGGTCATTTGAGAAATGCAAATTAAACACTGAGATTCCATCTCACCCCAGAAAGAATGGCTACATCAAGAAATCAACCAATAAAAAATGCTGAAGGTGTGATGGGGAAAAAGGAACCCTTTTCCACTGTTGGTGGGAGTGCAGATTGGTATAACCACTATGGAAATCAGTGTGGAGATTCTTCAAAAAACTAGGATTTGAGGTCCCATTCGACTCAGCTATTTTCCTTGTAGATATTTTCCCAGAAGAATTAAAAAATCATACCACAGCGATATATGTGCACCCATATTTATAGCAGCACAATTTGTAACAGCTACATCTTGGAAATGACCCAAATGCCCATAACCATGGGATGGATAAAAAGCTGTGGTCTTTTCATACTATTCTTCTATAAAGAAGGATAAACTGAAGACTCTTATAGGTAAATGGATTGCAACTCAAGACTATACTCACAAGTGAAATTAATTGGACCCATATGTGTAAAAATTGTATTGTCTCACTAGTGTGAGAAACTGAACAAGTAAATAGGATTTGAAATGTAAAATAGATATTGTGAAATGGGAAAAAACTGTTCAAAAGAAAAGACAAACTGGGAAAGGGGAAAGGAAGAAAAGGAAAAAGAAAAATATATATATATGCAAGACAGTTAAGATAATTACACAGCTGGCTTCTATTTGCTCCTTGAAAAGAATGTTTTATACTAATATTGTTTAGACAAGATATAATGCGTATATCCTGTACCCTGAATAACTACTATGAAGACAACAATATGCAATGTATCAACTGTTTTAACTGTCCCACTAACTTGTTTTGAAACTCGGTTTCACTCTTTATCTGTTTATTCTCTTTAAAATAAAATTTAAAAAATTAAAAGGTTAATAATGCCTTTTTTTTACATGTAAATTCATAGGCTGCAGGTATCTTTCCCTAAAACTCAATAAATGTCATCTTTAACTAAAACAACGTAAGTGGGAAAACTCTCTTGTTGCATTACAAATGTAACTGACAGCACTCCTATGTCTCTGGACACTGAAAGGTACCAACAGACTCAAGTGGTGCACAGGAAGCACTGTTTGTCACCACTGCCACTGTCTGTGATTAGGACAGACCCTTCTAAGAGTTTGCAAGCTAACGTGTTTCATTGTTTGGTTACACTTTAGGAAACAGACATGTTGCATTAACATTATTTCAGCTTCCATTTAAAATAATGGGAAATATAGAACCAGAAAGTGTCTTAGCAAGAAATCACAGATTTTTATAATGCAATGTTGATATTAAGTGGCAGGTGTGCTGTGATTAAAAGAAAAAAGAACAATTTTACAAAATGATAAAAATCTAACATATTTGTAAATTAGGTATTAAATATCTGTATATTAAGAAATACTTTCATAGAAAATTTTTGAATGGAAAGAAAAACAATGACTACACAGAAAACAATAGAGAAGAAGGGTAAAATAAGATCTGCAAAGACAAAGATGAAAGAAGTAAGGCAAAGAGGGAAGGGTCAGAGAGAAGAAGAAAAAAGAAACAGTAGAGCAAGTCATGTGTGAGGGAGGAGCTCAGTCTGATCTTGGGTCATGCAAAGTCACAGGTGATGATAGAGAACAGCAGTTCCCATGTTCCCAGGGAAGAAGCTGCTGACCTGGCCACTCTGCTGGCAGAATGTGAAAGAACATTCAGGGACTCAGGATCTTGAGCCTTTTCTGCCAAAATTACTAGGGCATAAAATTCATTTTGCAAGCAGGGAAAGAAAATGAAGAATTTAAAGAATTCAGCTGTGGGAAGGATCAACGGTGGGCAATGGGTGATTTCCTTTAGAAACAAAACCAACCAATTGTATAAATTACAGAATGAAACATCACATCACAAATCATGATGGTAATTCCATAGAAAGCTTGTAATTGGGAACAGAAGGATGACCAAGTATTGTATCAGAACAGAAGACCCACAAACAAATGCAGACACTCTGCCTTTTTTCCACCCAGAGGTCTGTATTAGCTGGCTTCTTGTACTTTTTTTTTTTCTTTTTCTTTTTTGGTACTGGGGATTGAACATATGACCTTGCCCCTGCCAGGCAGGTACTTATGCCACTGAACTAAATCCCCGGCTCTGCTTCTTGTTTTTTAACCAAGCATAAATTACAACAGATAAAATGCAGATCCCAATGGTCTTCTATTGAGTCTGATGCTAAAGAGATTTACAAAAATGTATGACGGAGCTGGGGATTTAGCTCAGCAGCATAAACCCCTGCTTTGCAAGCTCGAGGGCGTGAGTTTGATTCTCAGTACCAAAACAAAACAGAAAAAAACAAAAATGTATAACTATACCATTCTCATTAAATATTTTTGCTTTGGAAAAGTTATTTTTCTTAAAAATGTTATATTAACACACAACAGATTATTTTCAAATGAATAATTTCTTCGAATTGACTTAGTTTTCATTCCAAATGAAAGCAACACTTACAAGCACAACCCATATAAACCAAAGTGCCTGGGCCTAGTGGATTAAATCTGTGCCTCTCCCCACACTCCAAGACAAAGGGCTCTTGTACCTTGCTGAGATCCTACACTCCTTTCGTTTATGACTTAAACATAACTTATCTAGAAGAACTTAAAATTTCAGAAGTTTCTAAGATGATCAATATGGAAAATATAATACATTCTGTATTTTGAAGTAATCTTTTATTAAACTACTTACTGTTTAATTAAATTCAAGTGCAACTAAGGCCATTAATCAACTTCATAGGATTCATTTTTTAAAACTGATTTTGCATTGAACAGATGTTTCAGTACTCAAATCCATGATTCAAACAGCAAACCTTAAAAGCTTGTTATTTTCCAGCATTCATTTTCATCCAGGCCCTTGTGTGGCTGGCCTGATTTGTGGCTGTGAAGAGTACACAGAGGGCGGCTGTGATGAGCAGATGCATTCCCTCATAGAGAAGTTTTGGAGAAAATACACTCCATATGAACAGGTGATAACGCAGGGATGTCACCAAAATGATGTATGTGGCAACAGAAACAGAACAAATCAGAGCATAGCAGAAGCAAGCATGGCCCATTGCTGAATCACTGTAAGTAAAACAGAAAGCATGCATTAGTGCATGTTACAAGAACACATGTGACTGCTGCTTCTGTTCTATGGTCATCCTTGCCCGGGGACTAGAGAGTACAACACTCTCTTCTGTGCATTCATCTTGTCTCTGGACACTGTGCTAGGGTTCTTACGAATGTCCTAGAGAAAATGAATAAGCCAACAAGCGATCAACTCTGTGAAGAAAAAGAGCAGAAAGGCAGAGGAAAAGTGAGGCCTGCCTACCCCTTGAGCTCTCAGAAATGCTCCTAACCTTGACTGTTCATAGAATGACTTCGGGGTTTGCTAAAAATGGGAGACTTCCCACAAAAATCTGGACCAAAGTGGGTGGAAGCCAGGGGCTAGCAGCTGTGGGCCATGGCTGGGATCCTCTTCAGTGTCACCACACTGTGAGATAGTTGTGAAAAATTTATCCTAGATTTTGCATTTATTTAAAAATTATATGCAAGTACTTACTATCTCATACACAACACTAAACAGAAAACCAAAGAAGGAAGATACACAAACAAACATAAACCCACAGTCTGTAACATTGTTTCTGTGATCTAGGGATCTAGCCCCCCTGGTAGCAGTGTCCTGGAAACACAAAATGCTCCCTGCCCCATTGTTTCTAAACCACCAACACAATTATCACATAAATCTAATCAGTTCTTTAAAGCAACTTCCCATGGTCAGAGTTCTTCTGCCCATCTGCAGCCTCTGGTCAATCTGAAAGGCCTAGGGGCTCTCAGATTCTGGTCCCACCCATGCTCCAGCTTTGCTACCTCCCTTCCAATCCTGTACTACACTGAGCAGGCCTGTCTGTGCCATTCTTCTGTGGTTAGCCCACATCCTGCACTCCTGCTGCCTTTCCCTTACCCAGCTCTATTTAGGTTACAGATGATGGGCACTTCCATGCCTGGACAGGCACTGCCACCAGTGTCTACACTGTGAGGCGTAGAACTGGGGGAATGACAAGCTCACTCAGCTTTTGCAGAAGCTCAGAGGCAGAGCAGCATGTGTATACAGAGTGTATGTGCCAGTGTCACCTATACAAGTGTGCTCTGTGATATGTTCCTCAATCCTGTTGACTAGAAGACACCACCAGGTGCCCACCTCAGAGTGTTTCCACAATGCTTCCTGTTTCTATGCTCACTGTCCACAGATGATACCACAGCCACTTAGTGGCCAAAAGACAGGGCTGTCCAGGTGCTAATCTTCAATGGCTTCCCTCTCAGGTCCCTGCGTGTCCCTCCTTACCTGGTGGGTCCTCAACTGCTTGTCACCCTGAAACATCTCAGCATGGCTCTATGCTTTTGCTGTGGCAGCCCTGGCCCCTTCCTTCTGTCTCATTGTTTCTGCCTGCAGCTGAATTTGGAGGAACCCTAATAGGACTGCCTTGTTGCATGCTCTGAGTAACAGCACCTGCCTGGAACATTGTATACCAATACTAGCTAAAAGGTTACCATGCAGGGTGAGCTGTGTGGATGGGAGGGGGAGTGTTGCCTCACCTTCTCAGACAGTACACGGTGAGGTTCAGCTTCCACTGCCCGGCCTGTGCTCAACATAGTTGGACAATGACTAACGTTTGTCTAAAACACTGTAGCTTGGTCCCTCACAGTGGGCTAGTAGGCTTCCAGTCTTGCCAGTGGACTTTGGCACAGAGCCATATGTGCTTCCAACTGCATTGTTTAGCTTAGCCAGCAGCCCTGCTGCTAGGGTCTTGACCACTCAAGACAAACTCTGACCTATTGGAAACATATAATGTATGTAGCAATTAGATCTCATTACAGTTTTCTTACTTCACTGAAACAAAATAGAAATGAGTAAAACTTGGTTTTAAGCTCTTAAAAATGAAAGAGAAAACCATTTGTGAAATGAAGGAATGCTCTTTAACTAGTGAAGACATCAACTAATATTGTCCACTGATTAAAATGCTTGTAACGGACTCCCTTCTTAACAGGTACAAACACCATCCCATGTCTGATCCTGCCAGGCCCTGGCACTGGGGCTGCCAGCTCAGTGGATAGAGTTCCCACTCTCTAAAATCTGTCTTTTAGAGATGAGCTATACAAACCTAAAGATCAAGAAAGCAAAGAATGAGAATGTAAGAATGCTGCTGAGAACACAGGCAGAGCAGACCTAGAGGGCTACATGTGTGCAATGACCAGAGGAGCTCAGGCAGGGAGCTGTGAGCATGGGAGGTGCAGGAAGGAGCTTCTAGGTTACCCTCTTCACCTTTACACTCAGTTTCCATCCTTTTGTGTTCAGATGGTAGCCCCAGAAGTCTCAGCAGCACCTCTGGGGCCCCTTACCTGCAGGACTTCTGAGGCTAAGAGCCAATGTCTTTGTTTTCTTACTCCTCAGTTCCCACCATCAGCAAACAGAAAAGCTCAAGGTGCAGAAGACATCTTAGTTCAAGTGGTTGAACTAGGGAAATGAAGCTGGCCCACAGAGTGCCCTCAGATCTGTTATAGGACTCAGAGCTGCGGATTAAACTTATTTAAGGAAGACTACTAGTGTACAGATTATTTGACACATGGAAATCAGATGCTTTACCTAGGACAAGGTATAACTCTTAGAAACAGGAACCTCTGTCAGATTTGTGCTGAAGATAGAAGTGCCTCACCTGCTTGCTTCTGCACTCAGAAAATGTGCCAGGTGGCCAGCCCACAGCACAGGTCCCACATACGTCCCAAACACTGTCAGGAATGTGGCTGGAATTTCCATGTAGGTGTCTAAACCCACGAAGCCTGCTGAGATATCAATGGTGGCTATATTGTTGGAGTTGCCCTGGAACAGAGGAGATCAGGGCTGATGATGGCTCACAATACACAGCATCAATCACTGCTGCCTGAGTGTGGACACATGGGCCAGATGACCACATCAGCATGGACACACAATTGAAGCTACTTGTTGTAGAACACTTGGAGCCAGATGACCAGCTGGTATGAATATACTGTCAGAGGAACTAGATAGCCCGTTCACAGCCAGGGTTGGGTGCTCCTCTGGTTATTGGGATTCCCCAGGACAAATCACTGTACCATTCCAGGCCCAAAGGAGCCAGGTGGCTGGCAGAAATATCCCTCCTGAAGAGTCGGCCTGCTAGGTAGACAGCAATCTCATTCCTTTGTCCATATCTACCACGGTCCTTCAGTTGAAGAGGGACCTGAACTAAAGGACCTCTGTCTGTGGGAGTACATACAATGGAGATTGCTGGCTTCGGCTGAGTTAGAGTGGACAGCAAACTAGCACTGCGGGAAACACTAGCCTGCTTACTGAGGACTGACTTCTGACTGCAGTGTCTGGATGGTTCCAGCCAACCCTGATAGATGCTGTGCTGCATGTTAAGTGATAGGATCTCCTGAGAGGTCAACTATCTCCACTTTCAGTCTGTTGAACCTGGTGATCTGTACACCATGAGGACTCTTAAATCTGACCCATACTCTCTCCTTGGTGGGGTCAGCAGGTATGTTGTGATGCTGTTGCCAACTGCACAGGTCTAGAGACACACATATCCTTCTGTTTCACTATGCCCATCCCCCTGGGCACTGCTCCTCCACACCTCTTCCCTGAGGCCCTGGTGTACTCTGGGTTCCTATCTCTCTTGTGCAGTCTTGCCTAGGGACAGAAGAAAGCTGGCATCAGGAGGAACGGGGAGGGGGGACAGGTTAGGGCCTGGTGGGAACAGAAGTAGGTCTGCTCCTGGAGAGATGGTGACTCTAGATCAAGGTCAGCAGAACAGAGGGCAGCCACACAGCCAGCAATGGGGCAGCATGTGCCACCACAATGACACCTGACTTGTATTAACTCACTGTCATCAACCATGTGACATGGCATACCATTGTACTTGGTATAGAGCAAAGAGACTTGAGGCACAAAGACAGGGAATTTAGTGAAAATGGAGGGCCAACAAAACAGAGTACTCATGATCCTGATCCTCACACAGTCAAGGAAACACAGAGCTGAGGGCAGCAAGACCCACACTTGTCTCCCAGACCTGAAAGTGAAGGAAAAGAAACTCAACCTGAGAACAGGGAGAGCTAGGTCAGAGATACAGGAAGATAGTAAGGGGGAGAATGGGGAGAGGACAGAGAGAGCTAGGACAGTGACACAGGAGGATGGGAAAGGGGAAGATGGGGAGAGGACAAGGACAGGGAGAGCTAGGCTGGGGACACAGGACTATGGGGAGAGGAGAGGACAGGGAGACAACAGAACCATAGAAATGAGAGACCTAGAGAGCTAGGATAGGGGACCTAGGATAGGGAGGGAAAGGATGGGAGGGGGAAAACAACAAGAGGGGAAGGGAGAAGGGGAGGGAAGATTCCACCAGGCTCCTGACTCATCACAGTCTAAGAGAACAGCACTGTTCATTGTCCCCAATTTATAGATAAGGAACTGAGGCAGAGCTCACATTTGCTGGAGGCCCCATGTGGGAAGGTTTCCTGTGTTCTATGGGGCACCCCATGGTGATGCCACCTTAGGTCAGACACCCTCAAGGAGACTGAGGTCAAGAGAGTTGGGAGGTGAAGCTGTGGGCTGGTCTTAATCTGGCTATGCTATGCAGGACTGGTGGGTTTCTCTAAATCACTCGCCACCTTTGGACTTCAGGTCAGAGTGCAGAGACAAGCCATTTAACTTGAGGCACAGGAAACCAGGAATGTAGGAGGAACACAAGAATGAAGCATTGCTGGAACACGGATGAGATCTTGAGATTGGGCAGAGCAGTGGAGGCCAGTGAAAGAGGAGGAGACAGAGCAGCTGTTCTGTGCAGATGGAGCCTCTTAGCTAGGGAGTTGGGTTGGAGGGATCTGCAGTGACCTGCATAACCCTGGGGACACTAGGAGGCTGTGGGGCAACTGTCCAAATGTGTATACACATAACTGAGCAGGCTCAGACCTGCCTGTGATGGGTCTTTAAAGACTGGAGTGAAGTCCTGCCATGCTTCCAGGTCCCAGTGGAAGAATAGCTACATGGAGATATGAATGGTCCCCAGTGTGGACAGCCCTGACACCAGGAATAAAAGCACAAAGCACAATTACTATACTCATAAAATAAGCAAAAGACTTGACATGTTTTCTTAACTGCTCCTTATAATTAAATCCTTATTTGAGCCTGCAGAGCAACATTGGATATTTGTTCTACACACCCACAATTCCACACTAAGAGTGTCCACCTTAAATAACTGTGCTCTATGTTATAAGCATAGTTCATTCACCATGCATACTGACAGTTCTCATTAACAGATATCATTTTCTAACTTCTAAAATGTTCTCAAATAAAAACAAAGATATAGAAAAAAGTAAATAGTCTTCTACCTATGATAATAATGAAACCTACCTGAAAATAGAAGAATGCTTGACCAAACCAATAATGCATTACAGTGATCTCAGCTACATTGTGTTTCAGGGGCTTCCAGATGAATTTAGTCATGATGGTCTGGATCAAGAGGCTAAATGCTAACACCAGAAGATTATGTGGTCTTAAGAGCAATGCTGCCAGAAGAACTAATCCACTATATAGTTCCCATAAACCTACAGTCTTGACTTTGAAGTCTGCAGCAATGACTTGAGATTTAAGCAAGTCTTTGGTGCCCGTGAACAGAATGCCAAGGACAAAGACATAAACAAAACGAGCTTCAAGAATACCCCTAAAAAAAAGCAAAACAAGTTAAGATTCATTTTCACCAACTACATAATTATCCATGAAAAGCACATGTCTGCTTAGGGAATGCCTAAATATGCCAGCATAGCTAACCATGCAGTAGCACCCTCCCCACCGCAGTTGTCACCTCTTACTCCCCTTATCTGCAGGACCAGCAGGCCTGTCCTGCGTACACCTTTGTAACTGAGCTGCCTTTGGGGATGCTCTTTAGCCATAGCTATTTGACTTTGGAGCATACCAAGAAAGTCACCACAACCTGCTTGATATAGTGAAAACTACTGCTCTGGTAAAAGATCCCACTCTCAGAAACTCCCATCCATTTACAAATGCTGACCATGTGAGCGAGCATGTTCATAATCGAGCAGAAAGGACACACTCATAAGCGCTCAGTCTGGGCTCCATGTTCAGACTTGTTGTTAGAAAGTTAACACTTTTGACACTCGACTTTGTTACTTGTGAAAAAGAATGAAAAATGGTATCTATACCTCACAGGGCTGTTATAGGGATATAACAGAGAATGTGCATTTTATGGCACAGTAAATGTTCAACATTAAGTACTTTCATGAATTAACTATTTAGTACCTCATTTAAGTCAGTAAAAGATATAATTTATGACATTAGACCTAAGAATTTCATTTTACAAAGCACATATATCCCTAAAAATATTTTAAATAGATTTTATAAGTTATTTTATATATACTGCATTTAAAACACTAGGTAAATTTAAAAATATCAATGCATTTTGAAAAATGAGTTTTCTTGTATGAGATTTTCTTAGAAAGGTTTATGTATTTAAAAATCCCCTTTTTGGTATGACGAGTCTGATTCCAATTTTATTATATGTGGTGCTGAAGTGAACATATGATCAATTTTATGCCAACATGGTGGGCTCTGTGTGCCTGTGCCTGTGCCTGTGCCTGACAGGTAGCATTTGCTGAGAGGTTGAGGTCTGGCAGCTGGCAGCCCCATAGGCTAGGAGCGATCGGGGATGAATACTGAGGGCAGGTCTCATATACTTAGAGACAGAGAACCAAATGGGTTAGAACCACTGAAAAAGTTTCAAAGAAGAAACAGAACTGGCTCTGTAACAGGAGGTCAGCCCTAGGTGGCTTGGTAGTGAGCAGGAAGGAAAGCATTGAGAGACACGTCTGAGGCCCTTCTCGCCCTAACCAGTCAGTGCTTTCTGTGCCCCAGAGCCACTGCCTTGAGCATCTCCTTCAGCCATCCCTGGACTTCTAGTGAGAAGAAAGCAAGCCATAGACAACAAAGGACAAATCCAGAATCACATTAGATCCAGAACTGGACAGGTCTGAACTAGGAGTATTTAGACAGGATAGAAGGGGGTAAGAGATGGAAGCATTTTTCTAAGAAAGAAGGTGAACAAGCAGATGTATTGAGACAAAAGGCAAAACAGCTGGTTTTAGACACTACAGAAATATGCTGCAGCAGGCAACCAGGCAAGTGAGATGACTAAGCCTGGAGACAGTCAGTGCATGGGTCTGGGAGGAAATAAGGGTTTATTCATACACTGCAGTTTGTGATGACACACACCCCTAGATGTAGCATCCAGCCTTATGTTTTCCCAAAGTCTTGCACTCTGAAGGAGATAATTTTTGAGATGTTTCCATAACGTGTCCCAGCACCTCAGCCTCCTGCCTCAGTAGGTGCTTCCTGGGGCTCCTGAGCCCTGAAGCCACCATATGGCCTGGCTACATCCCTCAGTTACCATCTAGACGTTCTGTTTCATTAAAAAGCAATACTCATTAATTCTGGATATATGTAAGGTACAAAAATGAATAGTAAGAAGGAAGATTGCAATTACCTATGATCTTGAGTCCTAAACACTGTATAAACACCAATATTTTATCTAGTCTTTCTTAAAATACGAAAAATTAAACTCATTTGGTAAGCTGGGATCATGTAACAGTTTTATAGCCAACTGTTCTTCAATGTCTTCCTATTTCTACAAAAATGCTTGGCCCGACAAAGCTGTCAGGAAAATCAGCTCATAGTATAATTCTATGAACTTCAATATGACCATACAGTTGGTCACCACACTTGGTCACCCCACAGTTGGTGGACTACTGTTTTGCTCTTTATTTTTTTGAAAATACAAATGATGCTTAATGAACATGCTGCATATATACTGAGGAAAATGTAGTTACATCAAAGAAGTATTTCAAATCAGGCAGTGTTAATACATTTAACAGAACATGAACAGACATGTACAAACCTGTGGCAGTCTGCATTTTATAAATGTTCTTTTACCCATTTCAAACCATTCTCTTCTACTGGAAACCAATGGATTAATCCTAACATCCCCCTGCTATGTCCTCAGGACACATTTGAGAAGCTTGGAGGATTCCTACACTGCACCACTTGCCTTGGAACAGCCCCTGTCCAGCCACACCCCAGGAGTGAGAGGCAGCCTGTTCTACCATGTTGCCCTCAAACAGAAGAGTGGGCACCTGACACACAAAAATAAATTTGTGACTGAACTCTCCTGGCCTGTGCAGCATGGAGCTCTTGACTATATGGGAACACAACATACATTATAGGACACCCTGCCTTTTTTTAGTAAAGGTGGATGCTCCCTAGCAGTTGGAAAAGTACATGTTTGTCTAAGCTTGGTTAAATCTGTTAACTCTGCCTGATTTGAAGTATTTCTTGGGTGTAACCACATTCTCCTCAGTGTATATGCAACATGCTCATTCAGCACCATTTATAGTTGCCAAAAACCAAGAATAAAATGGTCACCCACCAACCATGGGGTGAACAACCATGTGGTCATGTTGAAGCTCCATAAAATTGTATTAAAAATAGCTGATTTTCCTGACAGTTGTCAGGTCAAATGTTTTGTAGAAATAAGAAGTTTCTACAGCTACATCACAACTGAGCACTGCTGCCATTAACTCAAGACACCAGTCCATCATCTGTTACTCCTTCATGATATGCCTGGAAGTTTAGTTAATTTGAAAAAAACTCAATGACCTTCTAAGCTATTTGTCTTTTTCCTAAGAGATGGCTAATAAAGTGAAGATTTTGTTAGCTAGGTTCATGACAGTTTTGTTAGTTAGGCTCTAGGAGCTGCTGATGAAATTACCATTCATAAAAACCAAACTCCAGTGTTCTAAAGATTGGTATGACATTTTGCAGTTCATAATTTACAATGACAGGTCTAAAAGCAAGTTCACATGTCTGTAATGCACTTACTTTGAAATGCCTCTGTTGGCTGGTTGCCATGGGAACAGTAAATTCCCAATAGCTGCCCGATAGCAGAAGACACCCACCAGCCCTAGTGCCAGGGCCACCTTGGACATGAGGGAGCATCCTCTCTGAGCTAATATGAAGATCACAAGCAAGGAGAGGGCGGCCAGACAGGAGAGCTCCATTTTGTGGCTAGAGCTGTAGTGACATAGAAAATGCCAAGGTTGTTACCAAATGGAACTGGTGACCTATGCAATCCACAGCCAGGGGCTCCAAAGAACTGTATTAAAGACAGTTGATTTTCCTGGAGAGAAAAAAAAAGTTAGCTAAATTCAAACAAAAGTTCTTAAAATGTGACAAATAAATATGTTCAACTGAAGTCCCACAACTATGACAGGCTTGGAGGCTGGACAGGGGTTATAAACAGTCTTGTCCCCACCCCCCTTGACTGGCTGCATCCCAACCTTGCCTCTGGCAGGCTGCCACCGCCCCCTAGGGTGAGGGGAGCTGCAGGAATGAAGCCCATCCATGCCGGGGAGTTGGAAGGCCAAGCTCTCTGTTTTCTACTACAGCTCATACAAGCTTAGACAATTACTATTAAAAGGATGAGTAAATATTTGCCATGGTATACACAGGCCTAGAAAAAATGACCTGGGCATTCATTTGCTACTGAGATTTAAGCTGCATGTATATTTTAGGCACTCTAGAAGATTACATGTCATGGTAGAGGGACAGGCAAACAATTGTGAAAGAGCAGGCAGCTGTCAGAAGGTATGTAACTCCTACCTCTATACCAGGATAAGAGTGGCCTGCGGCAAGAATGTGCAGGGTGCAGGTTACACACATTCATACCCTTGGGGACATACAGAAACAGGTGTGCCAGTGACAACTTCCTCCATTTTTCAGATCTCAAACAGCATCCTATTCTTTTTTTTTTTTTTTTGGTACAGGAATCAAACTCAGGACCTCATGCTTGCCAGGCAGGTGCTTTGCTGCTGAGCTATCTCCCCAGTCCCAGTATCCTATTCTTTACATAAAAAACAGGCCTAAGTATACTAAAAGAAGACTGATGTGAAACTCAGTAGTAGGGTCAGCTGCTGGGGTCATGCTTACCTGGTGAGCCAGTGGCCGAGGTCCGGCCGGTGAGCCCCCTGGACCCCTGTGTGGTTCAAGGACCTCAGCAGTCGGCAGAAGGCCAGCACCAGCCATGGACCAGCCAACACTGCCCAGTGGGTATGATCTCTGCGTACTCCAGAGGGACAAGGCCCTTTATCCGCCTGGCCAGCCTTGGGGGCTTCACAGGCTATGCAGTCCTGTTGCATGCAAGTGGCACCCATGGTCCTTGGCTGTGTGTGGAAACAGTGCTGTAGCTCGCTGTCATCTCTCAGGAAGTAGCTCCGGCAGGTTTCCTGGCTCAGAGCCAGACATAGTGTATTGACCAGGAAGTACCAGGTCTGGTGTTCTTCTTCCACAAAGCTACTGGCTCCCAGGCTCAGGACGTGGCCAACTGTGCCCAGCAGGAGGAGGAGGCTCACTTCCGACCACCCTGAGCAGGGGCAGGCTGCACTCTGTGAGGAAGAAATGCATTTTATGAGGGGTGATCTGAAAATGGCACTCACTTACTGCATGTGCTGACATCTTTGCTGAGAGTAACGACACTTGTGGTCTTTATGTGCTCACAGCTTTCCCCAGAGGAACACTTCCTCCTGCAGCACTCTCAGCACAGCCAGAGGGGCAAAGACCAAGATGGCTGAGCCTTCCGAGTAACACTGAGCCCAAGCACTTATCAGGGACCTCATAAGACCTTGCCCTCCTTCCATGGAAGTACCTGCTGCCTGGAAATCGAAGGGCCCAACACATCCCCTATACCAGACAGTAAACCTATCCATGAGTTCTTAAGAACCCTAGTTTCCACTGTAACAGTTACATCTGTTTGAAATAACAAAGGCAGCATAACAGTCCTGTTCCTTTAGTGTTCTAACTTAAATGGCTCAAGATATTGATGTCATCTGTTCTTTCAATATCTATTAATTGTGTGTTGATAGGTACTAGGGAGAGGGGTAGCATGAACCCAGTTAGTCCTGTCAGGTACAGACCTAGACAAAGACAATCTGAGTCATAGAGACACCACAGATGCCTATATCCACTGTCCTTCAGGTGGCTTTGAAGGCCCTGTGAGGCCAGAGATGGGAGTTGGAGCCATTGCACGGGGTCCCTCCACTCTCATGGTGCTCTAGGCACTATGGACCTGAAAGCAGCTATCCATTCCTGTTCTCTGCCCTGCTTGACCTCCCAGCTAATGAGCAAAGGTGCCTGGCCAGAGACTTAGAATTTAAAGAACTGCACTTAGGGATACAGAGACACAGCAGACCAAGCGTGCTTGAGCCTCCTGGGCACCCACCAGTAGACCGTGCCCTCAGTTGCAGCTCACATGTTCTGCTAGATGCAGGCCCACACATGGCCAGCAACTGTAATGTGTCCTCTGCTCTCTCCTGGAGCCCTCCTTCCAACAAAGAGCAGAAGCACGTGGCCTGATCCCATACCATAACACGAGGTACGGCTGATCCCATACCACAACACTTAGCGGTGGCTAAGCTCCCTTCCTGCCATCCTCTTTGGGGTAACTTTTCTAGGATGCCACAAGCATGACCCTAATGGTATATACCAGGTGTTCAATCACATCTAAGGAACAAAAGTGGGGCTGGTATAACACAACAGTCTGCCACTGCTGTACCTTCTGTAGGAGAGTGCTGTCCATAAACATCCTGGCAAGTGCAGAGGCAATCACACAAAGCAGTGCAGAAACCAGCACCATCACGCCACCTGCTGCCAGCCACGGGAGGCTGCAGAGGTAGCAGGAGCTCTCCACTGAGGTACACACTACTACATGGATGGCTGACAGGACCAGGAACATCAGGTAGAAGAGCAAAGAGAACACGGCAGGTGACAGTGGCACTTGTAGCTCAGTCCTTCTGTGCAGCACCTGTGGGGTGCTAAGAAGGAGCAGGGTGAGAGCCTGGAACAGAAGATGTCAGTATTAACCAGATGGCCAGGTGTGGCTTGGTCCACATGACACATGCCTCCCACCTGTGCCAGCTGCTTATATAGTGAGGACAGAAAAGAGGCCCAAGAAAGAGGATTTTTAATTGCCTACTAAAAGTGTCATGGTATGGCTTATTTTTTTTTTTTTTTTTTTTACCTCCTGTGGCAAGGCTGGGTACAGTTACTGGCACTGCTTTGTGAATCATCACAAGCTGGACACATGATGGGAGGATGAGGAAAACCTGTATTTTCTGTGTTTACTAATACTATATAGTTTAAACTCATATTTGTCTGAGTTGCCAAATCTATGTAACATCTGAGCCCCACCACGTGACGTGAAGGTTCATACCTCCAAAACAATGATGGTCCCCACTGCCATGGAGTAGACGTCATACTGAGCCACATGCATGCTCAGTGCCAGGCTCAGGGTCCTCAGCGCACCCAGATACTGTCTGGCCACCTTGGTCCCCAGGTTGAACAGGGCACCAGAATGGTCCTCCTCCAAGTGTAGCCTCACCCAGTTCCCATGGAGCCTTTCTGCCATCATAAACTGTGCAAATCCAGGATCTGCAGGAAAGAAAAATCTCACATACTTATCTGTGGCATGATTTTTAGAACTGATACTCATAGCACACTGTCTGTTCCTTCAGGGGAGGGCCAGCAGCACATTAGTAAAATTGTGAAAGCTGACAATGAGCCTGTCAGAGCTCTTCCAAGGCGTGGACCCTCAGTACATATAGGCTAGACAGAAATATCTACCTGCTATTCAGCCCAGACTCTTCTCTACACTTCTTACCTGGTTGTACCTCCTTGCCCTTTCATTGCCTCTTTCCACTATGCTACTTCTTGTGCAACATAAAATGACTTCTGAAGTGCACTGAATCAATATGTCCTGGTTGTACAGAATCCTTCCTGTCCTCACAGCACACCTACCTCCATGCATAGCCAGCCCCTCTGTTCTCTGGAGTGTGACTCCATAGTACTCTTTGCTCAGGAAGGCCAGTGATGGCCTGATGTGGGAGACCTGGCTCTGGGAAGGGGCTGGTCTTATGGTTGTTGTCTGCCTCTTGTAAACACTGGCAAGCTGCTTATGGCCAAGTACTGGTGTGCTTTGTTTCCAGAGCTAGATGGCCTCTTAGTCCTCTGTGGATCACACTTTCTCATGACTAGACAGGTCCACAAGCCAAGAATCTTTGCTGATATCTGAAATACATTTATTCTCAAAAAGGGCCATTGAAGGGTGGATTCAGAAGTATCTGTCAGCAGGTTCCAAACCCCAGCTCTGACCAAGCCCTAGGTTTGCCTCACAGCAGCAAACAAAACCTTTGCAGACAATCCACTTGCTGTACAAGGTGCAGACATGAACCCAGACACTTGCAGGTACATGTGCATTACTATTTGTGTTTTTATTTTTGTTGGTATTTTTACTAGTACAGGAGAAAGGGCACTTATTAATAAGAACAAACATGCAAAATTTACCAACTTAACTGAAGTTTTTTAAAAAAACAAAACAAACCAGAAGAAACAGTAGTCCTGGCTGGGCCTGTATATAAGTAATGACCAGGCCTTGATTGCATGACATCTCTCCCTGGGCCATGGGCCACACTTGGCTCATGATGTCCTCTCACTGAGATTTTTTCTTTTCATGGTTACCCGCTGTGATTGGTCCACTTCAGTGCACACTCACTCCTTCTGTACTGCTGAAAACACTGGGTTGCTCCTTGTTCTTGTACCTTACATCCCAGTGTGCCTGTCAACCATGTCTACGCTACCCCTAAAACATGTCCAGAATGCAATCTCATTTCTACCCACCTCTTGCCAGAGTGCTACAGCTGCTCCTTACTGGTTGAAGCCTCAAAAACAGACTAGGTGGCCTAGCCTGCAGCTTCCCCACTTCACCAAAGATAAAGGTGGGCCTGTTGCCTAAAGAGCTGTGCATCCTCTATCATCAGCTCCTTGTGCCCTCTCCAGACATGTCCTCAGGCTATGTGGTTCCCTGCATTGTCTCCTGCCAGGTCAGCCCTGCCCCAAGGTTTCTGCTAACCCGGGACTTGGAGCTGACAATTTTAATATTAAATAGAATACATCTACTTGGTGGCTGTGCCACCACCTAGCCTCTTTCATCTATCATGTCACTTCTCTCCTCACTCTGGAAAGTTCCATAAGCACAGAAATCTTGTACCATCTGATGCTTTAAGGGTTCATAACAAGAAGGTGGTAAATATTTATTGAATAAAACTAATGAAAACATTCCACTTAGATGATTGCATCTGTTGGTGTTGTTTATGGTGACAGTTAAGTGTCTAAGCAGAGAGAAACACTATATATATATATATATATATATATATATATATATATATATATATATAATTGAAGAGTGATGACTGCAAATTATGCCCATGACAAACTGTACACAACAAAGCACGACAGGAAAACACAAGGCACAGAGGAGACATACAGTCCTAGTGGAAGTTGGAAACCGTTAACTGGTTTACCTTTTTCATATGATGGAACATTCTCTTGCAACAATCTACTAAGCTGTACTGCATTTAGATGTAAAAATCTCAGCTGTTCTCTCATTGGTCTTCTTTCTACAACTGGAAATAAAAGACTTCCTATGCTATCCTTTGGAATTGGCAAACCAAGCCCTATTGCAAGTGTTGCAGCCAAATCTGTCTGCTGGACCTGTGTTGGGTGTCGGATGTCACCTAGAAAAAAGAAAACATTTTAGGAGATGGTAGTCATTCTTGAATTTGACCTTTTACAGATAATATAAGCCAAATTATCCATCTCTTAGGCTATTCCATGTAGATTCATACTGAAACCTTTCCCTTGTTTCTGTGTCAACAGTTACTGAATGCTGCCTCCCGTTACATGGCTTACAATACACAGGGAGAGATAAACAAAGAGTTTCCATGTGAGCCACAGAGCAGGGTCAGACACAGAGCTGGCAGATAGCTCCACAGAGCCAACAGACTTGAACAAAGATAAGGTGGAATTTTCTGGATGCAGAAGGCTCTGTGCTCTCCTCCCTGGATATAGCTCTGATGAGACTTGGCCCACCTTTCAGCAGGTCCTAAACAGCAACTGAGACGACTTCTGCCAGTATGTTACATTTTTAATAACTAATTCTGTACTGTGTACACAGGATGGAGTAGATTTGATCCTGAGGTATTTCTGGTTACCATTCGCTTAGCTCTGCAACCTCCACTGGCCCTGCTACATCCTCACTTAAGTAATCTTTTAAATATCCCATTAGCAAAAAAAAAAAAATCCCATCAGCAGACGTTGAAGAAACAGCCATTATGCCAGTTGTTATTCTAGGCTTGAGGATAGAATAACAAATCATCAAACAGGCAAGGTCCTATCTTCATAGAGCTTATATTCCAGTAGCAAGAGCAGACAACAAAATATACGTGCTCTGCCCTTGTGGAGGTCCAGGAAGAGGTTCATGACCCTTCCCAGACTCCTGGCCTTGAAGTGACCCAGACCTGTGCTTCTCACCTGAGGTTTTGGGACAGGCTTGGCAGATGAGGACAACTGTGCAATCACACAGTGCACAATCTAAAGCATCATGTAGAATGGCCACCACAGCATGAGGGAATTGTCTAAGGGCATACAGCAAATGAAGAAACTTTCATGCAAGAAAATCTACTAAACTTTTGATAAGAACTTTAAGAGTCTATGGCACACAAACTGTGATCTGTGCCCCCTCCCCTCAAAGCTCAGTGGGAAAGAAAATCCGGGTATAACCTGGAACATAAGGCTCCCTCTCTTCAAGGTTCATGGGTGGGTGGTATTAGCCCCCTGACAGAGCAGAGCTTGAGCATCTCTCATCTTCCCTTGCTGCTGTTTTCCTCTCAGAAACAAAAGAGCAATCAGTTAGCAATTAGCAGAGCTTCAGAGCTAGGGGTGATGTAACAGAGTCAACAGCTAAGAGAGCTGTAGGTATCCAGGCTATGCCCTTGAAGCAGCACAAAATTAGTCCTCAAGTCACTAGAAAAATAAACACAACCCAGATCGGGGAAGGGTTAGCATCCAGAATTGATACACTACATCACTTTTTAAATAAAATTTTTTGAGACAGGGCCTCACTATATAGTCCAGTGACTTCAGATAGTAGAAAGGCAAAAATAGGTATATAATTCTAAAAGACAGCACAAAGGCAATTTCTTTCATTATTCTTTGACCTGATTTAAAAGGTAATATAAAAACCATATGTATAGCCAGGCACAGTGTAACACACCCAGCTCCTGAGGAGGCAGAGGCAAGAGGATCTCAAATTTGAGCCCAATCTGGGAAAATTAGCAAGACTCTCTCAAAATAAAATAGAAGGCTGGGGATGTAGTTCAGTGGCACTGTGCCTGCTTGGTAAGTGCAAGGTCATGAGTTCGATCCCTGATACCAAAGAAAAAGGAAAAAAAAAAAAGAAAGAAAGAAAAATAAAAAGTAAAATAGAAAGGGCTGCAGGTGTAGCATAGTGTTAAAATGTGCAAAGCCCTGGGTTCAGCCACCAGTAATCAAAAAAGAAATGTATATATAATTAAGCCATTAGCTGTAACATGCAGAAATAAAATACATTGGACAAAAATAGGTAGAGATGAGGGTAGAGCTATATTGTAGCCAGACAGTGATTCTAGACAAAAACAACAACAACAACAACAACAAAAAACACATCCTTACAAAAACATAGATGTTTACAGCAGCAAGTGGAAACAACCAAAAAGTCCCTCCACCGATAGACAATAAATAACAAGGTTCATCACAAGATGAAATATGATTTAGCAACAAAAAGGAATGAAAAGACCACCATGCTGAAGCCTGAACAAGCTGGAAAAACATAAGCAAAAGAAGCATCTCAAGCCCTGGGTGCCAGTCCTACAGAATGCCCAGAAGTGGGTCACTAGTGAGTGCCAGTGCTGGGGGTGGATGGGTAACTAAAATGTGAGAGGTTTCTTTTTTAGGGGGTCAAATGTCCTAAAACTGACTCTGGCAGTGATCACTCAATGCTGTGAATATATTCAAAGTACAATCCTGGCTTATAAAATGGGAAAGATGAAAACACAACTATTCTTAGAAAACAAAACAGATCCAGTGATCACGACTGAAGCTGATTGTCTATACAGCACCACACAGATGTTCTAAATACCCACCCTAACCTTTGTTCCTGCAGAGGAAGAGCTGCATAATTGTCCTTTCTCCCTGGACTAAGAACTCCTTCAGGACAAAGGTTGTCTCTGGCTCCTTTACTAACCCAGCAGTGCTTATTAATGGCCCATCACAAGCATTCAACAAACCCCTTCTGAGGGAGTTGAGGGTAGATGACATTGCTGAGTACCACCCTCACTTTCTGGGTCAGCATGGTGCCAGACAGATGTAAGATACAGGGCAGTGGCTTAGCATCTGCCACCTTGCAGAAAGCAGGTGCCTAGCCTGGTTCCTGGAGAGGCTGAGTTCTGCCAACACCCAAGTGTAAGATTTGTTTATTCAGAAAATCTTTTTTGGCACCTATTATGAATTGGGCAACATCTTAGCATGGAAGAGAGCAGCTGTGATGTGAACCCCATAGACAAGACTATGAAGACAAACCAAGCCAATCATGACATCAAAAGGCTCAGTGCAGAAGAGACATGGACAGTAAAGTAGTCTGGCCTTGGAGATGAGGAATGATGCTTTTGGAATCTGCAGGAGGCTAAGAGGGTGAGACAGGGGTGCCACAGCTAGAGGATGTTCAGGAGGGCAGAGAGGCAGGCACACAAGTATCAGGTACATGGCTTACAATAAAGCAATCAGGCTGATGAAAAGCCTCTCATGGGATTAATAATTTATCTAAGCTCAGCTACTGAAAGGCCTTATGTATGCAGAGATGTGACAATAAGGAATGTGGGGAGTGAGGGAGGACAAGAGGGACCCACATGGATGGTAGTACCATCTGTGCTAGATGTGGGGAGAAAGCATTCAGGTATGAAGCTGCTACACTGGTTCCATCTGTGAGACCTCACTTCAGTAGCAGCCAGGTGGATGGGTCTAAAGTCAAAGCGGAGACAGCCAGAGGGACAAATATGATGGGTGTGGGCCTGTTCATGGCATCTTTGGTCAGGGAAGCAGATGAGGCATTTCAGGAGTGAGTATAGAATGACACAAAATCAGTCCAGAAAAGATCAGTGAAGGAGGCAGTAGGGTAGTGGCTGGGAAAAAAGTCAGAAAAGCAGTGCTGACTGGTACTGTAGGGTGAGGAGTGTCCCTGGGGCTCTGCTGCACTCAGAAGTAAGCACTGCACTACTGCAAGTGTGTCAGCAACATGTGGCAAGACACCAGGCCTTCATGGGAGCCAGAGGACAAAAAGCAGCAGGCTGGAGAGGGCAGTGAAGAGGCAGGGTAAGCCAGGTGGGGCTGCAAAGGTTGTGTGTGACTCCCCCAAGGGCCTGCTCCAACTATGTCCCTAATGCTTGCTGACATTACTATTCAATATCTGGTTTTATGCAGTGGGTATTTTTTAGACATTTTAAATATTTGTTTCCTTCAGTCTGTGTATATGATTTAGATGTCTGTAAACAAAAGACAGTTTTCTTTCAATTATTTCCAAATACCTAGATAGTAACATTCTAAAATCAATATTCCTACAAAAAGTACATGTGTTTTAAGAATCAGTGTAAGGTATATAAACTCCAAACCCTGACTGCTCTTCTTCACCTAATTTTTATTTTCACATTGCTCAGGATATTTTGTGATTATACAGCTTTAAAACATGGCTTAGAAAATTAAAACCAGACTATAGTTTAAAGATGTCAAACATTCTTAAATTCTCACCAGGTTTCCTCTCAAATGCAGAGCTGACTAGGACCAAGGGTGTCCTCACTTCCTCTGCAGAGGCGGCCCCATGACTCCCTGTCTCAGACATGCCGTGGTCACCACAAAGAACCAGCAAATTGGGTGAAAGTGTCTCTCTCTCCTGCAAGGCAAAGTAAGGGCCAGCTGCAGCCAGACTGAAGAGCACTTGTACTCTTGCTAAGCTGCAGCTGGACTGCAGAGACATGTGACCAGGGGAGCACACACTACAGATTAGCCTTAATCTTTTATTCCTGTGTCCTAAGCAGGAGCTCTTGGGTGAAGAGCTTCCATGGGCTTAGTCAAACAAAGGTTCCATCCCAAATGCTGCAGGAGAAACACAGAGCTGTCATATTTGTGGCCTCTGACAGAGGATCTGCTTCAGCTACTCCTGAACTGAGACCCTGGGCACATGACTCTTTCATTATCTTTCAGAGAGGCAAAAGGAACCTATTTAACATGACTTCTTTTAAATAAGACACACAGCATCTAGAGGGAACACTGAGCTGTGCAAGGTGAGGGTGCAGGGCTGCTCCATCCAGAGCTAAACCTCATGCAACCCTTGTGGACTTTCCACCTGCAGTCTCAGACAGCACTTGGCTCCTCCTTTCCTTAGCTCACAACACACTCTCATAGAAGCTATTCTATGGGTACCATTTAAAGTTATTGCTTCTCCTCTACTGGGGTGCTGCTCCTCTTCCCTGGGTTTCCCTGTGGTACCAACTACTCAGCTGTTTTATGTTTCTTTTTCAGTTCTAGAACATAAGTTTTACAAGGGGTTGCCTGCCTCAGAACAGTAACCTAGGAGGGACCCAGGGTGCTGGGAAGACTAAGTCAGTGTGGCCATACAGGTGGCAAGGAGTTCAGTGGGCTAACTGGTAGATGTGGAGCTTGCTCAGGTAGTTCTGTTCCTGCTAGGGAACTTGAGCAATATAAAACTTCACCTCTATACCACTCGCCAAAGCGAGCTCACCTTTGTCAGCAGTGCAGTGTAAATCTTCATCAGGATGCCATCCATCTCTTGAAGCTTGTGCCCAATCAGGGGGCTATCAGGCCCCGAAACATGGCCAATGTGATCCAGCCCTAAGTAGTGGAGGATTAACAAGTCCCAATCTCCTCTTTTTAGTACTTTTTCCAAATGCCTTGTAACATTATTATCCACCTTTGAAGGGGGAAAAAGTACATATAAATAGCTACCCCAATTTCCCTTGATACTCACTCCCAAAGGAAAAAGTAACACAGTTATTTTAAAGTTTAGGGGTTTATTTTAGGTAATAGGACTTCTGGAGGTAGAAACAACAAAAAAAGATAAAACAATCCCCTACATCATACAAACAAACAAACAAGTAAATACACATTAGCCTTAATCTTTTATTCCTATGGCTGTAGACAGAACATACTCTACAAATAGCTGAAATGAGCAAGGGTTGTTCTGACAAAAGTTTTTATTTTTGTGGGACCACAAAGCAGCGCCCAAAGTTAGTGACCAGCAGTCCTATGAGAGGGCTATTTGTGGAGGGAAAGAGACAGCATTTATAACCTCTTTCATTTTTGAAAAAAACACATCATGGAAAGATTACAGCTGAGTATCCCTGACATATGGAGTAGCCTGCTCAGCCCTAACATGACAGATAGCCCACTGTTCATCAACTAAACCCTCAACTACAAAAAGAAATGTCTTGGGGCATGCCCCAAGGAACTTGTTACGACTGAGAAGCCATTCTGTCCCTGCCCAGGCCCATGTGGAGAAGAATCAAGACTATGGACCCTCCTAGAACCCAATGCTGGGTGCTGAGGCCCTTACTCCAAGGCCAAACAGACATGGGGTGTACCCTGCCTTTGCCCAGGGTCAGAGCCAGGGCCAGGGCCAGGGTCAGGGCCAGGGCCAGGGCCAGCTTTCTATGTGTGGATCTAGTCCTATTCTCTCCTTTGCTGGAGATGGCACTCTAGCCTGGCCAGTTATGATCAGGTTTTACCTGGTTCATTGACTGTCATCAAGCAGGACATCACTCTCCTAAAGAACCTGAAGGCAGAGCATCCCACAGTTCTGCTGCATCAGAGGTTCCACCCTGTCTGGTTTTGCCCCCTAACACCATTTAGATCTAGTCCTGACAGCCCTTCAGTTGTGGCACCCTTCCTGATCCTTGATCCATAGTACCACAAAACAAAACATCTACCTATGTTGAGGACCATCAGTCCTCAACTGATGCCCAGCCACTCTGCAGTTTGGGCTCCATGGATTTTTGCTCACACCTAGATGTATGCCCCCCGCTTGTAAATGCTTATAATCTCTTCTACTACAACTTTATAAATTAATAAATGCCACACACAAAATAACATCACCTCTCACTAGATAATGGCAATACCTGGTTCCATCTACAGTGACACATTTCTCTTATTTTAAAACTGACCTCTGTATAGTCTGACACAAAAAATGAGGTTGTTCCATCATATTCCACAAAATGCTTTGGAAATAACTTAAGCCACGTTTCATCTCCATAAAAGATCATTCTCTTGCCGGCTGCTTTTGCCTGTCTTATCACATTGTCTTCCAACAGTGCAGGAGAATTGAGGTTTCTGATAACATCAACAAAGCCAGGGAGACTCCCTGTCATCAATGCCTGCAGGAAGAAACATAGAAGAGTTAGGCCACAGAACCTAAAAAATACAGCACCAAAGGCAGGAAGATCACCTGAAAGGTAAAATGGGTGGGTACAAAATTAGCGCAGGCCCAATCCTGGAGGGCAAGCCAGTGCCAGGACCACATCTAAGGTAGGGAAAGCACATAGGTTCTGGACAAAACGAGCTGACTCGATAATGAAGATGAATATTAAAAAACCTAGCTCAAAACAGTATTTTCAGTAGAGGACTAGATAAAGGAGGATGCTAGGGATAGTTAATAATAGCAGTAGCGAGAAGCTGCAGATTAATGACAGTTAAGGCAATGGCTAGAGTATGTGCTGAAAACATGAACCTGTACTTTAAACAATGTTAAAGTATTGCAGTGTGTAGATGGATAATATATTTAACCAAGACCATCATAGCGGACATTTACTTTGAAAGCTTTCTCTGGAAGTGCTATTTGAGCTGAGATCTGAAGGCTGGACAGTTACAGATGTACAGCAGTGCTTTTGTGAAAGAAAAATAGTCAAGTACACAGGCTCAGGGCAGAAAAGAATACTGCCCCTCAGGACTTATAGCAGGTATGGAAGTGTGGAAGAAAGCCAGAGGAAGAGAGATGAGGGGGAAGAACAGGAACAGAGCTACACCGAACCTTAGGAACCTATGTTCAAAATGGATAGAAGCTAAGCCATGGGAAGGTGTTTTGTTTTGTGGTACTATGGATCAAACCCAGGGCACTCTAACACTGAACTATATTCCCAGCCCATTTTTAGCTTTTTTTAATTTTTGAGACAGGATCTCACTAAATTACACTGGTGAGACTTGAACTTAGGATCCTCCTACCTAAATCTACTGTGTAGCTGAGATTACAGAGGCCATGACATCAGGCCACCACAGGAAGGGTGTATAGCAGTAGCAGTGTGGTCAAACTAAGATTAACCTTGATCTGGGAAGGAGGAGATACAGGAAACATCTGTGTTTTCAGATAGACCACAGGATACTGGCAGTAAAAATGGTGGTCAACACTACTGGAATATCCACAGTACTTAAGAATATGTAGCCATATCACTTTTTGTGATATACTACAATTCTGCCCAGATTTACAAGTTAAATAATCTATGTGAGTTTGCCTTCTAATGTATAAAATCAAAACTTGACTGGATGACCCTATACATTCCTTGTAGGGTTGTAACTAACCCACTGATGACTCGAGCACAGAATAGATTCCTGAGTTAGGCTGGCCTGAATGATCTGGCTCTGAGTCCTTTCTATTTTCCATGAAGTATGAGCTGTGAATATTTGATAAGAGGCACAAATTATGGATCGCAGTCCCAGTCTGTGAGGCTCCCTAGGTATTGTACCACCCCAGCAAAACTGACGGCAGCAACTAAAACTCTAAGTAGAAGGCTAGAGAATTCCTCTAAACTTTTGAAAGAGGAAAATCACGATTCACACATCATTTTAAACTTACTTTGATTCGAGGCATAGTAACTGTGGGTGGCTTTGCTTCAGCCACAAAACTGTGAGACGGACCTTTTCCCATGAGATAAGTTGTAAAAGGCATATACCTTGCACCTTTTGATCCAAACACAAAATCATCTCGCAAGGCATCTATCAGTACAATGACAGCTTTACTGAAGAGAGGTAGTGGCAACTTAGTCCAGTTAGAATTGGCTCCTAAAAGTGTTTGAAAAAAGAGAAAAGGGAGTTTAAAATTTCTATTTTAAAACCTTAGCATCCAAACACCTTCATAATCTACCTTCTGGCTGCTTCCCAGCACAGCTATCTGTGTATGCCAATCCCAAAGAGGGCGTGCTTTTGATAGACGTGGATGGAGAGAGAGGGAAGGCATTAACAGTATAAACAGTCCCAATAATAAGCGGTGAATCATCACATGTGTGGCAATGGGGTCACCCCTACTTGGGGTTGGGGGTCCCAAAATATAACACATAGGGAGTTTGAGCTGAAAGAGCCCCGCAATGTGGGGATGAGTGCGCTCAAGAGCTTCGTTAGCACAGCCAATGCTGGTATGGAGTGGGGCTGACCCAGAGCTAGAAAAGCTGGACTGGTTTGCATTGCTGGGTAGGTACAGACTAGGAAGGGCCCTCATCCAGTCTGGCCTCAACCCCTGGGAGACAAGGATCTTGGAGGAAAGAAATAGTAGAAAACGCGAAGGATCGACAAGTTTTATTTATCGTGTTCTATTGGGCAAAAAAGGCGCCTGGATTGGAAGTGACAGGAAACAGGGACCGGGTCGCTGGAGGATCAGAGGGGGAGAGGCGGAGCTTGGCTAAAAGAGCTAATTTTGTAGTACTGAAGAAGGGCGAGGGCAAGGAGGGCGGCAGTGGTTCCCACGAATTTGTAGGACATGAAAAAAAAAGTCCGACGCAACGCGTTTTTGGGAGTAAGGACCATAAAGGAAGAGACTACCGGGGAGCACCAAAGCGTAGGCCAAAACCTCTGTGGGAAGCAGTGTCAAGGGCGGAGACGCTGGGGAGGAGGAAATCCATACCGGCCAGGGGCTCGGGCGCTGGGGGTTCTGCTGGAGTCCCCGTCCGAGAAGAGGAACGAACGGAAACCGGGAAGAATCCGCGAAGGAAGATCGCGACCCCGAGCACCTCGATCGCCACGCAACTGGCAGCGAAGGCCCCGGAGCCCAGCCGCATAGCGTCTACTCAAGGGACAGACCCCGTGTGACGACTTCACCTGAAGCCTCGCCCAGCTGCAGCTTCAGCTGCTGGTCCAGATTCTAAGCTCAGCCTCAGATTTGAAGCCCACAGGACGGGTAACCCAGAGCTCCCCACTTGACGTCACCTCCGCCTGCGCACCGGAAGTACGCAGGGGCCTGGCAAGGCTTTCCCCGCGTACACACACGCTGGCTCCGCCCATCGCACACCCCCAACAAACTTTCCGGGTGTCTGGCCTTGCCCAGCCTTCTTCGGAGTGGCCACTGGGCCCAACCCAGAAGGTCCAGCTCGAAAGTTTTTAGCTATTTGTGCTGCCTTTATTTTCTTTTTGTTTTCACCTCTTTCTCTTTTATTTTTTAGTACACAGTCGTAGTACTGTATAAAATGTTACATTCCTTTTTTGGAGTTGGCGTATGTACATAACATATCTTAATTTCTTTTCTCATCCACTTTCCATCCCCTTTCTCCCTACTTCCATCTCTTGGTACCCTTTCCATTTGCGAAAGATCTATCTTTCTACTTCCTATTATCTTTTTATTTTGCTCTTTATTTATATTTTGGGTTTCTTATATAAGAGAAACCTTGCAATATTTAAATTTCATGTGTCTGATTTATTTCACTTAACATTATGGTCTCAAGTTGCATCTATTTTCCTACAGACTGAGGTGGGTTCGTGAACAACAATATAGGAATCCAAGCAGGCAAATTGATAAATTTGAAATTTAATTAACTGAGCTCAGGACGCCTCATATACAGACACCCCCCCCCTTTCAGGTTCAAACAGGTGACACCAAACTGGAAAGTTACAGAGCTTTTAAAGGAGAATCACAAAAGACATCCTGTTGTAAACAATTTAGCCCGAATCTTTCATTAATTTTTGGTTGACACCTGTATCCTGCTTCTTTTGTTGAGCAGGTTAATTTTTCTCCTGTGGCTACAGCTTTTCTCATGGGACTTATGCCCGGAGTAATTTTCCATTTTCCTGCAGAAGGGCACTAGTTAAATGCAGGGCTCAAGATGGTGTTAGTTATGCCAAGCTACAACACAGGTGATGCAAGTTTATCTTATTAATGCTAGAGGAGTACTCCATTGTGTGTAAATACATTTTCTTCATCAATTAACTTGGTGGACATTTAGGCTACTTCCAAGATTTAGCTGTTATGAATTGTGCTGCTATAAATATGGGTATGCATGTATCACTGTAATAATATATTTAAGTCTTTCAAGAAGATACCTAGAAGGAAATAGCTGGATCAAATGGAGTTTCTAGTTTTAACTTTTTTTTTCAATTTTTAAAAGTTTATTTAAAGAGAAACAAAAACATGTAAAGGGTAGAGGTAATACAGAATTCCAAAAAAAAGATAAACAATAAGAAATCACTAGTTAATAAATTACATATTGTCCTCTTAGAAATAGTTGCTCAAGTTACAAAATTAAAGCATACAAAGTAGTCAAACAGTGAGAGTGTAAACAGCTATGCATGCATGAATCTCTGCATATATTTTTATACTTTCTGTATTAGAGGGAAAAACAAAACTTAGCAAGACAAAACAAAACAAATTCCTATAAAAACATGAAACTAAAAAGTCGTATAAAACCACAGTACAAGGTGATCTACAATAATTACTGTGTTGTTTCTTATTATCTTCAGTAGAATGTCTATATCATCAGGCATAATTGAATATAGCAGTATAATTGAGTATAGCAGTAAATAACAATATTAGTAAAAATAAAACATTGTAGACAGTATAAAACTTCAAAGGCAGGTAATAATCAAACCATAGTGGATATTCTAGTGGATCTTGTCATCTTAAGTGCAGTTGCCTATACTATCGGACTTGATGCTATCAATCATAACAGCTTTGAATAAAATCTATCAATACAAAACAGCGATCCAACAAACCAGATTTGATTATGATCAGTCATGGTAAAACAGTGTAGGTTTTACAGAGCTTTAGATTAAGTTAATAGGAAGGATGATTACTGTACTATATCCTGTTATTTTCGGGATTACTGTCTGTGCCCTCAAATCTAGTACAGGTAGAATGACTGGAACAGAATATAATACATATAAGCAGAGTAGTGTTAGTTTTAATTTTTTAGGACTCTCCATACTGATTCCCATAAACTAGTGGTTTTACTGATTTACAGTCCCACCAACAATGTAGAAGGACTCCTTTTCCTGCAATCTTATTTGATTTCTTGAAAATAGCTATTCTTTCTGGGCTAAGGTGGAATTTCAGTGTTGTTTTTAATGTGCTTTTCTCTAATGACCAGTGACGTTGAACATTTCTTTACGTATTTATTGGCCATTTGTATTTATTCTGTGAAATGTCTATTCATTTCACTTGCCATCTTTTAAGACATATTTAATTTATATCAAAATAAAAGGCTCCAAACCAGTAAAGGAACACATTCTTCCATTAATATAAGACAATGCTTTTTAAGTTCTTTTTATTTTAAAGAGAGAAAAGTAAACAAAAATAAAAACAATGATACAAAGCTTCAAAACAATAAGAAACTAACAAAGGTTAACATATTGCCTGTTGTTGTCCAAGTAGCTGCTCAGATTACAAGATATAGGCATGCAAAATTAATCAACCAGTATAAGCGCAAAAAAAATCTTCTCAATGAACTAAAAGAAGTTAGTATTACAATTATGATATATATATATATATATATATATATATATATATATATATATATATATTAAAGACAATGCCCTTTTAACACATGCCTGTTAAATGAGGTGGAGGTTTCATAAAGTTTGTTACTGAAAAAAAATTAATGCAGTGCATTTCATCAAAGCCAATACTCTTGTACAACCTGTTGTGAAACAAACATTTATAATGCTTCAAATAGTTTAGATGTAAATTGTACAGTCCTTCATTAAGATTTCATGACTATTCAAGGAACAAACTATTGATTAAAATCATGTTGATTTAGGTTCCATTAAATAATATAAAGCCCTATACTAAATGGTTAAATACATGTACACTTGTACTGACATCTATTATTTTTCTCATCATTACTAAAGTTAATTCTTAATAAACTGTTATTTGAGTTTTGACCCAGAAGTTCAATAACAATCATGAAGTGCCCAGTCTTATTGGCAAAACTGATACACAGTGTCTCTTAAGTCATACTTAAGGTTAGTGCATATTCCAATTTTACATTTTACTGGAATTTAACATATTCAGTTCATTATTTAAAATCCTCCAAATTCTCTAAAGATGTTGTGTGCCACAGACTAAAGACTCCTGTTTTTCTCTCTGTTTTCTTTCCTTTCCTTTTCTTTTTTTTTTTTTTTTTTGGTACTGGGGATCAAACTCATAACCTCATACTTGACAGGCAGGCACTTGTGCCACTGAGCTCTATCCCCAGCCCTCTCTCCCTATTTTCTTCCAATGTGAACACTTCTCCAGTGTCTAGATCTTCTAGAAGGGGAATTTTTTAAAGGAGGTCTCTTCTTTGGAATAGTCTGAGAGCATCAGGCCTCTTAAGCAAGCTGAAACATAAGGTTCATCTGCTAAGTTTTACATTAATTATTACAAGCTGAATGGTATGAAAATATGACTCTTTTATTTTTGCTCAAAAAGCCTGAGTCTTGGTGTGAAAATGAGCACATGACTGTTCTATTGTATGTTTCTTTTAATGGGACTGTCAGAGAAATCTTGACTGGTGAGTTAATTTGTGTGCCTATCAGGTGTGAATTTCGTCCATTTGGGCCTTGTTTTTAGTCTGTTCCAGTTCACCTTTCATTTTTAGGAAAAACAAATTGATCACTAGGTCTACTGTTGTTGATCTTAATTGAGCAACACTCAGCTACTAGACTTGCTTGAAGTGCTGGATTTGGGTGCTGCCCACTGTCACTTGGTTGCTAGTCACACTGAAAGGTTGTTTTCTCTGTATGCAGACTCTTACTGTTGTTGCTTTAGTTTTTCTTCGGACTCTTGTAAGCCAATTGTATCACACGAGTTAAGATCTTGAATATATGCTTGATGGTATTTTCATTTTAGAATTAACTCATATCCTACCATAACTTTGAAGTCTGTTTCACTTAGTCAAGAGAAACTGAAAGAGTAAATAAGATCCAAACTATACAATTGATACTGTGAAATGGGAATAAACCGTACCACCCAGTCAAAACTTTTTGGGAAGAGGTTCTTCGTTGTTCATCTTTAATTCTCTGCAGAGCCCAATAATCACTCAGGCTACCTACTAATCACTACCTACCATTGGTCCTGTCACACTCCTTCTGCTGCGGCCCTGCACTCTTCTTTATTTTCAGGTCTCAATTGTACAAAATCCACTTCCCATTTTTTTGATTTAGTCTTTGGGGGAGTCTATTTTTTTGAGTTCTTTATATATTCTAGATATTAGTCCTCTGTCTGAGGAATAACTGGCAAAATTTTTCCCATTCTGCAGGTTGTCTGTTCACTATGCTGGTTATTTCATTTACTGTGCAGAAGTCTTTTAATTTAATGTGATCCCATTTGTTGATTCTTGGTAATAGTTCCTATGCAACTAGGGTTCTGTTCAGAAAGTCCTTGCCTACACCTACAACTTCAAGTTTTACCCATTTTATTTTCTAGTAGATGAAGTGTTTCTGTTTTAATGTTTACTTATTTAATACATTTTGATTTTAGTTTAGTATGTTCTGAGAAATGTGAGTCTAGATTTAATCTTTTGCATGTGGCAGACCAGTGTTTCCAGCATTATTTATTTATTAAACAGGATATCTTTCCTCCAGTATATGTTTTTTGGTCCCATCCAAGATAAAAGTTGAATGTGCTTGGGGTTGTTTCTGCATCCTATATTCTGTTTCATTGATTCTCACATCAGTTTTTGTGCCAGTGCTGATTTTTTTTGAGACAGGGTCTCATTATGTAGTTCAGGCTGCCTTGAACTCACTATGTAGCCCAGGGTGATCTTGAACTCCCAGTGATCTTCCTGCCCCAGTCTCCTGAGTGCCCGGGTTATAGGCATGAACAGCCATGCCTTGCCTGCCATGCTGTTTTTTTTAAAAATCACAGTAGCTTTGTAGTATAATTTGAAGTCCAGGATTGTGATGTCTCCTTTTTTGTTCTTGTTACCCAAGATCGTTTTTTCTATTCTGGGTCTCTTTTGGTTGTTTATGAATTTTAGGATTGTATTCTTTAGTTCTGTGAAGAACACCATTGGTGTTTTGATTGAGAGTGTGTTAAATCTGTGTATTTTGCAAGTATAGCCATTTTGGCTATACCGGTTCTGCCTATCCAGGAACAAGGGATATCTTCCCATTTTCTGATGTTCTCTTCAATTTCCTTTTTCAGAGTGCCATAGGTTTCATTGTAGAGGTCTTTCACTTCCTTGCTTAGGTTAATTTCTAAATTTAATTTTAGGCTAATTTCTAAATTTAATTTTTATTGGTGCTATTGTGAATTATTTTTCTCTAATTTCTTTCTCAGTAGTTTAATTGTTAGTGTACAGGAATATTATTGATTTTTGTGTATAGATTTTATATCCTGTAACATTGCTGAATTTGGTTATTAATTCTAGGAACATTTTTGTGAGTTTTTGGAGTCTCCTGTATAGAAGATCATGTCATCTGCAAATACTAATAATTTAACTTCTTTTTTGATACAAGTCCATTTATTTCTTTTTCTCACCTAATTGCTCTTGTTAATGTTTTGAGTACTATGTTGATCAGGAGTGATGATGGTGGTTACACTTGTCTCACTCCTGATTTTAGAGAAAAAAAACTTTCACTTCCTCCCATTTAATATGGCAGTAGATTTGTCATGAGTGGCTTTTCTCAGACTAAGATAATATCCTTCTTTACCTATTGTCTGCAGGTTTTTTTAGCCATGAAAATATATTAGATTTTATCAAGGGCATTTTCTCTGTCAATTGAGATGATTGTGTGATTTTTTTGTCCTTGCTTCTGTTTATATGGTGTATTACATTTATTGATTCCCATCTCCTTGTATTCCTGGGATGAATCATACTCGGTCATGATGTATGATCTTTTTGATGATTTGTTGCATTCTGTTTGCCAGTATTTTATTGAAGATTATTGCTTCCATGTTCATTAAAGATATTGGCCTGCAGTTTTCTTTTTAAGTTGTCTAGTTTTGGAATCAGGGTAATGTTCACTCCAGAAATGACACTGGGAGTACTCCTTCCCTTTCAATTTCATTGAACAGCTCAAAGAGTATTGGTGTTAGATCTTCCCTGAAGTTGTAAAATTCAGCAGTGAATTCATCTGGAACTGGATTTTACTTAGCGGGTAGAGTTATTTCTATTACTGCTTTAATTTCATTGCCTATTACTGGATTATTCAGTGTTTTTTTAATATTCTTGGTTCTGTTTTGGTAATTAATAGGTAGGTAACAATCTATCCATTTCTTTTGATTTGTCCAATTCATTAATGTACCAATTTGTAATGTAGTTGTTAATAATCTTGATTTTTACAATGTCCATTGTGGTATCACCTTTTTAATTTCTAATGGCATTGATGAGAGTTTTTCTCTCATTTTTGTACGTTAGATTAGCTAAGTTTAAAAAAATTTTTCTTTATTCTTTTGAAAAACTAATCCTTCAATTCATTGATTCTTTGTTTTATGAGTTTTGGGTTTTTTTGGGGGGGGTCTTGATTTAATTGATTTTGCTCTGATCTTTATAATGTCCTTCCTTGTAGTTGATTTGGGTTTGGATTGTTTTTCTTTTTTCAGGACCTTGAAGTACATCATTAGGTAATTTATTTGGACTCACTATTTTTCTGATGTGGGCATTCACAGCTATAAACTTCCCTGTTAAGGAATGCTTTCATTGTGTCCCATAAGTTCTGGTATACTGTGTTAGCATTGCCATTTAGTTCTATAAACTGTGGTTTTTTTCTGTAAATCCTTGCTATTTAAGAGTGTACTTGGTTTCCATGTGGCTGCATAATGTCCATATTTTCTTTTGCTGTTTATTTCTAACTTCATTGAAGTATGATCTGATAATATATATGATACAATTTCAATTCATTTGCATTTATTTAACCTTGCTTTATTGGTACAGTATGTGGTCTGTTTTGGAAAAAGTTCCATGTGCTATTGATAAGAATGTATATTCTTTTTTTGTTGGGTGGAACACTGTAATTTGTTTTTGTTTTGTTTTTTGAGGCAGGGTTTCACTCTGTAGTCCAAGTTGAACTTTGACTCACTATGTAGCCCAGGTTGACCTCAAACTCAGGGATTCTTTTGCCTTAGCCTCCTGAGTGCTGGGATTACAGTTGTACTCCACCATGCCCAGCTCTGTAGGTATTTATAAGGTCCATTTGTTTGAAGATTTTTTTCCATTCTGATATTTTTGTGACTTTTTGCTTAATCTATTTGTGACAGTAGGGCACTGAGGTCCCCCACTATAATTGTGTTTATGTTATCTGATCTTTTATTTCCATTTATGCTTGTTTTATGAAGTTAAGAATTGCATTATTTGGTGTTTGTACATTTATAATTGTTTCTCTTAGCCTACATATAGTAAGTGGGATTCTTGCCCTTTTGATTAGTTATGCCCTTTTGATTAGTTTTGCCCTTTTGATTAGTTTTGGCTTGAAGTCCACTTTATCTGAATATAGGATAGCTACAGTTGCTTTGTTTTCAGGTTCCCATCGCATGAAATATTATTTTCCATCCTTTGATTTTTAGTCTATGAGTTTCTTTTTGTATTAAAATTGTTCTTTGTATATAGCACAAAGTTGGATTTTATTTCTTAGTCCATTCATCCAACTTTTGTATTTTGATTGGGGAATTGAACTCACTCACATTAAGAATTATTACTATAGAGCTTTTTTACTAATGTGTATTGATTTATTTCTGTCATTGATTTATTTTCTGTAGCAATTTCCCTATCTTTTTCTTATAATTAACTGCTCACCCTACCTGATGTATTCATTCTATTAGATATTTTGTCATTTTTAGCTTCATTTTTTTCTTTCTAGGATATTCTTGAGAGTTTTTAAGTCCTGGTTTTGTGGTCATGATGTATCTTTAGGTGCTCTTCATTACAAAAATATACTAGTTCTTCATCAATTTTGAAAGATAGTTTTGTAGGATATATCATCCTGGTATAGAAATTGTTTTCTTTCAGGACTTGAGACACTTCACTCTAAGCTCTCCTGGTCTTTAAGTTTTGTGCCTGTTATAATTCTAATGCATTTACCTTTTAAAGTGATTTGTTGCATTTCTCTAACCGCTTTTAAGATTATGTTCTTCTGCTGGATTTTTGGGATTATGCTATGATGTATCATGGAGAGGTTCTTTTCTGATCATGGCTTTTTAGGTCCTATGCAATTCACTCATCTGTGTCTTAAATTCTTTTCTCTTATTTGAAAATTTTTTGTTATGATTTAAGTAAACAAGTTTTTATGCTGTTTGTGCTGTTTTTGATTTTTCACTAATTTCAGTTAGTCTTCTTTGAGTCATTTAGAAGATTTTGGTCCATTTTTCTAATTCTTACTGTTTTTAAGGTACTTCTCATTAATTGATCACAAACAACAGTGCTGTCTTTTAGTTCTGACACTTCATTCTCTTATTGGTCACTTCTGCTGCACATACTTTTGTAGAGATTTTGATCTCCTATATTTTTATTTGGAACTTTTTAATGGATTATTTATTTTCTATGTTGTTCATGCATGTTTTGAATAGTTTGTTTAGCTGTGTTAGTTTTTATTAGTGTCATTAATAGACTCACTGGTCATTTTGTTTGTTTAGCCCATTATCTGTTTACTTATATCTTTTCTGAGCTTGCTAAGCACCTTATTGATATGTTTTGTTATCTCCTTTAGTATCATTTCAAATAAGTTCGCTGATTGACTTAAGTCAAGGAGAGCTTGGAATTCTAAATATTTCAAATCCTGAAAGAAAATAACTTCCAATCCAGATTGATGTACCCTGAGAAACTCTCTTTCAGAATTAATGGAATTGGGTGTGGTGGCACACACCTGGAATCCCAGCGTTGGAAGGCTGACGCAGGAGAATTGCTGTGAGTTAGAGGCCAGCCTGGGTTACAGAGTGAATTCAAGGCCTGCCTGAACTTTATAGTAAAACCTCCCATAGTGAAACAAAAAAAGAGAGAAAAAGAAAAGATTTAATAGAGAAATAAGATACTTCTATGACAAAGAACAACTGAAGAAATTCATTAACACCAAAACAGCTCTACAATGCATTCTGAAAGATGTTGTAGAGAGATATAACAATGTGCACAAGTCCAAGAATACCATTAAGAATAAGCCACTAGGCAGGGCAAGCAATTAAACAGAGGAGAAAGAAGGAATCAATAGCAGATAATCATATGGTAAGGATAATTCAATACACATCAGTTATAAACATCAATGTAAATGGTCTCAAGTCACCAATCAAAAGACATAGACTGGCAGAATGGATCAAGACACAAGACCCAACAATATGCTGCATACAAGAAACACATATAAATGAAAAAGAAATTCATAGACTGAAAGTCAAGGGCAAAAAACAATATTCCATGCAACAGAAACCAGGAAAAAAGCAGGGGTGGCTGTTTTAGCTATTTTATTTGGAGACAATCTGAACTTCAAGCCAAAAGAAATAAGGTTACTACATTCTTGCTACGGGAAAACTCCAAGAAAAAGAAGAGTTACAATCAGAAAGATATATGCACCAAATACAAGAGCAACCAACTATATAAAATTAATATTAATGGATATGAAAAATCAAATAAGCAGTAACACAGTTGTAATGGGGGACCTTAACACCACATTGTCACAAATAGAGAAACTATACAAAAAAATCTGTGACAAAATATCAGAACTGAACCAAACCTGTTTACAAGTGAACTTGGAAGATGCCTACAGAGTGTTCCACCCCATAATGTCAGAGTACACATTCTTCTCAGCTGCATATGAGATGCTCTCCAAAATGGACCACAGACTAGCTCATAGAATATGTGTAAGTAAATGTGAAAGAATTGAAATTATCCCATGCAGATTAACTGACCACAGCACAGTGAAATGGGAAATGAAATGGCAAAAGAAACTATAAAAACTCCATAAACACATAGAAATTAACAATCTCTTGAGCAACCAATAACTCACAGATGAAACTAAAGAAGAAATTAAACAGTATCTACAACTAAATGGCAATGCCAACACAACTTATCAGAAATTACAGAACGTAATGAAAGTAGTTCTAAAAGGAAAATTTACAGTGTTGAAGACCTATACAAGGGAGACAGAAAGAGCTCAACCTAATGTTGAAACTCAAACTTCTAGAAAAAGAAGAGCAAATGAAGCCCAAAGATCATATGAATGAAGAAATGATAAAGATCAGAGCAGAACATAATGCAATTCAGACTAATAAAACAATAGAAAAATCAATTAATAAAAAAGTTGGTTCTTTGAAAGATTAAATAAAATTATAAGCCCTTAGCAACCTTGTTAAAATAGGAAAGAAAAGACTCAAATCCATGCAATTAGAGTTGAAAAGGGTGAAATCACAGCAGATCCTGCAGAAACCTAGAAGATCATCAATACCTACTTCAAAAAACTTTATTTTAATGAAATGGAAAATGTAGGTCACAGGAGCAGATTCCTAGATACATATGCATTTAAAAAGCTGACTCAAGAAGATATAAAAATTCTAAGTAACCCAATGTTAGTCAGTGAAATTCAAAATGTAATTAAAAGCCTACCAGCAAAGAAAAGCTCAAGTTCTTATGGGTACACAGCTGAGCTCTATAAGACATTTAGAGAAAATCTAATGCCATTACTCCTCAAACTTGTCAATGAAATTGAAAGGGAAGTGTTATTCCCAAACTCTTTCCTGGAAGCAAGTATTATCCTGCTACCAAAAGCAGAGAAGGAACCAACAATAAAGAACTACAGGCCAATCTCCCTAGTGAACACAGATGCAAAAATCCTCCACAAGATAATGACAGATAAAATGCAGCAGATCATCAAGATTATATACCATGACCAAGTAGAATTTATTCCAGGTATATAGGGTTTGTTTAACATATGCAAATCAATAAATACAATAAACCGTATCAACAGAACAAAGGACAAAATCACACAATCATTTCAATAGATGCAGAAAAAGCATTTTACAAAATCCAACAGCCATTCATGACAAAAACCCTATAGAAAATTGGAAGTCTTTATCTCAATCTGATAAAAGCCATCTATGACAAACCAACAGCAAATGCCATACTAAGTGTCAAAAACTGAAAGCTTTCACTTCAAATTCAGAAACAAGACAAGGATGTCCACTATCACCACCTCTATTTAACATAGTTCTGAAAACATTAGCCACAGCAATAAGACAAGAAAAAGAAACAAAAGGAATAAGGAAGGAAAGGAAGAGGTTAAATTATCATTATTTGTAGATGACATGATACTCTACATGAAAGACCCCAAAAACTCCCCCAAAAGACTTCTAGATTTAATAACCAAATTCAGTAGCATAGCTGGATACAAAATTAACACTCAAAAGTCAATAACATTCCTGTGTACAAGCAATAAATTCATTGCGAGACAACTTAGGGAAGTCACACTTTCACAATAGCATCCAAAAGAAAAAAAGAAAGAAAGAAAGAAAGAAAGAAAGAAAGAAAGAAAGAAAGAAAGAAAGAAAGACTTAGGAAGAACCAGCATAGTGAAAATGGCCACACTCCCAAAATTGTTATATGAATTCAATACAATCTCAATCAACATATCATTAGCATGATGCAGAAAAAAATAAACAAAACAAACAAACAAGAAGCCAAAAAAGAGAGTGTAGCTGACACTATTTTGTAAACCTGCACCATTTTGGGCTTAAGTTTCTGTTTGTCATAACTTGCTAATCAAAACCACCCCATGCTCTGTCGTAATATGATTGGTTAAAAATTGTACACTGCCTCTCTGAAAAGTACCTGCTATTTTTAGAAACTTGACTAAATGTATATAAACTGCTGTTTTCCTTTCTGGGGATTGAAGTTCCTCATCTTGGTTTGACTTTGTCCATTGGCAATAAAGCTTGTTTTTTGACTTTGGCCTTCATGGTGGTTCCCTTGCTGTGGTACTGCAACATTTGGAGACCCCAGCGAGATTCTTGTGAATGTACCCCACAAGTAGAGATGCTGGTACCTGTGAACTGGGTGGGGTGGGCATAGGTGTGCTGGCTGATTTCAGATGGCTATGTGGGGCATATATAATGGAAAAAATGAGTCATGCGTCATGAAGCAAGACCACTGTCCAATCAACTTAGGTAAGATTTAGTTTTGCTTTTGGCTTGTCCAGGGAATTTTTTTACCCAGACTTTGGAATTCTTTCCACTTGATCATTTGTGGGTCCTGACCACTGGACACAGTGGTTGTTTGTACTGGCCAGCTTGGATTAGGGTTGGGAGGCTGTGTGAGTCTTCAAAACTCTAACAGTCCATTTGTCAAAGGATCTGTTTCAGTTGGGCTGCTGTCTTAGGAGAAACAGTTTGTCTCTTTCCTGTTTGTCTGTCTTTTGTCCTTGCTGTTTGTACCCTGGTCATGTGTTCATGCTTTCAAGAGACATTGGATCTCCTCCTAAGACTCTCTCTGACATCTCTCTGATTTGTACAATTGGAAGGCACAACACTCACCTGTCTCCTAACAACCTAGGGCCCTCATAACTCTCCTCAAATTGGTTTTTCAAATCCATTGACCTACTTGGGATGATTGCCAACAGTTGCCACTGACCCTTTTTTACATCAGAAGAAAGGGATAGAATTTGGAAGACAGCTGAGGATGATGTTAGAAACAGGACTGCAGAAACTGAGCAAGATAAACAAGCAACCATAGATGAGGTTTTACCCAAGAAGGCTCCAACATGGGGTTCCCAATATGGTGAATGATATAAGGGCTCATTATCAGGCTTTCTATTGTGGCCTGGTTATTGCTGCTCACTGGTTTACCAACCTCAATAAAGAATCAGAGGTCCATCAGGGTTCAACTGAAAGCCCCATGGCCTTCCTTGAGTGCCTTTTTGAGGTATTCAGGATTTACACTCCATTTTATCCCAAGGCCCTCAAAAATACCCAAACCATTAATATGGCCTTTGTCACACAACTGGCTCCAGACATAAGGGGAAAAGTACAAAAGTTGGAGGGGTTTCCACAATTAGTAGAAGTGGCACAAAAGGTTTATTGTAAGAGGTTTGAGGTGAACAAAAGGACAGAGAAAAAAGAAAGGAAAAACAATAGGCCAAAATTCTAACTTCAGTTTTGGAGAGGCTACTGAACCCCTAGAGCCAGAAAAAAAGAGGGAAAAGAATCTAGGACTGAGTTGTACTACTTGCCATTAGACCCAGATCAAAATGCTTATTATAAAGAAAAGGGCCATTTAAAAAGGGAATGTCACAAGTTACTCAAAAGAGAAAAAGATAAAATCCTGGTGGTGGAGGCAGTAAAAAGTTCAGACTGAGGAAGTCAAGTCAGTCCCTGCCACTCTGCCCCAGGTACCCCATGACAACAGTAGACATGGGAGGAAGGCCAGTTGGGTTCCTAGGATATACTGGAGTAGAGGTCTGTGTGATTGCTCAGCCAGTGGCCCTAAACACCTAGCAGAAAATGTGCACTCAAGGAGCCACAGGAGAAACCTCCACCTACTTGTTTTGTGAACCCAGACAGGTCCAATTACGGTGACAGCAACTCTTTTCTTCTGGTACCTGATTGCCTTTTCCTCTTTTGGGCCATGATCTTCTCCAAAAGCTGAAAGCTCAGATTTCTTTTACTCTTCAAGAGGCTGCCCTCTTTGTGGAAGAACTGTCCCAGCCCACCTCCTTACTGTGACCATACCCTGGGTGAGGAATACCACTTCTGAGAGGAAGATCTTTCCCTTGTGAGTTCTGTTTCCTCTTTGTGGATTCATCGGTTCCCCTTAGTGTGGGCTGAAGACAATCTCCCAGGATTGGCAATGTATGTACCTCCAGTTATTGCTGAGTTAGTGGGACACATGTGACCAGTCTGCTTTAGATTGTACTTGATGGATATGGAAGTTAATAAAGGAATCAAACCCTATATTCACAGGTTGCTTGAGACCAGGATTCTGAGGGAATGACGATCCCCTTGGAATACTCTATTCTTGCCCATGCAAAATCCAGGGAGTAATGAATATCACCCTGTCCAGGATTTATCTGCCATTAAGGTTTTGATTGTAACTCTGCATCCCACTGTCCCGAACTCTTATGTGCTGCTCAGCCTCCTTACTCTGTCTCAAATTTGGTACACTCTACTGGATTTAAAAGATGATTTATTCTGCATTCTTTTGTCCTTGGGATCCCAAGAGTTGTTTGCTTTTGAATTGGAAAAACCTGAGGGTGGGTGAAATGTTAGCTTACCTGGACAAGGCTTCCTCAGCTATTTATCATATTTGGTGAAGCTTTGTCCAGAGATTTGGTACCTTTCAGTCAAGAACACCTGGGTGCATCTTTAATACACAGATAATCTGCCCCTGGCTGCTGGAACTAGGGAGGCATGCCACCAAGGGACAGAAAAATTATTAGGCCTGCTTCAGGACAAAGGATACCAGTTATCTAGGAAGGCTCAGATTTATGTACAGTCAAATGCCTTGGGTTCATGCTAAAATATGAGACTTAAATGTTGTCAGCTGCTAAAACTCAAGCTATCCAAGGTCTCAAGGAAACAAATTTGATGAGAGACCTTAGGGAATTTCTAGGAACTTTTGTCTATTGCCACCTTTGGATACCTAATTTTTCAGCCATAGCCAAACCTTTATGAGTCACTGAAAGGAGGAAATTCCCCTCTTTTAGATTGGAACCATGAATGTCAGTGAGCTTTAAAAATACTTAAAGAAGAGTTATTGACCACTTTGGCATTGGCCCTTCCAGATGCCACTAAACCTTCCCAACTGTTTATACATTAAAAATAGGATATAGTTTGGGGTGTCCTAACTCAAACTCTGGGGCCCTGGTGCAGACCTGTGGCTTATCTATCTAAGAAGTTAGACCCAATAGTGGCTGGCTGGCCCCTTTGTTTATGGGTTATGGCTGCTACTGCTCTCCTGGTAAAAGAAGCTAAAAAACTAACTTTGAGACAGACTTTGAATGTGTTTGGCCCTCATGCCATTGAGGTTCTATTTAGGGATCCTCACAGAAAATGGCTGTCAGAAACCTAGCTGGCACAATATCAAGCGTCCCTCCTAGAGGATCCTAGGCTGATTATTGAGACTATCCAAACCCCTAACCCAGATTCATTGTTGCCAACATCCATGGAACCACCTGAATATGTGTTAAATCAATCAAGATGATCTATTCAGTGTGACCAGCCCTCCAGGATTCACTCCTGGAATCTGGATTTGACCTTGTTTTCAGATGACAGAAGCATGATAATAGATTGAGTTTGGAGGGTGGGAGCCACTGTTGTCACACTGGAACAGACTGTTCAGAAATGCTGCCCCAAGGAATTTCAGCCTGGGAGGCCAAATTAATAACTCTTACTTGGGCACTGAAATTAGGGAAGGACACACAAGTTAATATATGTATTGATTCTTGGTATGCCTATGCCACCCTACATGTGCACAGGGCCATTTATAAAGATGGATTCAACAGCAGGGGGAAAACGCATTAAAAATTCACAAGAAATATTGAGGTTACAACAAGTAGTTTGGTTGCCTATAGAGGTAGCTCTTATGCATTGCTCAGGCCACCAGAGGGGGAACTCTTTAGGAGCATGAGGCAACCAAGCCACAATTTTGCAGCCAAACAGGCAGCTAAGTTCAAGGACTTCACTCCCAAGAGATTAATTGTAGCACCCTACCTGAAGAAGTCATCTTCTGAAGCTGAATTAAAGTGGGCCAAATAAGAGGGGGCAATTGACAAAAATGGATGGCAGGTGATGTTGGGGGAAATTGTGTTTCTTCCTGAACCTTTGGGACATTTTGTGATGTATGACCTGCATGCTCATACTCATTTGGGAAAAATTGCAATGGTAGAGTTGCTTTACAAATATGTTTATGTTCCCAGGTTTTGAGCACTACGATCCTTTGTGATTGAAAGATGCAAGACCTGTGCCTGCAACAATCCTGTGCCACAGCCCCATTGCCAATTGGGCATTAGATGATATGGAACTCCTTCATTTGAAGATGTCAAGATTGACTTCACTGAGGTTAAACCCACAACTAGGAATGGGAAATATTTGTTAGTCATGGTCTGTACCTATTCAGGCTGGGTGGAGGCCATAGCATCCAACACTGATACTTCAAGAGAGGTGGTCAAGAGTTTCCTGGAGTTAATTATCTCCTGATATAGACTACCCACGTCTGTCTGGTCAGATAATGGACTCGTGTTCATGAGTAAAGTAGTACTGGAGTTGGCTTTAGCCTCAAAGATAAAATGGAAACTCCACACAGCCTACCAGCCACAGAGCTCTGGGCAAGAGGAAAGACAGAACTGTACCCTTAAGGCCACTTTGGTTAAGCTTTGTCAAGAAACTGGGTTCACCTGGGTAATGATGTTTCCTATGGTTCTCCCTCAGTCTTGATGCATATTGTATGGAGATGGTCCCACACACTTTGTGATCATGTTCAGATGACCTCCTCCACTTGTAACTGTAATTGAAGAACCCCAAGAAGCAGAATACATCAGTGTCTGTAACCAAATGAAGGCATTTCATCAAGTCTTTGAGGAAATACAACAGATAGTCCTGGGACATAACCTATCTCTTTACACTCACCCTTGCATTCTTTCAAGCCTGGGGCCTGAGTCTTGGTCAAAAGTTGGAAGAGCATACCTCTCCAGCCCAGGTCTGGTGGGCCATACGTAGTCATACTAGCCACCTCTACTGCACTTAAAGTTTCAGGGCTTGATCCATGGGTCCATCAATCCTGCGCCAAGAACAAAACACTGCCTGGTAATCAGATTCCATTGGAACCTGGACCCAAAACATCCCCTTTTCATGAGTCCTGATGACTGAAGTAAGGCTTTTGTGGCTTCAAGTCAGCCACATTCAACACCATCTTCTTGCTCTTTGTCATTGTACCCATTGAGCCAATCACGGAAGCACTGACTAACAGGTTCATGGTAACCCAGCCAACAGATGGAGCATCTTCAAACAGACCACCTGGGGAGAGAATAGGGACTAAGTTCCCTGAGCTGTGAACAATGTATGTGATCTCTGGCTGAGTGGCACTTACCCCCTGACAAATACTCTTGGAGAAAAGATGGGGTGCCCATGTGGTCCGGGTATCTGCTTGTGTTCCAGTGACTCCAAAGTTTGATGAGGTTGGCCCTAGACCTGTGACTTCAATTGTCCCTAGTGGAGCTGAGATACTATGGGTATTTACAGTGATGGAATTCCCTGGAGAAATACAGACCCTTATATTCAGGTCATCTGGCATTTAGTCCCACACCCCTGATGCTGCAAAGGATTTTGTAATCAACTAGAACTTATGATCCTACAATATGAACAGCCCACGTGGTTTGTGGGATGTATTTGGGGTGCAAGACTATGTCTCTTACCAAAATCCAGGAGCATTTCTTGAAATCCATAAGTCACTCCACCCAATTCTTTGCACCCCTGTAACCAGTTATTGGCTGCCACAAGACCTGCCACAAAGTAGCCTTCCCATACTGTACCCTACCTTAGGCTTTCAACTGCCCCCGATGGTAACTCAAGCCACCCCACTGGAAATATGTGATTTGTTAGACAAACCCCCACAGGGTCTAAATTCTACTAGGCCAAATCTGACCCAAGATTTTTGGCTATGCATCAGGGCCAGACTACACTTTTATAAAGGACTGGCCTCTTCTGAAAGACCCAGACAAAGTGGAAGACAATGTTCTGAACAAGAGGCACAGCCCATACTATTGGTGTTCCTTGATAATGTGCATGATAATGAGACTTGTGTGGGGAATGTCCTAAACTGAATGTTCCTTTGCAGTCTCATTAAACCCATCAACCAGACCATGGGAAACCCTAATGAATCTTGGTTTGTTTGTGAAAAAGGACTGTACAAATGTGCAAGCCCACGTGGTTTCTCATCAGGGGTGAGTTGGCTAGTTATCCTATTCCCCAGGCTGACTACCCTGACAAAGAGGAGGAAATATAACTCTTGGTCCTTCAACATAGAAAAATATGCTCCCCTGTCTTACTCCCCATTTTTCTTGGAGCATCAATAGCCAGATCTACAGCATTAAGTGTTGGAGCTATGGTTCAAACAGAGACTGAGCTCCAAGGATTCCAAAGGATGACCCAAGTCATAGAAGAAGACTTACCAGGCATTTAATATGCAGTACAACAACTCTATAGCCAGATAAACTCCTTAGCAGAGATGAGCCTTCAAAATAGGTGAGAGATTAACCTCCTCTTCATAGAACAAAGTGGACTTTGTGCAACCTTGGGAGAGGAATGTGGTTTTTATGCTAATTTGTCTGGAGTCATTAGAGATATTTATCCAAGGTCCAGGAGAGGCTAGGGTCCAGGATCACCAGAATTCTCAGAGTTGATATACCCACCTTTACACTTATCCCTGGCCAACCTCCTTACTCACTAGTTTGGCTGGCCCCCTTGCAATCATTATGGTCTTGCTCATGGTCAGACTTTGTGTCATTAAATGGGTCCTGGGGGAATCTGAGCTGGATTAGACCAAGTAGAGCTCCTGATGGTAACTAAAATTCTAGAATATCAACCTTTATAACCATTAAGGGACACCTTGCTCACCTTTTACAGGGAACCACTGAAGCTAGAAATGATCACATATGCAGGGCTGGAGCATGGCTGTCCAGAGAACAAAGAGTACGTAGGGCAAGCCACACAAAGAAGCTACTTCAGCTCAGAGGACCCCTAGCCCCAAGAAAATCCAGACAGTGGGTTGTTAGGATAATGGAGTGTCATGTGACCTTAATTTGCAGTGTATAAATAAAAGCCCCTACGGTAAGGGGGCAGTTCCTTTCCTCCCATCTAGAGAGAGAGAGAGAGAGAGAGAGAGAGAGAGAGAGAGAGAGAGAGAGCTCCACCTGCCCCCATATTTCATCTTTTCTTTATTTCCTCATCTTCTTATGGTCCCTCTTGCCAGGAACCTCAAGAGCTGCACTGATCATAGCACCTTTATTAGAGGACAGTGCCCTTGAGGAAGGAATGATGCAGAAAACAAAAAACACAAACAGCACAGCTGACACCATCTTGTAAACCAGCACCATTTTGAGCTTAAGTTTCTGTTTCTTGTAAATGTTGAAATACCCAATAATCAAAACTACCTCATGCTTTATCATAACATGATTGGTTAAAAGTTGTACACTGCCTCTCTGAAAAGTACCTGCTATTTTTAGAAACTAACTGTATATAAACTGCTGTTTTAGAAACTAACTGTATATAAACTGCTGTTTTAGAAACTAACTGTATATAAACTGCTGTTTTCCTCAGCCAAGGGTCAAATTTCCTCACTTGGGTGGAACTTTGTCCTCTGGCAATAAAACTTGCTTGTCTTGACTTTGGCTTTTGCAGTGGTTCTCTTGCTTTTGTGCTGCAACAAGCATACCTCACAGAACTAGAGAAGACATTTCTAAAATTCATTTGGAAACAAAAGAGACCTAGAATAGCAAAAGCAATTCTAGGCAACAAAGGTAAGGCAAGGGGCATCACAATCCCTTATCTGAAATTATATTACAAAGCTACTGTGATAAAATTAGCATGGTATTGGCAAAACAAAAACAAAAGCAAAAAAAAACCCAAACTAGACCTGAGGATCAGTGGAACAGAAGAGGCAGATGCAACTCCAAACACATTCATCTTAGACAAAGGAACCAAATATGTTCACTAGATGAAAGATAGTCTCTTTGGGCCAGGGAGTTAGCTAAATGGCCTAAATGCCTGTCTAGCAAGTGCAAGTTTGTGAGTTTAATCTCCAGTGTCACCACCAAAAAAATCTTTTTAATAAATGGTGCTGGAGAAACTGGCTTTCCACATGCTGAAGACTAAAACTAGATCCCTGTCTATCACCATGCACTAAAACTAAAGTCAAAAATGGATCAAAGATCTAACTATTAAGACAGAAACACTGAATCTACTGGAAAATAAGACAGGTAGAAATCTTGAAGACATAGGTGTAGGCAGAGACTTCATGAACTAAACCCAGACCACACAGGAAATACTTCAAATAATTGACAGCTGGTATGTCATCTTACTAAAAGCTTTATCATATCAAAAGAAATCAGCAACAAAGTGAAAAGAAAACCCACAAACTGGGAAAAAATTTTGGTCAGTTGTCCCTCAGACAAAGGATTTATATCTAGAACATATAAAGAATAGAAAAAAATCAGGCCCACAAATTCAAAGACCCAATCTTACTTTTTTTTTTTTTTTTTTGGTACTGGGGACCAAACTCACAACCTTGTACTTACCAGGCAAGCACTTAAGCCACTGAGCTAAATCTCCAGCCTTCAAAGACCCAATCTAAAATGAGAATCTGAGATGAATATATACTTCTCAGATGAAGAAATGCAAATCGCAAGTAAATATATGAGAAAATATACGACATCATCTGTCATTTGAGAGATGCAAATCAAAACAACCCTGAGATTCCATCTCACCCCAGAAAGAATGGCTATTATCAAGAAATCAACAAATGACAGATGCTGGAGGGGCTGTGGGTAAAAAGGAACCATTCTCCACTGTTTATGGAGTTTAGAATGGTGAAAACACCATGGAAATCAGTATGGAGATTCTTAGGATTAGGAAAGAAAACTAGGATTAGAAGTCCTATTTGATCCAGTTATTACCTTTCTGGGTATCTTTCTGGAAGAATTAAAAACATCATAACACAGTGATATATGTGCACCCATGTTTATAGCAGCACAAATTGTAATAGCTAAACCTTGGAAACAAGCCAAGGAATGGACTTTAAAAGCTGTGATCTTTTTATATAATGGAGTACTACTCAGTTATAAAGATAAACTTGAGGCTTTTATAGGTAAGTGGCTGGAACTACAGAGCATACTCATAAATGAAATAAATCAGTCTAACATGTGTAAACATTGTATTGTATCCCTGGTGTGAGGAACTAAAAGAGTAAATAAAGTCCAAAATTCACAGTAGATATTATGAAATGTGAAGAAATCATTCATAAGAAGAAGGATCTAAAATGGGGGAAAGTGGGAAGAATGGAAGGGAAAAGGAAAAAAAAACAAAATGCAAGATAGTTGTACTATTACTTTCTCTCAATTCATTGAGAAGAAAAATTTGTGCTAATATCATTGGAAGAACTTTTTATGTCCATATTGTGTACTCTGATTAACTGCTTTAACAATAACAATATTCAATGTATTAACTATTGTTATTCTCCTATTTTGTTGTGAAATTCTTACTTTTTTCCCATAAAATAAAAATTATCTAAATATTAAAACATAAACATTAAATTTTCTGGAAGATAGAATAGGTAGATCTCTTGAAGATATAGGTGTAGGCAAAGACTTTATGAACAAAATCCATCCTGCAAGAGCAATATTACAAAGAATCAACAACTGGGAACTTACCTTATTAAAAATTTTTTCTACAGCAAAAGAAATCGCCAACTGAGTGAAGAGACAACCCACAGAGTGGGAAAATTTTTTGTCAGCTGTTTCACAAATAAAGGACTAATATCTAGAATATATAAAGAACTAAAAAAACATACTCCCAAATTTAAAGACCCAATCCAAAAATGCGCATCTGAAGTGAATATATACTTCTCAGATGTAGAGGTATAAATGGCAAATAAATATATGAAAAAAATGTTCAAAACCACTGGTCATTCAAGAGATGAAAATTAAAACAATGCTGAGATTCCTATATGACTCCAGAAATAATGGCTATTGTCAAGAAATCAATCAAGAACACATGCTGAAGAGGCTGTGGGGTAAAAGGAACCCTTCTCCAGTGTTGGCAGAAGTGTAGAGAGTTGTAGCCACTGAAGAAATCAGTGTGGAGATTCCTCAAAAAACTGAAACTAGAGGTTCCACTTGACCCATCTATTCTTCTTGCTATCTTCCTGAAACAATTAAAAACACCATACCACAGTGAAATATGCACACCCATGTTTACAGCAGCACAGTTTGTGATAGCTAAATTTTGGAAGCATTCCAAATGCCTATCAACCACTGAATGGATAAACAAGATGTGTTTTTTTTTTAATACAGTGTACTACTCAGCCATAAAGAAGGATAAGCTTAAGACATTTCTAGGTAAATAGATGTACCTTAGAAACCATACTCAAAACTAAATAAATTGAACATACATATGTAAATATTGCCTTGTTTCTCTGATATGAGAAATTGAAACTGTAAATAAGGATCAGACTGTATACTGCATATTACAAAATAGGAAGAAAATGCTCAATTGAGAAGAGGAACTAGGGGAGGGGGAGGGAAAGAAGAAAGAAAAAAACAAGAAAAGAAGGAAAAATGGAAACAAATGTTTCCAAATAAGGAGGAAAAGAGGAGTTGAAAGGAGGGTAAGGGAATGGGGGAAACAAAAGAGGAACTGAGATAAACCATTGTTGGGCCAGAGGTTGTAAGAGTATTTTTGCAGGTGAGGTCTTCAAGGAAAAGAAAGCACACAGAGCAGACATCAGCAACAGCAAGCAGTGTCTTTATTGTCCAGTTGGTATGTATTAGCTGTTATCAAGGTTTAGTTCTTGTGTACTGTCATAACCCTGGTGTATGTGATGTCTTTGCTATGTAATGCTTATATAACTGTAGCCCACTGTGCATTTGTGCCAAACAGCAGGGTCATGCCCTTACACATCCTCAGATGCACTGGCCTGTGAAGCAATCTACTGTGGCTCTCCACAGTCATGTATGAGTACAAAGTCCTTGTAGTGAATGTGGTCATTATGTACACACCAAATGTACCAATAAACTTAACAAAAATTAAGCTAAATCAGACACATAAGCATAAATATCACATGGTTTCTCTTATATAAAAACCCAAAGTACAAATAACATAGAAAGCAAAATAAGATAACATGAAATAGGGATATAGATCCTTTGAGAATGGGAGAGAAACTAGTAATGTAGGGAATGGGAAGGAAGAGAGGGCAAGGGGACAGTGAAAATAATTAAGACATACAAAGTACACATACTAACCATATTGCCGACAGCAAACACGTGTTAATAAACAGAAAACACTGAATATATTTATGGGGTACCATGTGATGTTTTGATACCTGTGTGCATTTAATTTAGTCAATTCTTAATGAAACATGCAAATTTAACTAGAAAAATTTAACCAAAGAAACATAATCTTGAGCAGTGAAAATTATATAGTGCAAGGCTAGTGCTGGAAATACCTTAGTGTCATCTTTGATCCTCCTTTCCTTGACTCAGGAATTTTTCTCTTCATGGGGGAAGAAAGGGATTATATTTTTGTTCTTCGTATCATTACAGGTTCAGGTTGAGCTGTACATATCCAAATGTGCAATTCTCTCCCTGCTTTCATGGATAAAAAACAGAGGTCCATGAAGAGAAAAAAATGACAGTCCACATACTAGAGAGATGATTAGCAGGCACTGACACAGGAGTCTGTCCCCCAGCTCTTGCCAATTATCTTGTACTCAGAGGCTCCAAAGATACCATACCAAAAGGTGTTTACAAGAGTACAGGTATCTCAGAGACTGAGGGAAACAAGCAATTCTGAAGTCTATGGGAATAGCACTCTGGCAAGATCAATAATGAGTTCCCTAGGTCAGCAGCCTTGGGTAATTGTAGGATCACAAAAGACAGAAATTCAAACAAGGTAGGGAACACATTAGGAAAAGAGAAAAACAGGGACAGGTCTTGGCAAAGTTCACTCCTCGCACCTTCATAGACCCACACCTAAACTTCTTCTCTTCATTTCCTATCCCACACTCAAGCCTACATCCACCTGTCACTTGAGCCCTGCATTTCCCTCTTTGAAGAGGAATAGTGACAATGGCCCCAGCACTGAGAAACCTTGTGCAGAGCTGTTTCATTTCTTTTTCAAGGATTGAACCCATGGTCTTCACACTGCACAGCATCCCTGGTCTTTTTCTTTTTTTTTTTTTTAAATAAAAACCAAATTCCTGAAATTACCAAATTGCAAAAGATGGGGTTCAATTTGTGATCTTCCTGCCTCAGTCTCTCAAGTTTCTGAGATTATTAGTCACATCCTAGTTTGTGTCCAAAATGAGGAAAAGACAAGAGTTTAAATCCAAATCTCACAGAACATACATCCTAAATATTGGATATATGAATGGGAGGATGTATCACATCCAGGTGTGGACAGCAAGCCACTGATCTGCTGGAAAAATGCAGCTCTCAGAGACCTCAGTAAAGAACTAAAAAATCCAGAGTTTAAAATAAAAAAAGAAAATTTATTTGAAGGTGGAGAAAGAGAGAGATGACAGACCGCTACTCTGGACAAGTAGGGAGTGTTTGAAAGTAAGATACTCAAGTGAATCTTTTTCTTTATCTCCCTTTTATTTAGGACTATTGTCTTTCCCATCCCCTGATAAGGGCACCTGAAAGTTGTTGTCATCTGACTTAGTCTCCTGGCAGTCTTTGATACTTATTCGTGTCTGCCTACATTTCTTCTGACCATTTGATTTCTTCCTGTCCCCTTTGTGGTGAGTGTGGCTCATAGAACAGTACCTTAGAATTAATGATTATGTAAAGGGAACATGTGTACATGTGTGTATCTGATGCAGTAATATAGTGATGTTAAAGTGGGAACATACATACAGAGGTATACGTGTAGGTGTGTGTGTGTATGTGTCTTAGATACTAAACAAGAGTTCTTAGATGGCTGCCCATTATCTCCCTTGCATTTTATCAAGTGGGTGAGGGTAGCTGGTGTTCCTGGGTCTTCTTTTTCTAGCTTCTTCAGTATTCTGTTAACTTTTCTTGATAAATTCTTATGGTAATTGTGTTACCTGGCACTTCTGTCAGTATAGCTTTTCTCTTCCTCCTTTGTCTTTCTGATTGCTCTAACTGCAGAGTCTACCTGTAGAGACAGAAACTGCCTACAGTAGATTCCTATTAATTGCTTTAATAAAGCTTAATGACATTTTATTTTATCCTTTTACTAGTCTATGAGCTCGTCCCCAAAGACGGAAACTGGAAATTTCTGAGCAAATAATTGTCAGACATTGGAAACGTACACTGGCACAAGGACTGTGGGCGCACCTGCCACATAACCTGCTATGCTGCTCCAGCGTATTCCTCCCATCTGCAGGACAGAATCCACTAAACTCTCACAGAAGTTTTGTGACTGAGAACAAATGTTTTTAAAGGTGCAAAGAGAGTTACCATGTTAACTTCTGGTTTGTTAAAAATTCTAAAGTAAAATTGAGATTTTTTTTTGTGCTTAGAATGCATCTGTAAAAAGTAGACGTGGATCTACAGCTGCGATTATCAAAACTAAAATACTAAAAAAATAAATTATCAATGCTCCGCCCACATCCAAATTTCCAGGTTCGTCCCACAAAGCCTTCAACTGTAAACAAGGATTTCTCCGAAGCAGACTCCTATCTATCGCGTCTTTCCGGGAGGTGGACACAACCAATCCCATAGGGCTAGGGCCTGCGACCTCAGGAGAAGCCCTGCCTCCCTGCGGCCAGCGTGAGGGAGTTGAGGGTTCTAGATGTGTAGTATCCACTTCCCCCGAATCGCCGGTCAGGTTTTGGGATCAGCCCTCTGGACTCTTTCTGCGCGTGCGCTGCCCCGCCTTTTCTGGCGTTTTCCGCTCGGAAGTTCCGGTCCTTGTGGCTCTCTAAAGCTCCTTTGGGGCGCTTGGGTTGCCTTCTCTGAAGGTTGGTTAGCAGTTGCCACAAGGGCCCCAGCGTCGGCTGGTCCCGGGACCCTGAGACGTGGGTGGATTGCTGGCAGGGATCTGACGTGCAGACACGAGCCGCGGGCTGGGCGGCCAGGGAGGCGACTTTGCGTGGGTTCCACAGGTGCGGGGCACGGGAGGGCTACTCGGGCTGGGCTTTCATCATTGCTTTGTCATAGTCAGTGCTGTAAAAGGCGGGTATGTCCCTCTAGTTGTAAGACTTTGGTTCTAGAAGCTTTGCGAGCGATCCAGTGCCCGGGTCTGCAGACTGCGTGAGTGGAGAGGTTGTGTTTTTACTGCTCTTTCACTGAAGGATCCTTCTGTTACCCCAGGAGACATTTATTTTACCCGTCTATAACAACAGCGTAGACAGCCAAGAGAGCAAATCAGATAGCGACAACTTTCAGGTGCCCTCATGGGGGAATGGAAACGCAGAAGCTAGGAACACAGTAATGCCGTCAGATTTCCAGAAAAATTGTTGTCTCTGCTCACGGAGTCTTGCAGTTATATTTGTGGTGTCTCCTTAGCAAGTGACTTTTCTGATCCCCACCTACATCGAGGTGCAGCCTGCCTAACATTCATGCTTTGAATGTACAGAAGTTTATGTAGGAGCTAGTTTCCAGAGATAGTTCTACATAGGAAATTGAGATACTGGGCTGGGGGTTTAGCTCAACGGCGTAAGTGCCTGCTTAGCAAACGCCAAGTCGTGAGTTCGATCCCCGGTACAAAAAAAAAAAAAAAAAAATTGGGATACCTGATGATATTCCTATATTGTTTGGAGTTGGTGCAGCAAAGCTTGGAGGAGGACATCCCACCCAGAATAATACCTCACTGGTCTGAATACCCTCACTATCATTTCAGAGCAGAGGCAGAAGAGTCTCAGGAAGGGGAAATCCTAACTTTACATGGCTCAAGTAGTCCTGCTGTCCAGAGTGCACAAGATTTGGGTGGTAATACCTCATTTGAAGCTCTCAGCCACTAAGTGCTGTTGGAAGGTTTGAACCAACTATCAGGAGGAAGCAGTGAGCTGGACTGAAGGATAAATCAGAACCTAGCAGTGTTACTGATTGGGGGAGCATGAGAGTAGGATCTGGGTTGGAGGGTTGCCCTATCATACCTGAGAGGATTTATCTGCAGTGCTCGATAATCTTATTCCTATTCCTTCCATCTCTCCCTCCAGAGCTAATCTGTCATCAAATTTGACATCTTGAGATATGTTGATGCCCCCTTTAGCCTAATGGTTCTTGGTACTTCAAGAAGGGTTTGCCAAGATTCTTCTGCCTTATATGAAAGATTTTAAAAAGTTGCATTTGAGGTGATGTGTTTTGCCTAGGGTAACACGATTTAAGATAATAAACATCTTCATTTTTAACTAGTGGCATTCATTTTGTCACAATTTAGTCAAAACAGTAGGTTTTTATTTCACTTTTAAGATTGATTTTGCAAAGCTGAGGTCAATGTGGCACAAACGTTGCTTTAAAATAGCTCACCTAAAACACACCTATCTTTTTCATCCCTAGCACTTTCTGTTGATTATGTGACCTCAAAGTGTCACTAACACAAGTGGTTTCCAGTTAAAGGTTATTAGTCTCTTGTTGAAAATATTAAATTCTCCAAAAAATGGTGAGCTTATTTTACATTACTTAAAATGGGGAAATTAGACTGCATGAAAATTTTCTTCTTTTTTTTCAAGATTAAGGATGTTCATCTAGTAAAATCTGTGCATATTTTCAAAATCCAAAATATTCTGAAACATTTCTGGTCACAAACATTTTTGATAATAGCTACTCAACCTGTTACAGACTTGTTTTATGTTTTTAAAAGTAAACATGCTTGTAATGCACATGCCTGTCATCCCAGCACTTGAGAGGCTGAGAAAGGATGATAACCACTAGTTTGAAGCCAGGCGGGTTACTTAGTAATTTCAAGGCCCGCCAGAATACATAGCAAGAGCCTGTCATGGAAAAAAAAAATACAGCAACCCAAAACTAGACATTTTATGATGAATTAAAACTTAAGACAGTCTATTAATGTGCATGCATTTGCTTTTTAGTGATTTATGTGGCTTCTGCTAGCACCAGCAACCTACATGAAGTCCACAAAGTTTTGTGATTTTCAATACTTGTATATGTAGCCATGCAGTTCATTTAATTGCATGTTAAGACTTTCTGTTATACATAGTTTTGTTTAAAAGCATTGAGTAATGAGTTCTGGATGAGTACATATATCAGCATTTGCTATGTTAACAAACCACCCAACATATACTGGCAAAAGTACTCAACCATCTTATTTGTTTGAAGTTCTACAGAGTCACATTTAATGGTGGGGTCAGCTGGGAATTTTTATTAGTATTGCTTGACTCATAGATAAGACTTTAGTCATCTGATGTATTGGCTGAGGCTGGTTGTTTTAAGATGGCTTCACTCACAATGCCAGCAATTTATGCTAGCTCTTGCCAGGCCTATGTCTCCAGTAGGACAGCCCCAAGCTTCTTCATAATGTGACTATACAAGAAAGCTAACATGAGTAAGCAAGTGCTTCTCAAATCTGTGCCTGCATTGTATAGACTGGCCCCTTGTAAAGACCAGTCAAATGGCGGATTTTGTCATTGTCCAAGGGTACTTTATGAGTGTTTGGATGCAGGGAGATACATTGGGAACCATTATTGGAATGGTATAGCACAGGAAATATATACTAAATACATTTTCCATGTGTAATTATGGGTGAAAAGCATTAGATGTTAACATCAATATTTTCCATGAAGTTTAAGTTTACAAAAGCAGAGAATGTGGGAACACTTGTGGAGTTTTAGGATGTATGCCTGTATTAATGGGAAACCAATGTATACATTCCAAGTGTATTTCTACAGTGAAAATTTTAGCACAATGTGTTTTGCTTTTGTTTAAATCATTCAATTCTTTTTCTTTCTTTTTGTTTTTAGTTTTTTGAGACAGAATCTATGCAGTTTGGGTTTGCCTTCAGCTCACTTTGTAGCTCAAGCTGGTTTCTAACTTGTAATCATCCTCCTGCTTCAGCCTTCTGAGTGCTGGGATTACAGGCATGAGCCACCATGCAGGGCTCTTCAATTATTTCTTTGGGGAGTGTTATTGTTGATCAATCTGTTGGTAATCACTATTTTAATTAACCCCAAAATGAATTTTGTTTCTAATCTGTTATCACCTAATGGGCTTATGGTGGTATCTTTGATAGGGACTTTGATATTCTATTTGAGACCCAAAGGAATGTTCTCCAAAAGGAGCCTCTTTTTTCCCCCACTTTTTTTCTTTTTCCAGCTCACATGTAGTGTTTTGAGCTGGAGAATTTAGGACACAGCCACATGCATTCTCTTATGATTCCACTCTGTTCACCTCTAGTCACAGCTATGCTTCCAGAGACTTCTGTGCATTTCCAAGAGCGACAAAAATGGAGTAAGTCTCTGGTGAGTTATTTATTCCTCATTTTGTCTTACATCATATTTAATGAACTTTATGGGAATTAATGTGAGAAAGTAGAAAACTAAGATTGTCTAGCCTCAGGGGTAACCATTCAGATCCCTTGTGTCTCTCAGGAGCTATTCCTATTCCCTGTTCCTAGTCTTCATTCCTTTTCCCCAATAAATTTTCCTACTCTTAAAGAAAAACAAACTCAAAACAAATAAATTGAGCCTTGGGGAAGTATACCTAAATAAAATTAGTATAGAGATTTAGCAGATTACAAGACTTTAGAGTCATTTGACCCACATTAGATGACTCACTGAATCCTGATGGTAAGCATGTTGGCGTTTTATGGAATTGGGTAACTTGCTGACACCCAAGTCTGGAACATTGTCTTTACTGATTATATTTAACAACTCAAAGGAGACTTGTGAAGTTGATAAAGTAGTGTGATCCCAGACAGCTTTTGGCCAGCCTGGAAGATTGAGTCATCTTTCTGTTCTCGAATAACTGTGCACATTTTCCTCACCTTGTGTGTCTGTGGGGTGTGCAGCAAGCTGCACCAAGTTGTATTTTCTGGATGATTCTGCTGATTGGTGTTTTATCCTACTCAATGAATTCTTAGTTTGTTTCTCAAGTTCATTAGTAACCTAAGTTACAGTAAAATCCACTGACCAATTGACACCGCTTTGATGTGCAAAAAGTCTTAATTTTATAGTTCACTGTACCTGGTTTTTTTATTATATATGTGTAGTGTATAATGTTTACGTTCCTTGTTGGGAGTTGGTACATGTACATAATACATTCCTTTTTCATCCCCTTTTCTTCCGTTACCTGAATTTGTTACTCATGTTTTTGATGTCCAAGAAATAGTTGCCAAATCCAGTGTCATAAAGTTTCTTCCTTGCTTTTTTCTTAATTGAACATTTAAAATAGGTCTAGTTTATATCAGCATATGTGATGCTTTTATTTCTTTGTACAAACTAATAGTCTAAACTTAAATGCTCCATATCTCAAATTAAAGTGTTTTCTTTCATCTCTGTTAATTTTAATAGTGCTCTGACTGGGCCAGGCTCTGTTGATTAAGCATGTGACCAAGACCAGCCTCCTTCCAGGGGGAAATAATTTCCACCTTAAAGTTGGTTTTCTATAAGCTATTCTAGGTTGTCCCTCAATGCAAATTTTATTGACTTCTTATTATTTGTACCATGTGTTTTAGAAGGTGGATGATGTGTACTTTCATATATACACTGGGAATTCTTTTGGATTTAGGGAAATATAAAGATGCCTGTGAAAATAATATTAATCTGTGAGTAATTTACTAACAGCAGTGAGTATATGAGCTATATATTGTTGGAAGTATGTTGATTATTTACGTCAGAATCGTTATGTAATCAGGTTGTCAAATGCCTTTACTGCCTTTTTCTCTCATCACAGCTCAGGACTGCTTAACTGGAAAGGTGTCTTTCATATTTCTGTTAATGTGTTCCTTATTTCATGATTGCACTCTTGTGGCCCCTTTTTCCTGAGACGTATTCTTTTGGAAGATGTAAACATTTTTGGCTTTTTAGTGAAGCACTACCTGCTAACAGAAAAATGTGTTTTTTTACTTCCTTGTTTCTCTGACTTACCTTGAGCTTGTGTCTAAATTAGCTGAATACATGATTGCAGTCATGTGTGTGTTCTTCATGTCATCATAACAGACTATGTGCTCCTTGGTGGACAATTCATATCCTGCCTTTATCCTGGAAACATGGACATTCCTAAATCTATGTGGGAAGCTTCAGGATGGTATATTTAGTGATTACTAAATTAGTACTGAGGCAGCATGTTTCTGCTGTGGTTTTTCTTTCTCTCACCATGTAGAGTACAGAACAAGCTCCTTCTTGCACATGTATGCACACACACACACACACACACACAGACTGATCTCCCAGACTTTGTGTTTGCAAGATCCCAGGGCTGATGACTTGAGTGAAGAGAAACATGCCATTACAGGAGTTAGTATCATTTGAGGACGTGGCTGTTGACTTCAGCTGGGAGGAATGGCAGGACCTGGACGATGCTCAGAGGACCCTATACAGGGATGTGATGCTGGAGACCTACAACAGCCTGGTGTCCTTGGGTGAGTGAAAATCACACTAACTTCTAGAAACAAATGCTTTCTTCTCCAGTGTATAAAACAGGTAAATGGCTTCACGACACTTAAGGTGTAAGAGTCTAGCCCATGAAGGATGTTTCATTGCTCTCCTACAAAAGGTTTACACTGGCCCCTTCATGGCACAACTCCTGAAATTATACTGTTGGCTGGCTTGCTTGTTTTTTTTTTTTTTTTTTTTTTTTTTTTTTTTGAGAAAGGATCTCACTGTATAGCCCAGACTGGCCTTGCAATCTTCACAGCAATCCTCCTGCCTTAGCCTCCCAAGTGCTAGAATTATAGGCCAGCACCTCTAAGCCTGGCAGTTGGTTTTCTTCAAAGGCTATGAAATAGCAGTATGCAGAAGTCCTGCTTCATTTCCCCCTCACAGGGCACTGCAATCCCAAACCTGAGGTGATCACCAAACTGGAGCAAGGAGCACAGCCATGGATGGGAGAAGAACATCCAAGTCAGACCTATACAGGTCAGTTGTGTCCAGTGGAGGGACCCAGGAGGAACAGAGTTCAGTGATGGGGCTATGCTGGGCCATTTGTGGAGTGTTTCTCCAGCTTCCGCAATGGGGCTAAGGGTGAGATACATATGCTACTCTTTGCAGAGCTTGTGAAGTCTAGCTCTAGCTCCTTGTACTTTTCTTAAATTTCCAGCCACTTTCTGGCTCTTAGATTTTTTTCTTAGTAAGTTTCTCTAAGTTCTCAATTGCTCCCTTTTCATCTATTCTCAAGGCCTTTTATTATTATTATTATTATTATTATTAATGCATTTACTCATTCTTTACATCTTTGTTAAAATTGGGCAACTCACAGGTGCTAGTGTTTTGTGATTCTAGTGGTAATAGTAATTAAATACATCTCCTTTTAAAAGAGAAAACCAAACAAATACAAAATCCACCAAAAAATGTATACACACTTTAGGAAAATGAAAACTTGTATAAAATATTTCAATACTAAATGTATTGCAACATCATGAAATTAATACAAGTTACCTTTGACCTTTGTAATTACAAGAGGTGCTCAAAGTGGCAGCCATTAGCTTCCAGACATTTACTGGTACGGCAGACTGCTGCTTGGTAACCTTGGTCTTTGGGATTGCTGTACATGCATTTTCAATTTCTTCTCTAAGTTCTAGCAGTGGAGAGGCTTTTCTGTGATATATGACATCCCCTAGGGTCTCCCATATGAGGGTAACACCATCTGTTGAAAAAATATCATACTGTTTTTCTTTTCTTGAATTGTGTATACAGTTTTTGGGCAGACTGTTTATATCCATTGTGAGATAAGAGCCATAAAGACTGCTTTACCAGGATGAGATAGAAAATGGGGTATTTTAAGAAGAGTTTTAAGGGGAGGCAGTTTTAGAGAGATTGTTGTCTACTTCAGACAGCTTAATTTTGAAGTGACAATGTTCCAATTTATTATATATTTAGACGAATGTACAGTCTAAGATAGAATATATATCATTAGTAGATAAACAACTTTGGAAATCAACAGTAGCTTTGAGAGAAGAGATTTAGGAGTCAGACACGTGTGTCAGAACATCAGAGTCAGGATTCCAGGGAGAGCCCTCCACCATTTCCCATTGACAGGGCACTGCACCCCCAGCCCAGAGGAGACCATCACATTGGAGCACAGAACCCAGCCATGGATGGGAGAAGAACACCCAAGCCAGACCCTTACAGGTCAGTTGTGTCCTGGGAAGTGGATAGGTGGAAAGAGCCTAGCTAATGGGGTTGTGCTGGGCTGTTCTCAGAAGTCTCTTTCCCAGTTCCCACAGTCCTGAACTCTGTGTTAAGGGGCTCAGATTCCTATGTGGGAGTGGAGTTTGAAGTTAGAATTTTCTCCTCTTCTTTGTGGACATCATTCTAAAACAACAAAGAGCAAAGAATGTACATGAGACTTCATCTTCTTTGAAACAGTGAGGCAGATGAAGTGCTATTTCATAAAACAAAAGCTTCAGAAGGAACTTATCATCAAGCAGGGCTGCAGCAGGACTTGGGGAAGAAGGCTGGCTTGTTGGGATAGTAGGCACAATCTAGGTTGCAGAACCAGGATGATGTGGCCAGGTGGTGGACTGGTATTAGGGTTTCAAGCATCAAAAGATGTCAGGTTAAGTATGGAATTTGGAGGACATTCTTTTTTATCTAGGATGGAAAAGAAGAGTTAAAATTTCCCATAGAACCCTATAGCCATTACCTAAGGAGCAGTGAAGACTAAACAAATGTAGGTACAGGTCCTTGCTCCCAGGAAATATTTGTGCTCAGGTGCCAGGCAAGAAAGTGGTTCTATTATGCATCCAACTGTGGCTGATCCTAAGAGATCTTACCATCTTCAAAATTAAAGGATGAGAAGAGAAGCAGCACAAAATGCCTGCAACTAATAAGAAAAAAATATTTTAAAAGAATAAGAAAAACAAATGGCAGATGAACAGCAGTCAATTTTAAACTACAACCAGGGCTGGGCATGGTATCACGTGCCTATAATCCCAGCAATTGGGAAGCTGAGGCAGGAGGATTGCTGCAAGATTGAGGCCAGTCTGGGCTACACAGTGAGTTCAAGACCAGCCCAAACTGCATGGTGAGACCCTGTCTCAAAAAGACAAAAAACAAAAAATTCTACAATCAGGCATCAGTTAAGTACTTTGACTAAACATTTCCTCAGACATTAAGAGAAAAAAATGTTTTAAACAAGCAGAGAAAAACACAATATTGTAAAACCCATTAAATTGCTCATTACATTGATTTTAGGGGAAAAAGCATATACATTCATTAAACCTCTACCTGTTACTGAAGTTTTAAGATTTTTAGCCAGTAGGATAGGAAGAAACTTCCTTACCTTTACACAAGCATTCTATCAGAAATGCTTAATGTGATTTAAGACTGTGTTTGTCATTATTAATCATTTTAGATGTCCAGAAAGTGGAAGACCTGGGTGAGACCAGCCAAGACAGTCCAGACAAACATCTGTGGCAAGTTGTGATCACCAACAGCAGTACAGCAGAGGAGAGAGTTGGATTAGAAGGCACATTTGATTTGAGCTCAAACCATATTTCAAAGCTGGTTATAAATAATGAGAACTACTTAGAAATGAGGACTGAAGAGTTTATTGTATATCAAAATATGCTACTTCCTAGTATACTTGATGAGATGCCTGCTGTAACAAGACCTGATACCCATGGTACAGTTGAGAATGGGTGGCAGGATTTTGAATATAGTGGAGAAATGAAGGCTGTCAACACAGAGGCAATATTCTTCATACATCAGCGGTTGTGTGTGGGAGAGTCTGCCTGTGAATATAGTGAACATAGGCAAGCCTGTGATAAGTCAGCTCTCATTGTCCAAAAGATAACTCAGGGAGGGAGGAAAATGCTTGAATGTAGTATATGCGGGAAGACATTCTATTCAAATCCTTCACTCACTAAATATCAGAGAATGAACACAGGAGAGAAACCCCACATCTGTAGTAACTGTGAGAAACTTTTCATTAAGGAAGTATATCTTAAAACTAACCAGAAGAAAAACACAGACGAGAAGCTCTATAACACATATATGGATTCTTTCTACCAGAAGTCAGACCTCATTTCACAACCTCGAACTCACACAGGAGAGAAACCCTATGTGTGTAATGAATGTAGTAAATCTTTCTACCGCAAGTCAGACCTCACTGTGCATCAAAGAACTCACACAGGAGAGAAGCCCTATGAATGTAACGAGTGCAGGAAATCTTTCAATCAGAAGTCAAACCTCAGCAGGCATCAGAGGACTCACACAGGAGAAAAACCTTATGAGTGTAATAAATGTGGGAAATCTTTCAACCAGAAGTCAGATCTCATTTTGCACCTGAGAATTCACACAGGAGAAAAACCCTATGAATGTAATGAGTGTAGGAAATCTTTCTACAAGAAATCAGACCTCACTGTACATCAGAGAATGCACACAGGAGAGAAACCTTATGAATGTAAAGAATGTAGGAAAACTTTCTATCAGAAATCAAAACTTACTGTGCATCAGAGAACACACACGGGAGAGAAACCCTATGAATGTAACGAGTGTGGGAAGTCTTTCTATCAGAAGTCAGACCTCACTGTACATCAACGAACACACACAGGAGAGAAACCCTATGAGTGTAATAAATGTAGAAAATCTTTCTATCAGAAATCAGTGCTTACTGTGCACCAGAGAACTCACACAGGAGAGAAACCTTACGAATGTCATGAATGTAGGAAAACCTTTTGCCAGAAATCACATCTCAGCAGGCATCAGAGGACTCACACAAGGCAGATACCTTGTAAGCAATGAAAAGAGGAAATTGTTCAGCCAGAAGCCAGTCCTTACCATTCATCAAAAAACCTAGGCAGGAGAAAGACCCTCTGAGTGTAAGAAGACATTTTGTTAGCCATGACCTCTCAGTAAACCTGAGAAATTATATAAAGGTAGCTGTATCCTCAAACTTTTTTTTTTTTTTTGTCTTGGTTAGACTGGTCCACATTCATTGGTTTCCCATCACTGTGGTGAGACCATGTGCCTGGACACTGTTGGGGGATTTAGACCTAGTGATGGACATTACTTCCTGGTGTGGCAGTGGCCATGAGGTATCTCTGGACTGAGTCTTGTGCCCTGCGGGGCTGAATCCAAATGATCCCCAGGTGGCCCTGGGAGTGTTGGTGGAGAAAGCTGTCTTGATGTGAGAGGAAGAATTGACTAAGGGGAGCAGAGGTCCTCTCATCTCTACCCCAGAGTTTCCTTAGTTTCCTCACTGCTTTGCTTTAGTGAGAAAGTTATACTCTGTTGAGCTGTTATATGCTAGCTGTTCACATTATAATACAGACAGCCTACTGTTGTCAGTTCAACTTTTGAATGATTGATTTTTCTTGTGCACAGAAAATTTATACAAGGGAAACCTGTGTTGTGATCTTTCATCCCCCAGTTGGTTTATGGAAAGGTCAAAGAAACTGGGGAGAAGTGAATTTGGGACTCTTTGCTAGGGACAGGTTGTTAAATATGGAGAGTAAATTTTTACAAATGCCATCAGTTTTCAAGAGAAAGTATAATATTTTTATATGTCAGAGTTTGTAATAAAACAGCCAAAATTTGTATTGTGGACAAAAAATTTCAAATAGAATTGTTAAATGTGTTATTGAACATACAAAATGCAGTTGACATCACAGCGGGTTTCTGTTCTGCTGTAGCCTCTTGAGGACATTGGTATGCCAGGGACATTGGTGATTGTCATAGCCCAGGAGTGTGGTCCTGCTAGCATCTGGTGGGTAGATGATAAAGAGGGTGCTGGGTGGTAGAACTCAGGCCCTATGTGTACAAGATGTGGATGTGGGTGCTCTGTACCAGCAGGTCTCTTTATGTAATTGAACCTCCCAGAAATGGTATGGAAAACGTACCTTTAGCTTGAACACTAATTTTCAACATCAAGAGCTGCTCTTCATCTTAGTTTGTTAAATGTATTAGGTTAAACTCTAAAGAATTGTACTGTACTCCCCCCAAAACTTCTAGTATATGTAAATTCCTTGACCATTGTTACTAAACTGTGTCTTTTGTGAAGACTGTTTCATCTTGAACTTTTACTTCTTACATAGGGAAGCCACAGGCTAACAGAAACAGGCTTTACACAGAAACATACAATTCAGGCTCTCAGTTGTAAATATTTTAATTCTCAGTTCATTTAAATAGCTCTGAACAACAGCATTCACTTCTTTCAGGTTAGTAGAAGGCAGTTACTAGAGTGAAATATCCTCTTCTCTCTCTTGGGGGGTAGTGTTTGAGATAGGGTCTTGCTGTGTAGTTCAAGGTGACCTTGAACTCACTATGTGGCCCAGACTGGCCTTGAACTCACAATGATCCTTATGCCTCTGGCTCCCTTTCTCTTTTGTCCCTGTGTCCTACATGGGTTGAGTTTGTGTCAACCAACTACATTATAGCTGAAGGGTTGCAGGTCCTCTCTAGAGTCTTAGAGGCTGCAGTCAGGGTTAGTAGCTCAGCTGAAGAGTACTGTTCCCCCAAACTCATAGGTTACCAGAATTTCTTTGCAATTTCTGGCTGAGGGCAGTGACCTCAGAGGCAGGGTACAGGGCTGTTGCTTCCTCAAGGCCAATGTGGGCTTTCACTCCAGCCTGGTAGGACAGCCTCTGTTTGCAGTGCTCAAGATCAAACTTGGGGCCTTGCCTATACTTGTCAGGTGCTATGACCATGGTAGGATTGTTCTAAACCCATGATTAAGGGTGATTAGAGCCAAGTCCCACGTTCCATCTCCAGAGCACAGAGTTGCGTGAATTCCTATCTCTACATGAGATAGGAGTTCCTTTGTTTTTAGAGGTTGTAGGTTTTTGGTTTTTGTAGAAGTGACTTATTAGAGGATTTGTAACAGTTACTCATAAGTACTACACACTATAGATACAGTGTAGAATCACTGCCTGTAAGAAATTGCTCTGAAGGTCACTGTCCTGCTTCCCAGCCCCAGAGTTCAGCTCCTTTGTTTGAGGGAATGTCTTATATATGAATATAAGTTCTGTGCTTGTGGCCTGGCTTTAGATCTTCTTGTTCTGTGAACTGTTAAGTGTAAATGTTGTTGAGGTCCCTCTTGGTATCTCTGGCTGGTTGTATGGCAACATGTGTGTGCTGTCTGTTACAATAGTAAATCAGGCATAAGTCTGATGGCTGATTTAGTCCAAGTCCATTCTTTGTATCTGCTCAGGCTGCTTTGACAAAATGCCAGTTTCAGTCATGATAACATTTATTTTCTCACTGTCTGGAGGCTGGATGTGCAAGGTCTAGGGACTTACAGGTTTGTCTCTGCAAGGTGATTCTTCCTGAGCTTAAATATTAGAACTCCATCCCATGACCTTATTTGACCTTAAATGCCTTTCTAGCTGTCTCTCCAAACATAATCTCCTTGAAAGTTAGGGCTTCCTCCTGTGAATTTTAGAAAGAAGCATTCCGTCTATATCACCCAGTGATTTGAAATGTCATCTTTACATATAGTAAGTTACTATTTGGAGTGGCTGTATTTGTCTACCCAGCACTTCTTTATTGTGTTTTTCTAGTCACAGGCCAACTGTGGGATTGTGGGTGTCACTGCATGACAAATGTTTTGTTCTGAGTGTGGATGAGTTTCCTGTGACCTCTGAGAATACTGTACTCACAGTGCCAGGCTGGGCTGTGGCTGGAGTTGCTGTATTGCCAGGGTCTGCGTCTGGTAATGAGGCGGCTTTGGCACAGTGTCCTGAAGACTATAAGGCCTTGAAGCCTACAGCATAAGCCTTTTCCTGAAGTCGACACTGGCAGCATGTTTTTTCTGTTGTTTCTTTGTTCTGCTTGCATAAGGGCTGTGGGTTGCTTCTGGTTGCTGTTGGGTCCTGACTTGGCTGAATTTCTCCTATGTCTAATCTTTTGGGTTTCACTGAACAATCTGTAGATATCTGCGCACTAAGAAAATACTTTCTAAAATTATATTTGCCTGATGTTCCTTTTAATACATTGTAGGACAATTTTTTTTGGTCTCTCTCCCCCCTCCCCACTGCTGCCTGCCCCACATCAATTCTTACTTTTATTTAAAATCTGTTCACCTCCCATTCCACACCCACAGCTCCTTCTGGATCTGGCTGGGCTTTCACATAGAGTAGACCTAAGCAAGAACTCACTTGAGGTGGCACTGTGTTCACTATGTTCAGGCAGTGATGGTTGTCAGCTCCTCCTGAGAGTCGGTCCATCCAGGATCAAGTCCTTGCAGCTTGCACTTCAGGGCTCCAGGTGCCTAGGAGTTGGGTTTTGTATGAGAAAGTGGAAACCTAAGGCCACTGTTCTGTCCCCAAGTTCCTCATGAATGTGCAGGGCGGGGACTAGACACCAGGATTGTCTGCAGAGAACAGGGACTTGTTCTCATCCTTGCCCACACAAGGTGAACCTGTGTTGCTTGAAATGTGTATGGATCAGTGCTTTCCCTGTCCTGCATGCTTGAGGCTCACTGAAGACTCAATCATGGCAGATGCTCCCATCTCAATAAACTACTCTTTTTTTTTTTTAATCAGGGAGTTTCTTAAACTGAAATTAGTACTGTCTATCTAAACAATTTAGATAGCTCTTTTCCAAATACTTTTTTCCTTGCTTTTTCCCAAAGGAGTTTTAGAAACTTGATTATAGAAAATTTTAAGCATAAAACCAAAATCATGATGTGATGAGCCATCATACATCCAATATTATGCCTTGACAATGACCAGTTTGTGGCCATTCTCTCGATTTGGAAATTTATATCCCTTCTCTACCCAATGGATGAATTTCATACTGATTCATTTTGTTGATAAATACTTTCAACTGTAATTTTTAATGACTTTAAAAAACATAATCATGCCACTACCTGCTTAAAAAAACAAATTGCCCATAGAAATATGTATTTATATACACATCTGTAATTATTCCTGTCATTTTATTCAAATTAGGATTCAAATGAAGTGCACACATTGTGCATGGCTGCTGTGTCTTCAACATATCTTAGTTCATAGATCCTCCTTCCATTTTTTTGCCCAGAAATGTTTCTCATTTGAGCCCTTCCCCTAGCACAGTGTCACAGCAGCTCACTGCTGAGCATGTCGAACCCACTGTAACATGAGGCTGGTTGTACAGTTAACGGAGCACACACACTGACAGTTCCTTCCTTTCAGATTAATCTAAGCAACAAGTTCTGGCATGAGGTCACCTGCAGTGACTTTCCAGGCCTTGCAGTGCTGTTCCATGTCTATCATGGCATTCTAGGCACTTCTTAGTGACAGTTTATTTTTCTAAACTTTTAGAGAACATTCCAGAGTAAGAGTCTTCACAGGGAGAGGATAGGACCATCTGGACCTCCCTAATCAGGGGTAACTGTGATGACTAATACAATTAACACTGAGTTACCAACATGACTTGCTGAGTGATAGGCACAATGAGAAAGGCAGATCTGTTTTTGCTGATGGACTAGGGGACGGCCAGGAAGGGCACAACCAACTAGCAAAGGCCCCAGAACAGAATACTTTCTGGGGCAGCAGAAAAGACCCTCAACTTCAGTGGTGGTGTGAGTGTGACTATAAATGCATCTCAGGATGAGAAGAGCCAGGAGGTGGCTTATACCACAGTCTGAGACGAAGCCTTCCGAGCATCAAGACAACAGGGAGCTCCATCAGGGATGTTTTTACCTAACAGCTACATTAAGCAGGCGGGTAAAGAAACAGTCAATACTTTGCTAGTGTGTTATACTTACTACAAACATTAAGTGGTTCACCAGGAAGGTATCTGCAAACTTCAAGGTCCTACTGCGTCTGTCATTTTCACTGAGGTGTAACACTAGAATTTTTATGGATCAGGAATGACCTGGCCTTCCCCCTTCTTGGGAAAGCTAAAGAGGGTCTGCAAAATGGGTTTTTTTGTGTCTCTTTATAATCCAAGCTCTGGGTCACATCAGAATCCAGTGAGGGTTTAGTAGATGGATGATACCAGCCGTACTAACAGCTTCTGCTATCCACATTCTTTGTGCAGGTCTTTGGAAATTTTACTGAATGTTATCCTATTTCCTTTACTTTTACCCCCCCCCCATCTCAATAAACTACTCTTTTTTAATCAGGGAGTTTCTTAAACTGAAATTAGTACTAAACAATTTAGATAGTCTGGTAATAAGTAAAAGTTCTCTTCAAGACAGTGGGTTTCATGTTAAATGTTATTACTATAATATGAAAACACATTAAAAATATTATCTCCACATTCCATACCTCCACACCCCTGATACTTGCTGACTAAATAGCATGCCTATGTGGAATCCAGGCCCTTCGCTCCTCACCCAGCATCTTGGATGGAAAGGGTCCCACCAATCCTCACCAAAAAGACTTTTATAAAAAGCATCTATTCTGACAAAGCAGAGAAATTTTTTCTTTTTGTCATGGAGAAACAGATAAACTCATCCATAATTCTTTGCAAAATTGAGTTATTTGTAACTTTTCTTCCACATATTGCTCAAAAAGCATATCACCTTCCACCTTGTGGCATCAGGCATCATGTGTCCAGGGTTGGTCCTCAGGGAGTGGTAGGCTAGGTTCTCTCGCACCCTGCTGCTTCTAAGAACTACAACCTCTGACCTCTGCACTCCATTCCATTCTGATAATATATTTTCGCCTGCTTAACAGTTACTCTATTCTGGGAGCTTAGATTGCTTCTGACTTTTCATTAATATTGCTGGTGCTATAGTCAGAATCTCTAACTAAAACTTTTCTATTTGAAACAAAAATTTCACAAAAAAATACTTAAGTCTTACCTAAGAGTCAGTATTCACCAGGGTTTTCAGTTCTACTTGTTCTGGAGCAACTTGGGCCCAATGTCTGAGAACTACCCCCAAGGTGCCAGCCCCAGGGTACCATGAGACTGAAGAGAGAGGCAGATTCTGGGATCACACAGTGCTGGTGGCAGCCTGGTCCTGGGTGGCAACAGCACCAGAGGTTCCTGCAGTGTGGGTCAAGAGAGGCACATCCACTGGTTGGGACAAAAGTGACTTCATCTAGGCTTGATGCACCAGGTCATCTTAAACCAGCGTTGGAGAGTCAGGCTCATCTCTGACACTGGGTCTTGGGATAAAGCCCCACACATGACTCTGATGGTTCAGTCCATTTAGTTTGCTGGGAAACCATAAAGAGGCACACACCCTACCATCATCCCCTTAACCTTGGCTGTGCCCAAACTGGCTGTCGCTTGTGGAGCTGCCTTCACACATTATTCTTTAGTATCTTAACAACTAGACTGATTTTCTACTCCACTAAGATATGGAAGCTATGCATCTACATCTGAAAAATAGGGCTGCAGCTCTGCTGCATCAGCTATGTTAGTCTGGAAGGAGGTGAATCAGAAGCTAGTTTGCCTAAGGCAGAGGTTGTATCACTGTTATTTTAGGAAAAAAGGAAAGAGGAAGAAAGTACCCTATGAAAAGAAGTATCTTTGGCTTACTTAGGGAGATGGGGGTACTTCCTTACCTGGGTGTTGCAGCCCTGGTTAGAGACACTGTCAGCTTGGTCCTGCATTGGCCATAGGAGGGTCCATGGAGAAGCACCCTGTGTCTCCCTGGGAAGCCCATGCAAGCTGCTCTTCTTGCCGAGACCAGGTACTGCTTCCCTGCTTGGGACCCTAATGCTTCTGGGAGTGGCCAGAGACTTCTCACAGCAACTTCTGAACCACACAGCAGCTGTCCATGCAGTCCAGCTCTTGTGGAACATCTGTTCTGGACACTCCAGATGGCCTTCCACTCCCTGGGATGGAGAGGGGGTATCAAGGGCCCTGCACCTCCTCTTACAACTAGATCATGGCTCAAATGATCATGTTAGAGATCTAAATAAAATAAGACATTGAGCTTTGAGTGTATTTTTTGTGTGACTTATGAAATAATTCCATTAAAAATTTATAATCCAAATGTTACACTGGATCCAGTGAATATATGTGTATAAATTAGATTTCTACGCATTAAAATATTATATAAATCACTTCAGAACATCACTATAGGTGATCAGGTGTATGTTAAAAGTTTTTTAAGGATTCTTTTCTTGATTTCCAAGTTTCTATAGTGAGCATGTCAATGTCATAAACACAGGTAAGAGAGACAAATAGGAGATTCTTTATGTTATCCCCACATATGAATGGGACCATAATTAAGTTTCTCCCCTGCTAGCAATTTCACTGTTGCTAGTATTCTTTTATCTTCCATATAGTCTGAGTTTCATACTATTTTTCTTAACTATTCTCCTAGAAGTAGAGATTCAGGGTTGAGGTGTTTGAACATCTTATGGTTCCAGGCACATTCTGACCAGCAGCTTCTGACACAAGTTACAGTCCACCAGTACTGGAGATGTCATCAGCACAGGCAAAGTAGATTCTAAAAGCCCTTGACTAAGCTTCCTGGCAAACAATATCAAATGTTAAAATTCATTTTACTTCCCTTGAGAATACTTTTCAGCACTCTGATAGTGAAAGTATGTGGTTTTGTCTGCAGAGCTAATGCAGTTAGACATATTTCTTACAGACTGGAGACAGGCTCTGCACACATGAAGTACACAATGATCTGTGGGGGCGGGTGCCTCCATTTCTTGCAATACCACCACAGAATGCTGCTCTCCAGGTCTTGCTCCCTGGCCAGAGGAGTAAGATTCCCTACCAACCACCCACCCCATCCTCACAGACCCCCCAGAGATCTGTTCACTCCATTGCAAAGCTCTGGCTCTGTGGTTCCTGCCTTCAGTGGTGTGGCAGAGCACAGCCTTGTGTGGGACATCGTCTTAACACCATTTGCAGGAAGTAGGACTTGGGGAAAAACCAAAGCAGGAAAAATGAGTCATCAGTTTTGGCAACAGCAAGAGCAATCCAAGCCAAGAGATTCACCCACTTTGGAAGTTGAAGAATCTTCATCCAGAGCTGAGGCACAGTCCAGCTTAGTTTTTTCATTAACAATGTGCTATAAAAGGCTTTGTAAGGTGTCTCCCTCCTGACTTCCTAGAGGTAACCGTCATCCTGAGTTTGATGTTCATTTCTATTTTTCCTTTCATACTAGCTTTTCATACAGTTTCCTCTACAAAACTTACAATAACATTTTGTGAGTTTATAATTAACCACAGGTTCAGGAATCTGGCTGAGCTGGGACACTTAAGTGCACTGTGTGAATTTTTAGGGATTCCTGCACCCACGGGAAAAATCTGATTCCAAAAAACGTGCATGAATTCTTTCTTTCTTGAACTTCAGATTTCACCAAAACCAGCCATGCAGGTAGGAGTCACGCAGGAAGCTTAACCTTCTCAGCTCTGATGGAATATTCACCTCAGTTCCTGCAGCTTAGACACGTTGCTATGTATGCTTGCCACCCAACTGCTGCCTCCATTCCCATCCAGCCTGGCTTCTTCTTTAGAGCTGTTTGTGGGGTTCAGGAGACCCCATATCACATGAGGCCAGTGGGTTTTGTGCTCTGTGCGAGTTGTGACCCCACACAAGGCAGGATGCTTGTCTCTCTTGGAGTGGAAATGATAATGTGACTTCCCCTCTTGATTAGGGGTTTGGGCATCCTCAGCCTGCTTGCACAGGATGCAGATAATACAGGTAAAGGAAAGAACTCACTGGTTATGGGGGATTTAAAGTTTAGGTCGACAATTCTAGTCACCATTGCTTTGGCTACTGATGAAGTCCAGATTATCACTGCTAGCACCTGAATACCTTCAGCTTGTGTGCAGTGTTGGGTCCTTTGGTGCAAGTTTGTTGTAGCATGCAGGTGAGGATGCATCCAGGCAGGTGCCAGTGGGGAGGTACGGTGGAGCCTGGTCTGGGGTACAGACTTGGGCATTGCAACCTTTAAAGGACTAGAAACCTCTCTACCATGGATGGGGTGTTCCTGCACTGGCCACAGCTGGGAGGGAGTGGTCATGGGGCTGTCCTGGAGACCATTGGGCAGGTCCTAGGGCCTGGTCTCATCTCCTGGAGGGCCATCTTAGGGTGGGTCAGTGGAAAATACACAGTATAAGATATACTGTGGTCTGTGTCCCTTGGTCCTGTCTGCTTGGCCTCCACTGCTAGTCGCAGGAGAAGAAATCAATAAATTTCCAAATTTCATCTTACAAGTAAATCAGAACAAAACAGAGCAATAAAAACTGAATATAAATAAATGAAAGGGGGTCTACAAATTTGTATCAGGCCTAGCAAATGTGGGTGGTAGGCAGTAGTCACCTCCTGGACTCCAAAGTCTCATGAGCTGGTTAGTTTTAACATTTACTATTTCAGCATACTTCCTTGAAAATGTGCCAATGCCACTGGAATAATAACTTGCAGAATATCTCATTCCTGTTCTTGTTGAACAGTACAACTGTGACAGTTTGCTATGGCTTCCATCGTGTCCTCCTTTTATCCATTAAACCAGATTCCTTGGACTCCATATTAGGAACACATTCTAGGCAATGAAACTAATGTTTTCCCAGGTGGTCTTCACTGTCGTTCCTTACACTCTTGTTTCTCATACTCATTACACTTCAGTGTATTTTTCAGATTAATAAGACAAATGCAAAACAACCCAGAGGAAAATTTGCATGGCTCTGACCAGACTAGTCTCTGTCACTTTCCAAGGCCACAGTCTCCCAGGTACTCGGCCTCAAATTGACTTTATAAAAACTTATTTCATATTCTCTCTACCTCCCTATCTTACAGAATTCTCTTGGTGAGAGCTGTTTTGGCTACAGAGGGAGGAGCTGAGGCCCACTTGGAACCTAGCAGGTACACATATGACAAAGCCCCTGCAGATCTGTAAACTCCTGCCCTTGACCAGATTGTGCAGTTCCTGCTGCTGAAAGAGCAAAGGGTCCCAATTCACTCCCCCAGGGATTATGCCAGGGCCCGTGAGGGAGAGAAAATATTCCCTCTACTTTCGGAGGGCTTCATAATTAAGGCTATGCAAAAAAGTCACAGTAAACAATAACAGGAGCAAGGGAATAAAAATGTATTCTGTACATAACAACAACAAAGAAAAAATATGACTACCATATGTTTAGGGAAGAGGTTATTCTGTTAAGAACTGTCACCTGCCCTAATACCTGGAACCTCCCCAGAAGTTCCCCATCAGCAGCTGAACATTACCTGTGCCCTGAACACAAAGCCCACAAGGGGAAGGTTCCCACCAGTCACTTCCAACTTCCCACTTTGCCTCAGTAGGAAGCTCCAATAACTTCCTCTGCCTGGTGTGTGGTCCCTCTTTTCCTATCCCCAACTCATCCCCTAGGTAATAGGTCCTGAATTTTCTTCTTCACAGGTGTTGTGTTCCCACCTTTTATTGTCCCCAGGCCTCTTCTAGGACTTTGATTCTGTGTCTGAGGGAATGCTAATTTAATGGTGGTCCCACCTGGGAGACTCAGGACAGAAAGGAAGCAAACCTGCATCCACCCTACCCTTTTATAGGATCAACTTGTTGAGACAGATATGGTGTGGAAAGAGGAACTGACAGTACTGGATATGCCTGTCTTACTTTCCCCAGCACTGCCCTTCCTCCAGTGGTTTAGGACCAGAGAGATTTGTTGTCTCAGCTCTAAAGTTTAGAGACCTGGAACCCAGGTGTCAACAGGTCTACCTTCCCTGTGGAGATGATGTGGATGGTGCCTGATTTTAGCTTCTGTAGCTTCTCATAGCCCCAGAACTCCAGTCTCCATAGGTCATTTCCCCATGTGTGTTTCTGTGTCTGAATGTTTCTTTTCTTGCCATTGATTGGGAGCAGCTGTAACTGGCAGAAAAAGGTCTGAGATGGGTGCCTGTTCCCACCATTGATTGGGAGCTGTTGTGACTGGCAGGAAGCAGTCTGAGATGGGCTTCTGCTTCCTCCATTGATGGGACTCAGGGACTCAGGAAAGCTGGAGACAGTAGAACCACAGCTAAAGTGCACACAATGGACAGGTGGGTCTAAGAGTGCAGAAAAATCAGAATCAAAATATGAGCCAGTGGGTGAAGTGTGAAAATTGATTGTGGACTGTAGCCAGCACAGGCTGATAGAAACAGACTCTCCTACCCCTGGGCACACACAGGCCAACAATTGGACCCTCCTTGGGGTAGACAGTTGGGCCAAGAGAAGAAACAGCCAATACCACCCCTGTGAGCCTGATGGCCATAATGAGACCTGTAGCCAGTGCAGGTCAGGAGAACCAGCCAGTTATGCCTTGGAGAAGCTGCACATATCTGGAGAAGCCCACCCCATACCCTCAGCCTCCCCTGAAACTTAGGTTAGGAAAGACCCAGACACCTGATCCATTTCCCTACACCATGGATGGGTAGCCAATGCAAGAAGCACCTGGGACCCCACAACTAACTCATCAGGAGGAAACCAGGAAAATGTCAATGTGAAAGAGCAAAAGGCAATCTCAGACCTTCATCCCACACAAAACAAGTCCAGGAGACATGGACAGAGAAGAAAGTGGAAGTTGTACAACTGAAATTTCTGGGATGATGGCTACTGAAGTAAAGAAACTACTTCATGAGGTTGAAAAATGTCAGATCAAGAATAATATGTTAGATAAAAGAAGAAATGACAGACATAATAAAAGGACTGCTGAGCATATCTAAAGAAGACATAGAAAAAAAGAAAGAGGACTACAGGAAAATGAGGAAAACCTTGAATGAGCAATAACTGGAATGCATTAAACAGATTCAAAGAGATATCCAGGAAATTTAAAACTCCATTGAAAACTGGAAAAACTGCTCAAAAGAAACTAAATATAGACTCTTAGACCTTGAAGACAGGATTTAGGCTAGTGATCTTGAAAGGAAAGATCTCTTGAAAATAACAAGGAATTAGGAAATAACAATTCAATGGCTGTGAAATGACTTAAAGAAAAATAATTGAAGATTGATAGGTGTCACTGAAAAAGCAGGGGATAAACATAAATGACATAAAATGACTATTTACAGAAGTGTGAGCAGAAAACTTCCCAAGCATGGGAAAAGGAACTGACATACAGTAAGTGAGGCATATAGAACTCCAACTAGCCATAAGCAAAATAAATCTATACTCAGACATATAATCAAGATCCTGGAAGTTTGGCACAAGAACAGAATATTGAAAGCTGTTAGAAAAAAGAAGCAGATCACCTATAAAGGAAAACCCATCTCAACACAAACCATCAAGTCAAGCAGAGTGAAGTATTTCAAGTCCTGAAAGAAAACAAACTTGCAACCCAGATTCATGTAACCTGAAAAACTATCTTTCAAAATTAATGGAGCAATAAGATACTTCCATGACAAAGATGAACAAGGAATTTGGGACCACCAAACCAACCCTACAAGGAATACTGAAGGACATTCTAGAGAGATATAAAAATGATTACATTTCCAGGAACAGTGGCAGAGGGGATCACTGAGCAGGGCAGGCAGTTGAACAGAAGGGAAAAGTAGGGAGCCAATGGTAGGAAAATAGCAAGGCAGAGACAAGCCAGTGCATGTTAGCCATAACCATTACTGTAAATGGCCTCAATTAACCAATAAATAGAAACAGGCAGAGTGAATCAACAATCAAGATCCATCAATAGGTGCAGACAAACTTTTGGTCAAGCCATAACATACTTAGTCTTGAGTCCACCAGCCAATGTAGTCCTTCTTTGCAGCAGAAAACTCCTGAGCCTGGTCTTTACTGGCAGGATTTCTATCAGCTTTCTGGTCTTCTGAGCTCTGACCAGAATCTCTCATACAGACCAGCCTAAGGCATTCCAGTGGTACTCTTTCAGGTGACATCTCAGAAACTTTCCAAACTCTTTCCACAAGCCATTCTGAAAGGCTCTTGAACCACATGGTCAGGTACGGTATCAGTAATGATGCCACTTCTCTGGTACTATATTCTGTGTTAGGTTCTTTTTTCTTGTTGCTGAGACAAAGTACCCAACATCCAAAGTTAAGGAAAGAAAGGTTTATTCAGCTCAAAGTTTGTAGAGGCTTCAGTCAATAATCAGCTGGCCCTAAGGAAGGGTGGTGTGGCAGAAGGGCAACAGTTCATGGTGGAGAAAAATAGCCAACGCAATAAGAGCAAAAAGGGATGAGTGTGCAAGAAGACTTTTTCTGCATTGTATATTGTATGCAGTATACCCACACTAGGGTGAGCATAGCATTCACATCCATACTCCCAGTACTAGACAATAAATCAATTCCAAACTCTAAATTCAAATTGCCTCTGAAAAGCACCCCCCACCATGACTGTATGAGGCTTTGGGGGCACATCCAGATGCAAACCATAATGTGCAGTTTACATTTTGATCTTTATTTACACTTTCAGTTTCTCCCACTAGAGAAACAAGATGATATTTACACATGTGTGTTTATTTATTTCACTGAAGAGTATGGTCTCAAGGTGCATCCATTTACCTAGAAATGTTTGAAGTTTATCCTTCTTCATGGCTGAGTAATACTATATTATATTTTTAAAAAAATCTTTATCCATTCATCAGTTGGTGGGCATTTGAGTTGTTCCCAAGATTTAGCTGTTACAAACTGTGCTGCTATAAATACGGGTATACAGATATCACTATAGTAGGATGTTTTAAATTCTTTTAGTAAGAGTCCAAGAAGAGGAATATCTGGGTCAAATGGAACCTTAGTTTTGTTTTTCAGGAATCTCCACACTGATTTCACAGTGGTTACAGCAGTCTTTACTCCCACTAACAGTGGAAAAGTGTTCCTTTTCTCCCACAGCCCATTCAATATTTATGATTGATTGATTTCTTGATAATAGCCATTTTTTCTGGAGTAAAATGGGAACGTCAGTATTGTTTTAATTTGTATCTCACGAATGACCAGTGTGTTAGTTACTTTTCTCATTGCAGAGACAAAACACTCAACATGCAAAGTTAAAAGCAGAAAGGTTCATTTAGCTCAAATTCTGAAGAGGTATCAGTCCATAATCAGCTAGCTCCAAGGAAGAGTGGCACATGGCAGAGGGACAACAATTCATGGCTATTGAAAAGAGCTGAAATAGGAGAGCAAGCAGACAAGCCTCTTTCTGTCCCTTATAATGTATGCAGGCTACCTGCTTTAGGGAAGGTGTAGTACTCACACCCTTAATCCCATTGGACCATGACTCAGTCACAAACTCTAGATTCAGCCACCTCCAAGAAAGCCTACCTTCCTATTACTGCATGAGTCTCTGGGGGAACATCTATACACAAACTATAACCAGCAATGTTGAACATTTTTCATATATTTATTTGCCATTTCAAATTCTTTTATCTGTGAAGTGTCTTTTTCTCTTCCTTTCTTTCCCTCTCTCCCTCAATTCCCCTTCTCATTTGAACAATTCCTTCCTATTTCACAATATCTTTTATATATTTTGGACCTTATTTACATTTTCAGTTTTTCAGATCAGTGAGACAATGAGATATTTACATGTGTGTCCAATTTATTTTGATTTATACTTCACTCCAAGCTCTCCTTGACCTAAGGGTTTGTGTTGAGAAGTCAGCTGTGATTCTGATGAGTTTTCCTTTGTAGGTGATTTGTTTCTTTTCTTCAACAGCTTTTAATATTCTGTTCTTGTGATGAATTTCAGGAATCTTGATTATTATATGCCTTGATATAGATTTTATTTTGGTCATGACTAATTGGAGTCCTATATGCCTTACTTATGGATATGTTGAATTATTTTTCCATACTTGGGAAGTTTCCTGACATTACTTCTGTGAACAGTTTTTTTTATTTGTGCTGTCTCCTGCTTTTTCACTGACTCCAATCCATATTATGTTGTTCTTCTTTGCATCATTTTGTAACTGTTGGATTAATTTTTCATGGTCCTTTGCTATTTTTAAGAAATATTTATTTGCATGATCACTGACCACAATCTTGTCTTCTAGATCTGATATTGTATCCTTACCTTGGTTAATCTGGTTGCATATAGTTTCAATGGGATTTTTAATCTCCTAGATATCTGCATGTATTTGTTTCATGGATTCCATTCTTTCCTATGTTGAGCATTAATAGTGCCCACTATTTTTCTAAACTCCTTTTTTCATCAGTGCCTTCTCTAGAATCATTGAGCAAGTTCTTCATTTTGATCATCATTTGTTTTTTATCTGAGATTATTTCTGATCTGATTTCCTCTATAGCCTCATTCATCTGTTCTCTTTTTCTAGTGCTATTATTTCAGATAATTCAGATGGGTGGCTTCTGATTTCCTCTATCTTGTTTCCCTTGGTCTTATCCTGGGTGGATTGGAGGTCTGGGGTTGCATTTTGCCTCTATGTCTTGTCATTTTCTACTTTTTATTTTAATTTGTTTTCTATGTTGATGCTTATAAATCACTCATGGTAGATAGCTTATGACTACTATTGAGGCTTCCCTAGGAAATGCCTATTCCTCAGAGATGTCTTTTAGGTGTAGGTGGCTCTTTGCCTTTGTTTTTGTCTCAAGATCTTACCTTCCTAATTTATTGAGGAAGAGAAATTTCTATTTGGATCCATGCCCAGTCCTTTTTGATACTGGTCTATGGTGGTGACTATGATCCCAGACAATCTGAGTGCTATCATACGAGGGAGAACAACTGATTACAGTAGGTATGACACCCTGGCTAAAGTAGTCAATTAGCAATAAAAAAAACCCCAATAGCATCAAGGACAAGCCAGTAATTGATAATTGGTATTAATTTGGTACCTTTAACCTTATGAGCAATATCCATAGTTATTTAACAAAATCCAACATAAACCAGGAATTTTTATGAGTTTCCCCTTAGAGTAATTTTACCCTGTGAGTAGGTGGAAGGAAATTTAAGAGTGATAGAGGAAAAATATAGAGATGAAGAAAAATGTAGTAGAAGCAAGGCTGAAGAACAAAAGACAATCATCCAAGCTTGGGAAAAGAAGAGGACAGGAGAGAAAAAATGAAGGAGAAAGCAAATAAATATTGAAGAAAACCAGAAAAATTAGAGACAATGTTCAATTACATGAATATATAAAAAAATCAAGAAAGTCAGTTGAGGAGAGAGAAAAGCTAAACATAACAAAACAAATACAAGTAAATACATAAAACACCACAAAAAAACCCGCATGAAATTCCTCTGATCCCTTTAGTTCTGTGATAGTGTCCAAATCAAAGCCCTAATCTGTATTCTGTAACCCTAGTCTACAGTAGGGTTAGTACTGGGTATAGGGCTGATCTTGACCTCTGGATGTGGGGACTGGGGCCAGTCTTCACCCAGCAGCTTCCTGGATATCCTTTGGTAGTCCACCATGTATCCTTACTCTATTTGGGTTTGTGTCACTCTCCCAGTTGTTTTGGCGATCTCTGACAGAGAAAGACCAAGGCTGCTTCCAGTCCTGTGTACAGTCAGTCCCTCCTGGTCCTTGTACAGACTTCTCTGTTCTACTCCTCTGTGTCTCTCTTCTCTCATGCTGCTGGGAGCAGGTAGGAGAAGTGCGGTTGGCTGATTCACTGTCCCTGCTCTCTCCTGTTTTGTGCTGTTGGGAGTAGGATAAAGAGAGTGCTGACTTTCCACTTGTTGTCAGGCCGCAGTTTAAGGATTCTTAAGTCAGATGCCATTGGGAGCAGAGTACAAGGGGTAATGCTGTTCTACTCACTACCTTTGCCTTGCCACTGTGGTCCCTTAACCTTGTTGTAGCTAGATGTTTCAGTTAGCCACTGTTGCACACAAGAAAAAAAAAAGGGAAATAAAAATACCTGTCAGCCCATGAGGGTGGGATGGGGAACATATTGCTGGTCACTCTCTGTGTGTGTTGTTGAAATTTGACTTCCAATAGCAATGTCCTTTGTTTGGATGAAGGCAAAAGAAGTGAGGAACCTTTCATCCCACATTTATCCTGTTTGTCACTCTAGGACTTTGGCAATATGTCTTATTGCTGTTCCCATTGAGATGCAGAACCTATTTCCCAGACCAGCTTGTGGGCTGGCCTTATTTGCTATGGCCCATATAAAGTTCTATGAAACATATTATTTTGGTACCTGAGCTAGAAGATCTTGAATATGTATACTCATTCTTTCAGAACTCTGCTGTATCTGTGAGTACAAGCCCACATTATCCCACCAAAGTGTGTAACATCAATGGAGGATGAAACAAAGTGCCCTGTTTACAGTCAGCTCACCCTCTGAAACTGAACCACTTTGTTAACCATCAATTAAACAAACCAGGAGCCCAACTGAGCCCAGCCTAAATTGTTCATCAGCTTATTCAAAAGGTAATAAATTTTGGGAGGGATTATTAGCCAGTAATACTAGTGATACAGTAATACTAGTATGCCCAAGATGCCAGGATTCAAGGACATATAGACTGCATATTATCTGGCAAATACTAAGTGGCATACAGGTACAGATTTCTTTTTCCTTAATTTGAATTTGGGTGTCTTGTTAGATGGTGATGAGTTATACAGAAATATATGTAGAGAGGAGGAAAATAAGACATTCATGGCATGGTAGTTTGGTTTAAGGCCACATGACAAAATAAGAAGTTTATAAACTCTGGAGATCAAGGCTGTGGACAGATCCCAAGGCTTCCTCCTCCTGGGCTCATCTTCCTTTCTTAGCCATTTGAGCTCTGGAAGGGGGATGGTCTTATACCCAGCAGCAGATGGGAGGCAATAGTGTTTCTCCTGCTGTCTCTCAATTAGACCAGAGCAGATATGTATATTGGTAGGAAATGGGTAATCCTTTCTCTGGCATAAAAGGGAGGGGCTCAGGCCCTTGATCTCACAGAGATCAGAGGAGACATAGCTCTCCAAGATGCAATGTGTGAGATGTGCTAGAGGCTTAAAATAGTATATAGAGACGGCCTTAAAAAATGGGTACACAATTCAGGAAAAAAAAATTGCGTAAATATATTAATACTAAATTTATTGAGCCATCATGAGATTAATACAAGTTACCTTTGAACTCTACAATTAAAAGAGGTGCTTCACGTGGTGGCCATCAGCTTCTAGACATTTATAAGTATGGCAAACTGCTGAAGTGTATATCTATTTTTTGGCAGATTCTCTATATATTATATACTTAATAATTTTATATTAATCCCATATAATAATATTTTGGGTGTATTGTACTAAGTTACTGCAAAAATTTCACCTGTTTTTAATACTTTAAATGTGACTTTAGAATTACACCTGTGTTTCACATTTTATTTTTACTGAACATCACTGCCTTAGGGGATTGCCTGTCATTTAAAAGTTCAGGCTGCCTCCTCAACAGATCAGAGACCAGAAAAGTTCATTGAATTTAAAAATAACTGTCACTATATTCTTACTGTAATCAATGGTCAATAATTTATTAATATAGTCAACAATACTCACATATATTATCCATAAATTAACATGATCTTATATGCAAAGTTAAATGCAAAATCCCACTGGTGAACTAGAGTCCCGCACTTGCAGGAAGTTCTGCTTTACAACTGGGGCAGTCAGAGGTCCGGGATTCAGTCTTTGGCACCAGAGGAAAAATAAAAAGCTGCGGCTCCAAACCTGTCATCTTGGATTCAATCTACCGAGGGGGTTGGTGTCGCCTACTTTTCCTCAGGACACGAGAGGGTGGGGCCTGAAGCCTGCCCAATCAGAGGCACGGAGGTTAGGCCTGCCGAATCAGGCACACAGCCAGAGCGGATGGGGCGGGCTTTTCCAGTCTCGCGGGCCTTTGTGTGGAGCCCGCCAATCTTGGGATTGGTGTCCAGGCTCTTTTTCTGCTTGGGTGTCCTGAGCGTCCTAGGTGTTCCTGCAGCAGCCTCTGTCGTCCTGTTATTTGCAGGGATAGGAGAGCCACAGGGAGGACGCCGGCGACCCCGGAAATGGTGAGCCTGCGGTTCAGAAACCTGGAACGGGGAGGGCGGCTGCTTGGAACCGCGGGAACTGGCTCTGCGGGATCGGGCCTCCGCGAGTCTGCAGATCCCATTCTGCTCCGGACAGCATGGCCTCAGTGTACTCGGCTGCTAACACCTATGGCCTTGTCCCCTCCCTGCGCGGTGATTTCTCTGGACAACTCGGCCTTGGCGTCCTTGACTGCGGGCGACATCCATGTTCTTGACCTCTCACTGCGCGGTGACTTCTGCCTTCGCTGGAGGCCCCCTATCCCCCTTCCCTCCCTAGATCGTGTGGTGCGAACCGTGAAAATCCTTGGGAGAATCCCAATTCCGGGTGGGATTCATGCGTTAGAAGAGCCGTGGTCCTTAGGGTTTCCAGTTCTTCCTTTGTCCCCAAAGGTTACGCGTTTTCACTGGAGCTTTAAATGTGTGGTAAGCAAGGTCTCAAACCCAGAACACTGTTCCTGGAACTCTTTGTAGGTCTGAGTATAAATTCCAAAAATTCCAGCTTCCTAACCAAATTCTTAAAGGCCAATTTCCCATTTCCACAGCATTATCAATTACTTGTTCCCCATGCTGCATTTCAAAACACAATATTTTTAAATTTTTTTTCTCCAGGTATTGGCAGGTACTTTTTAAGACATTTATTTTCTGTTTGTGAACATTGCACACAGTGAAAAGTAGACGGGGATCACTACCTCTTGTAAAAAATTGGTTTCTGTCTCTCCTCCTTTTGTCCAGTTGTGTTTTGGTTAAGTGTCCCTCTTGGCGACTTTATGGGTAGCGTGCCCACTACCTACCCTTCCATCTTTCCCTGGATCTGGATTTCAGAACTGCCCACACTGCTGTGTCCCTGGGGTCTAGAAGTGTCTAGTTTATATTAGTCCCTAGACCTCGCCTGTCAAATATCCTGAAGTTTGGGTGGAGCCTCTGGAGAACTGCTGGATGCCCTGAAACTAGGAGGAATCTGGAACACCCACCTGTAAAAACGGCTCTTCAGCTGTTTTCATGTCATCACTATTGTTACTAGTGCTGCAGGGAACTGAAAGTGTAGTTATCTCTTCAACATTCAGATTTCAATTCATTTGGCTACGCCCCTTTATTTAGGGTTTCTGGATCCTATGGTAGTTATAGTTTTAGGGTTTTTTTTTTTGGTACTGGGTATTGAACTCATGACCTTACGCTTGCCAGGCCAGCTCTTATGCCACTGAGCTAAATCCCCAGCCCCTAGTTTTAGTTTTTTGAACACTCTTTACATTATGGCCAAATGGCTATATGGTACTAACTTTAAATTCACACCACTAGTGTGCTAGGCTCTCTTTTTTTCCATACCCATGTCTTTGGGAATCCCTGTATCTTTCAGTTTTTTGATAATGACCATTGTAACAGCTCTATTCAGGCTGCAGGAGGTCTGCTATTTGCTGCATTTTATCCATCATACAAATTAGTTAGAATCCAGATCGTTGAGCCACTGGAAGAGTATGCTGTTATCCTCTTCTGGGTATAAATGGGAATCTGTGCTTTTTAATCCCTTCTCTCCACTACTGCTAGGGCTTGTAGCTCATGAAAGAGCTTGCACACCCATTGAAAACTACTTACTTATGATGCAGGGAGATTTACACACATCCAGTCCCCTGTTGTTCCAGAGCTTGGAAGTTTAGGATGCAGTTCCTCACATGGAAGATGTTAAAGTTGTTACACTCAGTGCATGGACAGACTGTTCCTAGGAGGAACTGATAGGTGGAAGGTTGTCCCTGGGATGGGCTGGGGGAGTGGGATTTGGAAGTACTGAGCTCCTATTCAAGGGGAAGTTTGTAGTTTGCTAATTCTATTAACCCACTGGTGAGGACTCAGTAAAAGCTCAGCTATCAACAACCAATTTGCACAATGTGCTGGAAAATCCCTTCTAAGGAGAAACTGATCTGTTAAGTTTTAATCCTTCTTCTGTCCTGGCGCAGGATGTGAAGCATGTAGAAGTACTTGCACAAACATAGAAAACAATCACTTGTTCTTTGGTCTTGAGACTTCTGCATGACTTGTGGTCATGCTCCCTCTGCATTTGGTGAGCTGAGATCCAAATTGCAGGGAACTTTAGAGTTAGGGTGCTACATATGTCCCGCTCCTATCTTCAGGGTAATGCTGAGTGTGTGGATCTTTTCCCAATTAAATGGTACATTGTTTCAGGCAGGATTCATGCCCAAGTGTGGTTTTGTTTTCCCTACTCATTTGATGTGCTTTGTTTTTTTCATTTGCCTGGTATATAGAAGTCTCTTGCTTCATCTGTGACACTTAGAGGGACATGACATATGAGATGTTTATTCAGTGTGTCCACAGATGGAGGAGGGTCAAGTTCTCCTATTCTACTACATTTCCAATATCATCCCTTTTGTAATAACTGCTTTTCAAGGGTCAGTGGTCCTGGGGTCTGAACCCAGGGACTTGTACTTTGTGGGCACATATTCTACCACTGAGCTATGCATCTCAGACCCAACGTCTGCCTTTTCATTGTGTTTAATCCATTCACATTTAGTCTCATTCTGATATGGCTGGATATATACTGGCCTTTCTGTTGCTTTTAACAATGCAAATACTTCCTACGTCTATATCAGTTCATCTACACATGGTGTTTATATTGTGATCTCTTGATCTTTATTGTTGAAATATTATACTTACACATCTATGGCAGGCAACGATAGCTACCCCTATTGCTTTTTTAATTCATATTTTTTTGGCTAATTTTGTATATGTTTAACCTATCCGTTGCATTTTAGAATTTTTAGTTTTTGCTTCCTTTCTTTAAGACATATTGACATTTTTATAGGACTATATAGATTTAATTTTGGGAGGGAGGAATGGTCATCTTTCTAGTGATAAGTTTTATCTACACAGATGATGTGTATAGTCTGATCTTCATGATTCTCTAAATTTTTTCATAAGTTTTACATGTTTCCTTTGTAAAATGTATAAATGTAAAATACTTCATGTATATGGCATCTATATAAAAGTTACTTGGCATTTTCTACTGTTGGTTGAATTGGACATAAAAGAAAGTGCCTCAAACATTATTTGTCTGTTCTTGATTGTGCCTCCTCTTACTTCTAGTCTCTGAGTTTCAGTACTTTGGATCAGTGCTGTTCTGTCCTCATGTGTTACTATGGTATACATGTGCAGAAGTTCTGTAAGTGTGTGTCTGGGTTAGGGGAGTAGCCTGTCACTGCAACAGCCAGTTTCTCCAGGTGGGTAACAATTTATGGTAGATCATGAGAGTTCAATTGTTTCATATTTTGATCAACTTTTTTTTTTGCCTATCTAATAAAATTTTATTACACATTTCTCTAATTTATGATGAGAGTGAGCTTGCTTAATGGTTATTAAACATGTACCTCTTATATGAAGTGGTTGGGCAAGTTTCTTGTTTCTCTCCTGAAGTGTCTGTCTTTTCCATTTTTATTGAAAGTGGTCATATGTGAGGAAATTAGTTTTTCAACTCATTACTGATTTCATTTTTGATGAATAGAATTTTTATTTCATGTTGTCTAATTTATGAATATTATAATTTTAATATTGTGTTGTGTGACTTTAAAAAGAATTTCCTGTAACAACTTTACAATGTTGTATAATTTGCCTTTATGTTTAGATATTTTACCTCTGAAAATGATTTGTTAGGATATAAGGAGAGGGCACAGTAGCATTTTTTGGCAGATACCAGATTTCCCAGCAGCTTTCATTGGAATGTGTATCTTTTCTGCAATCTCTGTTATTTATGTATGTAAAACATGGTTCTTTTTCAAGAGTTCCATTTTAATTCCATATCTCTATATATTCATCTCATTGTGAAATCTACATTGATTACTATAGTTTTGTAGCATACAACCAGGTACTGCTTAATGACATTTTGGTCATTGATGGACTTCATATATGATGGTGGTTATAACATACAATGTAGGTATGGAGTGGTTTGTTCATGTAAATTTTATTACATTTTTTAAACTATTGAAACTGAATTAATAAATTCTTAATGTTTTTATTATACCTGTTTAAGAGTGTGTGTTTCGTTTTTAACCACAGCTTTAGATGGGCCCTACATTTTTAACAGCTTTATTGGGATATAATAGGCACATACTGTATTTCAAGTATGTATTTTTTATGTTTTGTCCATATCCATGAAACCAGTGTAATTAACATATGTGATTATTCTAAATGTTTCCCAGTGCCCTTTTATTATCTTTTCTGCTTTTTAAAAAAACTTCATTAGTATATATTTGCAGTGCATAATGATTCATTGTGGGAAATTGGTATACATAACACATCTAAATTTTCTGCTCTTTTCTACCATCTTTTATTTAATTAATTTTATTTTATTGAGAAAAACATTGGGATAAACATCAGAATTTTATAAGTGAATGAATTATCACAAAAGGGACACCATGTAACTAATTACTGGCTATATCAAGAATGGAAAGGTCAATGATGGCCTAGAATACTCCTTCGTGCTTTTTATCGTATCAGTATTCCCTCCATTCTTCCTAGTGGTAACTGTAATTTTTCTGTTTCAGCTGCTACTACTGTTAGAGTATTCTTTTAGATTGTTTTGGTGTATTCTCTCTGCATGGGAGTAGAATTGATGGTTCATGGCATTTAATTAAATGTGGCGTACTAAAACATCTTCCAAAGTGACTACAACTTAGACTACCAATAGCAGAGTTTGACAATTCCAATCACTTGATATCTGTATGATTCTTAGTCTGGTGTTATTTTCTGTTGCTGTTTTTTTTAATGTTAGATTGTTGTTAACCTTTCTGGTGAGAATGTAACAATATTTCCTGGTTTTAAATTTAATTGTAATTAGTATTGATTATATATAATTGTTTGACATTTGATTATCTATTGGCAAAGTGTATGTTGAGATCTTTCTTGGCTGTTCTGTTTTTCTCTTGGGAAACCTGGGTTTTCCAGAGAAAACATGTAGTACTTCATATTCTTTCCCTAACTTTCTAGAATTATGAACAGAAATAGCTGTATTTTCAACTCCATGTGTTATTTCCAACTACTGTTATCATTATTTGACCTTGTTTTTCTAAAATCTTGAGATGCAACCTTTTGTTATTTTTTTGAGAGTACTTTGCTTTTCTTTTTTAATGTAGGCATTAATAGTTATAAACTTTGCTTTTAGGACAGCTTTTCCTGTTTGCAGTTTCATTTGGTTCTAAGGAGTTTTTAGTTTTCTATTTGCTTTCTTCAGCGAGTCCTTGGTTGTTCACTAGTGTATGGGACCATAGCTCAGTGATTGTGCACATGCCTAGCGTGGACTAGGCCCTGGTTCAACCCCCAGTATTGCCAAAAACCAAGCAAGCAAGCAAACAAACAAACAAAAAACCGCAAAACATAGCAAGACCAAAACCCAAATTGTATTGTTCTATCTCCATTTGTTTGCATACTTTCTTTGATTACTCTTGCTGTTGATTTCTAGTTTCACTTCACTAGGTTCTAAAAAACTTGCAAGAAATTGTTTTTATTTTTATTTTTTATTTAAAGAGAAAAAAAACAGGAAAAAGGTAGAAATATTACAGAATTTCAAGAAAAGAAGATAAACGGTAAGAAATCACTAGTTAATAAATTACATATTGTTCTTTTAGAAATAGTTATTCAAGTTACAGAATTAAAGCACACAAAGTGGCCACTAAAGCAGTGAGAGTGCAAACAGATCTGCTCAACAATCCAACAAGAACCTAGAAATATGGTCATCAATCCCACACACCTAAACATATATGCAGCTATATCTTTTATAGCGCTTCCTATTTCCTCTTTTTTTACAATAGCAATTACACATTTTTAAAATTTTGTTTAAAGAGAAGAGAAAAAAAAACAATACAGAAAAAAGGGTAGCAACAATATAGAATTCTAAAAGAAAGAAAAAGGAGAATGAGAAAAGGCCCCACTAAGAAATCAGTAATTTATAAATTATATACTGTCATCCTGGATGTAGTTGTTCAAGTTACAAAGTTAAAGGGTACATAGTAAATATTCAAACAGTCAGACTACAAATAGTTCTGCTCAAAGATCCAACAAAGATTCAGCAATATGGTCATCTATTTTACACAATCAAACATACATGCAGTTATATCCCTTAGAGCACTATCTTTTCCTCTCTTTTTTACAATAGCAATTACACATTTTGGTGTTATTACTCTTGCAGTTCTTATTTACTTTTTACATTAAAGACACAATATGATATTTCTAAATATGATTCTTCTTTATTTCACTAATGAGGATAGTCTCAAGTTGTCTCCATTTGCCTATGAAGGCCTCAAGATCATCTTTTTTTATAGCCGAGTAATATTCCATTGTATAAAAATGCCACATCTTTTTCATCCACTCTGCAGTTGATGGGCATCTTGGTTGTTTCCAGGATTTAGCTATCACAAATTGTGCAGCTATGAACATGGGTGCACATATATCACTGTGATATGAACTTTGCAGTTCTTCAGGGAAAATACCCAAGGGGGGAATAGCTGGATTGAATGGGGCTTCCAATCCTAGTCTTCTGAGAATTCTCCATATGGATTTCCATAATGGTTGCACCAGTCTACATTCCCACCAACAGTGGAGCAGTGTTCCTTTTTCCCTGCAGCCTCGCCAACATTTGTTATCAGTTGATTTCTTGATGGCAGCTATTCTTTCCGGAGTAAGGTAGAATCTCAATGCTGTTTTAATTTGTATTTCTCGAATGACCAGTGATGGTGAACATTTCTTCATGTATTTATTTGCCATTTGTATATCTTTCTCTGAGAACTGTGTGTTCATCTCAGATGCCCATTTTTACAGAGGGTCTTTGAATTTGGGGGGCTTGATGTTTTTCAATTCTTTATATTTTCTGGTCACAAGTCCTTTGTCTGAGGGGTTGCTGGTTAAAATTCTTTCCCACTCTGTTGGTTTTCTTTTCACTCTGTTGGTGATTTCCTTTGAAGTGCAGAAACTTTTCAATAATGTGAGATCCCATTTGTTGATTCTTTGAAGTGTTTCCCGTGCAGTTTGTGTTTTGTTCATGAATTCTCTGCCTACCCCTATGTCTCCAAGA
>PVLA01000182.1:576861-711514 GCA_004027455.1 Hydrochoerus hydrochaeris | reverse complement strand
AGAGAGAGAAGAAAATCACCAGGGTTCCAGGAATAATGGCAGAAAGGCCCCAAAGAAAGGGGCAGACAGTGGAATGAAGGAGAAAATTAAACAAAAAACAACAGAAAAATAGCATGGCAGAGATAAGACAGAAAATTGGTTATATCACTGTTTTATCTTGACTGATTTTATTTGAATCTGGTATGCTTGAGAGTGTCGAGTCTGAGAGAAGGGACAACTACTCTGAAGATGACAGGATTCAATAGGATACCCATTCTGGTTTGATTGTTAACTGCCTTTGAAGTCCTATAATGTCTCCAATGTTTAGATTTTATTAATAGTGTAAAGCAATGCTAAGTTCATATTATATTTGACAATATAGACAATTTTATTGAAAATAACAAGAGACATCATAGTGACTACCGTAGATCACCTAGTGTTGTGTTTTTGTGTGTTCTTTTCATTTCGTGTTTCTCTAGGAATTTGTATTGCTGACTTGTTTTGATTTGTTTCTCCCTCTAATACAGAAAGGCTAGGTACATGTGTAGAGACTTATACATGTGTAGAACTTCTAAGTAGTTTATGAGAATGGATTATAGTTATCGTAAAGAAAAAAAAGGAAAAGAGAGTATTTTAAAGGATATAACTGCATGTATGTTTGAGTGTGTGGAATTAATAACCATGTTGCTAAAGTTTTAGTTGGATGGATGAGCAAAACTGACTGCAGTCTCACTGTTTGGATGTCCACTTTGTGGACTTTACTTTTATAACTTGAACAACTGCATCTAAGAGGAAAGTATGTAATTATCAACTAGTGATTTCTTACTGGTTACTATTTTTGTTTTTGTTTTGTTTTGTTTTTGAGATTTTGTATTGTTTCTACCCTCTTTCTGTTTCAAAATTTTTTCTTTAAATAAAAATTTTTTTTAAAAGCAAAAGGAGGAAAAGAAAGTGCTCTAAAGGAGATAACTGTATGTACATCGCAAAGAATGATTAAAATGAAAAGGTTTACACCAGATTCAAATTCTTGCGAATTTATTATCCTCTGCTGGCTTAGAGGTCATAATTTCAGAGATAGGTAAGGATTGTATCAAGAAGCACTGCAGTGATTCCATTAAACTAGAATCTAAGTCATCCCCCTGGTCACTTTTGGCTCCTCATGGCTCTGAGTAAACAGGTTAAAAAGAACGTACAGTATTGGCAGAGATGACTGACCCAGACTATCAAGGGGAAATAGGACTGTTACTCTACAGTGAGGGAAAGAAAGTACATACTTGGGGTGCAGAAGATCCCCTAGAGCACTTTTTAGTATTACTATGCCCTATTAAGGTCAATGGGAAATTGCCACAACCAAATCCAGGCAGGTTAACAAATGGCCCGGAACGTTCAGGAATAAAGGTATGGATCAATCCACCAGGAGAAGAATCAAGACTTGCTAAAGTGTTTGCTGAAGGCCAAGGGAATATAGAATGGGTAGTAAAAGATAGTTATGAATATCAGCTATGACCACATTGATATAGTGGAAATAATGCGTAACTCTCAACCTGTTAAGTGTCAGATACACCAAATTCATGTCCCCAAAACCCAAAAATGAATTTTAAGGAACAATGGATATTAAGTACAGAAAATATTTATTGAGAGAGATAGCTCCTGAGAGACAAGAGGCAACTTTTACTTCTCAAAGAAAGATTTATAGAACAACATCACCAAGTAGGTATAAAATCATGAGGTAGATACAACATAGGTCAAAAGTAAGGTTAATCAATAAGATTATAAAAATAGTTGTTTAGGTAATATTTGTCTAGTGGGGAAGCAGGTCACATAGCAAGTATACATGGAAAGAACAAGGACCTTTTCTAGGAAGGGATGAATTAGGAGGTCTTGGTCACCCATCTGGGTGGCAGATGTTTATCTAGACTTTATTAGATCAGGTAATACTAATTATAGCATATTGCTTGTCCCTAGGAAGGCATGCTGGCCTGTTCATTTCCTCTTTATCTTGAGGCCTGGCCTTTAATGGATATGCCTCCAGTCACAGTTGTAATGTGTTTTTATCCTCTGTATTGACTCTCTTGAGGGCCTAGCCCTGTCTGAATGCCTATAATATTTCTACCTAACTTAGCTGTCTATAATGTTTCCCCCTCTGAAGAGATATCCTGAACTTCCATAAGGGGGAAAAATGATGATCATTTTGGCTACCTCTGGCTGACGGGGGCTGTAGTTGTGACTAGCAGTCGGAGATCTTCTCTAAAGGGTAGGTCTCTATCTAGAGACCCTCAATAGAAACCAGGCATTCTCATCTATATCTGGAGGAGTCAGAGCCAGAAGAACAATTAAGTATGTATGAGCCAAATAATATGATCAGCAAGACTATTATAAATATAACTAACAAATATTTCCACCAAGAAAAGCCAGTAATAGCCTCTCACAAAAAGAGTAAGGAGAAGGTCTAGGGAATTTTAGAATCTGACATGGAATTAACCTGTTGTTTACTATCTTGAAAAGCCATTGAGATATTAGCAGAAGGACCAGTAATGTACACACAACATTTAGCTTTTAATTGTACAGATATCCCCTTTTGCTATTGTTAAAATGTCTAATGCCATCTGATTTTGGAGTATAGCTTACCTCATTAATTTTAATTCTTTATTTAGGAGAGAGAGAGACCAGTCAAGGTGTCATTAGGGACCGTGGAGCATTGTTAGCCAAGGCCTCAATGTGTGGTATGACATCTAATTCTAGGAAAGGGACAGAGATGCCAAATGTTTATATCAATGAAACACACTTCTAGATCACTGATGTCATAGACAGGGTAAGTTCACAGATTTGTTGATATTTTTGACACTCTTGGCTTGTAACCACACAAATCCCAGCATGCATAGCTATCCATCCAGGAGGCATCCAGGGCCACAAAACGGTTCCACAGGAACAATGAGTGCCACTAGAGGCTTTTAATCTAATTTTAGAGTTATTAAACCAATCTGTGGCAAACCAGTCTTTAACCTGTAAAGTTATAAGTGCATATACACTGCTTAGGGTGTGTCCATCCCAAGTATTTACTACAGTTAGGCAAATAAGAATAGGAGTGATTTCTTTGTCTAAAATCAACTTGGATGCTTGTTGGGGACCGGGCTGTGTAAGAGTTAAGTTGCTGACCACCATACTCTGAAGACAAGATAATAGTATAGCCAAAACAGCTGTAGACATTTGGCTCTCACTCCAATTTTAGGACAGTAACTGTCAACCCTAGAGAAAAGATAGTTCTCTTAACTGGCAAAATTTACTGCTGGAAAAGTCTTTGTTCTAACTTCTCAAGGTCCTGCTCATTTGCCCTTCACTCCCCTTCATGCACCACCACCTCCAACTTGTCCAAAATTCAATAAATATAGGCAGTCTAGAGAACTCTTTTGTCTTAGCTCCCAGGGCGTTCTGACCTTCCTGGGCCCCACAAACCATATTACTTGTCTTTTACTTAAGCCTTCACTGCACACTCAATTTAGGAGATCAGGGGCTCCAGCCAAGTTCCCAAAAGATACCTCAGTTAACAGGAAAGCTATGGCAGCCACAGTTCTGTTATACAGGTCATCCTTTTGTCTAATTTGTAAGTCTGATACCCTCCAGGCTGTTGAGCAGGTCCTCAATCCTCTATGGGCCAAAGCCATCCCCTGCTTTTCATCACATAGTAGACTGAAATGGTGTCCTGTTGGTAAGTCAGTGCTGTGTCATTTTGGAAGCACTTGTTTAGGCTTCTGGAACATAGTTTGAGAATCAGGTGCTCAGGTTAAAATATAGGTATTTGTCTTTTGGGCTTCTTTTATCAGCTGATAGAGCGGTCATACAATGTTGCTATACTCTGCTATCCAAAGGTGACAGAAGCCTATAATTTCAAGAGATCCCTTTAGTTGTTTTAGGGTCTTGGGCTGAGGGAAGGAAAGTATTGATTTGTCTTCTCCAAGCCTTTGAGTTGCCTTAGACACAATAGGGCCCAAGTATTTTACCTTAAGACTGCAAAGTTGTGCCTTGGAACTTGTTATGGTTTGTGTCTAGATGTCCCGCAAAGCTTCATGTGGTCATAATGCTTTTTCAGAGGCGGCTGAATCTAAAGTATGTGATGCTGAATTCAGGGTGTATGATTAGCAAATCAGTCCACTGACTGGTTTAGCACAGTTCTGGCTAGCATTAAAGGTGTTGGGTGCTACACCCACCCTAGGATGGGTAGCTTGCATGTAACATAAGGGACAGAAAAAGGCTTTCTTTTGCCCTGGTTACTTTGCTACGGTCTGTCCACCATGAACTGTTCTCCTCTGCCAAGTAACCCTGCCTTGGATCCAGCTGATTATGGACTGAAAACTCTATAAACTATGAGCTAAATAAAATAAACCTTTTCTCCCTTAACTTGGGGCATTGGATATTTTGTCTCAGCAATGAGAAAAGTAACTAAGACAGACCTAGAGACCTCTGCTAGAAAATTTAGTGCCTTGGCTAAAGAGCTCTTCTAAGGGAGCATGAAACAGTATGTCATCTACATATTCTAAGACTGTGAATTGGGAAAATTTAAAACATGCCAAGTCATGGGAAAGAACTTGCCCAAAAGAAGACTCTCTCTCTCTCTCTCATCTCTCTCTCTCTCTCTCTCTCTCTCTGAATCCTTAAGGAAACACAGCCTAAGTCAGTTGAGAGCCTTGGTTGTGTGGATTTTTATAGGCAAAAAGAATCTATATGAACAGGAATACCAAAAAAGGCATCTTTTAAATCTAACACTGAAAACCAACCAGCATATTCCAGGATCTGAGAAAGGAGAGTGTGTGGGTTTTGGTACTATCAGGTGAATTGGTACTACTGCCTCATTTACCAGTCTAAAGTCCTGTACCAATCTCTTATTCTACAATAGGCTTTTGAATTCTCAAGATTGCAGTTTGCAAGGACTATTATAGCATATAAGTAAACCTTGTGCCTCTAAGTTATTGATTATAGGCACTAGTCCTTTTTTAACTTTAGGTCTTAGAGGGTATTGTTTCCAATGAGGAAAAATATTGGAATCTTTGAAATGTATTTGCACTGGGCAGCCCTTGCTGCTCTTCCTATTTTACTGTTAGTTGGCCACACTTTGGGATTTATTTCTGTGTCCATGAGGGGGAGGCAGCATATCTAACCTGAGGTTTGTATATTATTGTATTTAACCAAGATAATATATATAGATATATAGATATTCCCAGGAGGAGGCTGGACTTTTAGACATAACTGAAAAGGAATAGGAGAAGGAGCTGTCCCAGTTACAACCTAAAATGTGTGAGAAATAGTGAGTTACTTCCCCAGTGACTCCTTTTAGTGAAGTATGCTGGCTGGAAGGAAGACCAGCATTAAAAAGAACTGAGAGATAAGCATCAGTGTCCAGCAATAGGCTGGTGTCTTTTTTCTCCATAGCCAAGATTACTCAGGGCTCCTCCATGGAGATGACAGTCTGATCAGAGGGAGAAAGGAGAGAGTGCCCTGGGGCCCTTCAGTCTTGCTGTACCAGCTGGAAAATGGGTTTAATCCCTGGCCCTCCACCTCAGGAGCAGTCCAACTTCCAGTTGTTGCCTTTGCAATTAGGGTTTGGCTCAGGAGGCCACTTGTCATGTTGATTTTTATCTCAATCCCTCCTTAAGGTAGCCTGGTTTTCTGCATTAGTAGCAAGTGAGTTTAGTGACTGAGCTCTTTTTGGAGCCCTGACAATCAGAATCTATTCCTTTTAAGGCCACAACTAGAAGTCACTTTCTTTTTCTCTTTTTCTTCTCCTTTTTGCCTTCTCCTGGACTGCGTTATAACATTCTGAGGAGGCAGTTTTCACTAAAATATTAAGTAGTTATCTGGAGGAAAATCCATCTTTTATAGTTTTTCTTAACATCTGAAGCTGACTGAGTAACAAACTTGTCTTTAAGTATCATTTGTTCTTCTACCAAATCAAGTTATGGGTATATATTTCATCAATGCCTCTTGTAAATGATGTAAGAAGGCAAAGGAGTTCTCATCTTTTTCCTGATGAATAGATGACAATTTTAAATAACTGAAGAACCAGTTCTAATCCTTCTTAGACTTTCAAGAATATATGTCTGAAGATGTTTCCTAATCTAATCTTCTGTCTAGTTGGTAGGCCAGTAGGGATCTTCTGTAGGGACTGCTTGGACTCCAGTAGGAACTGGCTGTTCTCCTGGCTGCCTATCTTTTGTCTTTTTAAAATTAACAATGTGTTTATCTCCAAATGTATTAGCTAGCAGGTTGTAATGCTGCTTGTCTCTCATTGGAAGTCAATGTTTAAGAGTAACAGTACCTCTTTCCAGTCTAGTTTATAGGTCTAAGTCCTCTAAAGACCTTCATGTACTTATTAGGGTCATCTGAAAAACTTTCCCAGGTTGTATTTAATCTGTTTGAGGTCACTGAAAGAAAAGAAAACATGGACACAGGTAGTACCAAATTCTCCATTTAGCTGGGAGAGATACTATCTTTGAGGTGCTTGAACAAAGTCAGATAAGGGTATATATACCCCAGTAAAGCTTTTCTTTAAGGTTGGCTTTAAGGGAGTCTAAAGGGCAAGGAGGGGAATCTCAGGCTCAATGATAGTGGATGCATCTGATTGTGCCTTAAGGGCTAGAGGTGTCTGGTTTTCCTGTGGCTTATATTTACATCTTGAATATGAATAAAGTTTACCTCTTAATGTAAAAAAAGTCTGAACATATGATAATTCTGATCATTTTCCTTCTCTCTTACAGTACAATTTTAGTTGTGAAATTGTATTATAATCAATACTTTCCTCTGTATTCCATTTCATCTTTAGGGGTTAGGGAGATCATGTGCAGGTGCAGAAAAAAATATTAAATAGCTGTTTCTCAATATGTGAGGGCTGAACAATTTCAAGTGCTTAAGAATATATTTTAAAGGGGTATGAGAATTTGCGATTGAGTTTCCCCAAAACAAGGGGAAAACAAGTGTCCCTTTCAATCTTTATTTTGTTTTTATGTTCCTTCAAGGCATTCTCTGAGGTGACCTGCTCCAGAGCAAATGGCTGCTAACTGGAGAGTGACCAGAAGATAGGTTGGGTCAGAACAGACACCCTTAATGATGCGTGCTCTTATCTTCTCCAGAAACTCACACTCCTCACTCTGCCAGGTGTTTTTAAAAGCACAAGCTATAACTGATTCCAGCTGTAACAGTCATGTTTAAAGAAGGAAGCACTGCTAGCAAAATTAAACCAATAATCAAAAGACCTGAATGACCACTTTCCAGTTATTTGAAGGAGACTGAGAGGGGGAAATAGATCACAGGGAAAACTGAAGGTGGCTGGAACACTTTCCAGTCTGCAAAAGTAGTCACTTCTTGAGATTGAGGCAAGTAATGGCTTAGAAAATTCTTTGTGCTGTCAATTGTCTAGGCAAGCTTTCTTAACAACATGTTTATGAAACTCACAGGTTAAAACCTATAACCCATCATTCAGCAACTATAGCTCACACATTAGCAAAAGTACTTCCCTTTCCTACACACACACAAGTGATTAAAACCAGGCCTAGGAGAGAGAGCCAGGAGGTTGGGAATTCTCCCTTAAACTGAATGTGTTTTTGGTCCCTTACCTATTGTGCTTGAGGAAATAGCTCTTCTGGTTTCATCCAGAAGCTGATTCTTTCCACAGAGTCTCAGGTTCCGTTTCCTGTACATGGAAGACTTCTACCCAGAACACTTAAGCAATGACACAATTTCATGAATGTTCTCCCAGTTGAACAAAATTCTGACGTCTTATCTGACCCAGAGACAATATATGTGTTCCTTTATCTAAGGTGATTTTCCTGTTTTCAGTGTTAGCAACTGCTCATTTTCTATGGGCTCAAGTTAAAAAGTTCTTAATTGTTCGATAGGAGAGAAAGGTTGAGACAGTTCAGCATTTTTCCCTTCCATTAGAAGAAGTATGCCTCTAAAAAGGAAAGTACAAAATAACAGGAAAGATCAGAAAAAGGAAGTTTTTTCTTCTCATGCTCACAGTGAATTACTGAGAAAATCTGCCCATGAATCATCACCCTCAGCCTGGAAAGGTGAGAGTGGAGAATCTCAAGAACTAAGACTGCCTCTTCACCAATGAAGGATCAGACATGATAGAAAGCTGAAGCAGAACAGAATCAACATTCTCTTTTGGAGCACAGATAGGAGATAAGGCCAGACTATCCCAATGGAACCTGTCCCCCAACTCTTAAGAACAGTTTCAGGTCTATTGGCTTTTTTTTTTTTTTTTTTTGCCAAATGAGAGAGTGCAGTGAAATTGGTACAGAACTTCACAGCAGGTTACTGGGATAACAGTAATAGGTACTATAGTATATCTCATTTTCTTCACAATAGTTGTTCTTTCAATCAGGTGTAGCAAAATCAAAGGAAATACAGAACATTATAGAACTTATCAAAACACAATATTGAATAGAGCAATACCATTAATCAAAACAAAGCAAAACAATGATAAAAATATTTGCCTTCAAAGAGATGGTACAAGGAAATCCCCCTTATTTGCTATATTGCATATAGTCAACCTCATAAGATATGCTCAGATCTCTGGCTTCCACTTGTTAACGGGGGGTTGGGGGGTGGGGGGAGGAGATGGATGTTTGAATCTCAACCAGTGCACTGGTAGGCTTACAGCTGCTTACCAGGGCAGGGAGCTGGCTGCTTGCTTTCCTAGTGCCCTAAGTTCCAACATGATGCAGTTCTCAGGAGACGGTGACGGTTCTCACCCTGGGGTGGCTGCGGCTTGCCAAACTACAGCCGCTTACCAGGGCGGTGAGCTGGTTGCTTGCTTTCCCAGTGCCCTAAGTCTGGCCTATTGGCTTTTAACTGACATTTGGGATACTGTGATTTATTAATAAGCATGTATATTTCCTAAATATGAACTAGATTTCATAAAAGGATCCATTTTATTGCACTTTATAAATTTACATTTTTGTTAGTATCAAAGTGCAGTAGGGAATGCTCCAACATTACTTTTCCTTAGCACTGTGATCTAAAATAACAAACCATAACAGTCAAAACAAGTCAAACAGGTCAAGCAAGAAACACCAATAAACTCAGCAACTAGTAAATCTAAATGCAACATATACAAAACAGAAATACAAGATCTTGTCTGTAAAATGTCCCATCAAAAAATATAATATTTTCATGTTCTCAATTTAAATTTATTTTCCTTTTTAACAAAATACAATACAGGAAAAAAAAAGACAAAGCATAAAAATTCAAAGTGTAAGCAACTGACAAACAAGGATCTCAATTTATGATTAAACAAGTTACAATCCAGAATCTATGAAACAAATGCAAACTCTTACCTCACTTTCATAATGGGAGTGTCACATGCAAATAAATCTCACACCTTATACAAAAACTAAAATGCATAGGTCTAAAGAAAAGCATGAACTATGTAACTAAAAAGAACATACTCGTTAGTGAAATATATCAGATGTGCATGTGTAAACATTGTATTGTCTCCCTAGTGCAAAAAACTACAAGAATAAATAAAATTCAAAGTGCATAATAGATATTATGAAAGCAAAAAGGGAAGAAACTGCTCAAAAGAACTGGAATGGAGGAAAGAAAAGAGAAGGGATAAGAATATATATATATATATATATATATATATATATATATATATATATATATATGATAGGATAAGATCTGAGCAACTACTTTTAATATAACAATATGCAATATATTAACCAGGGTTAATAAAAAAGAGAGAACAGAAGAAAATCCTTATGGGCTAAGATTAAACAGTTTTGGGTCATCACACCAAAAATTACTTAGAAAAAAAAGGAATGTTATCACATCAAAATTAACAACTTCAAGCCAGGAACAGTGGCATACACCTTTAATCCCAGCCGCTCAGGAAGCTGAGGTAAGAGGAGCAAAAATTCAAGGCCAGAACAGGCCATATGGTAAGACCTGTCTCAAAATAAATCTTTTAAATGACTAAGTTATAGGCTCAGTGGTAGAGCAACCCTGGATTCAATCCCTAGTATTGGGAAAAAAATTAACTATATTCTACAACACATATTTCTAAGCAAATGAAAGGCAAGCTGCTGACTAGGAGGAAAACATCCATAAATCATGTATCTAACAAAGGAATTCTATCCACAACATATTTCCTGGTTTTAAAAGTGTACCAAATAGAATTATAAAATGTTATTGGTAAGGGAAGTTGAATTATGGATATGCAAGACCTTTGTACCACTTTTACAACTTCTTTTGATTCTATAGTTACTTCAAAACAGAGATTATTTTTAAACTATATGTTGGAAGTTTATCTACTAGAATTACAGTCCCATATCTTTAACTGGAATCCGAAGTATATTCTAATATAATACTAATACAGACGTAACCGATAAAACTGTTCTAGAGAGCAATTTGGCTAAACAAAGGATATGTTAACCTTTGACCAAGAAATTCAATTTCTAACTTTTCCTAAGAAAATAGAAATATGTACTAAATCTGTATACAGTGATGTAGTTTTTCTTACTTGTTTGTAATAGTGAAAGCTGAAAAACACTTAAAAATTGTACACCAATAATGAACCCAGAAAGAAATCTGGAAAACAATCCCATTCGCAATAACTTAAAAAAAAAATCTTGGAATTAGCCCAAAAAAGTGAAAGCCCTCTACAGTGAAAACTATAGTGTTCTGAGAAAAGACACTGAAGAGGACGTCAGAAAATAGAAAGATAACCCCTGTTCCTAGATAGGCAGAATCAATGTTGCCAAAATGGCCGTATTACTAAAAAATGGTATATAGATATAATGTAATCCCAATCAAATTAACAACAGCATTCTTCACCAAACTTGAAAAAATAATCTTAAAATTATATGGAACCAGAAGAGATCTATAATAGCAAAAGCAATCCTGAACAACAAGAGTAAAGCAGTCCCAAATTTCAAGTTATTGTACAAGGCTACAGTGATTAAAACTAAACCGAAACAAAACAGTAGGGTACTGGCACAAAAACAGGTATGTGGATCAAAGGAATAAATAAATTGTAGAAATACCCACAGACACATTCCGTGATCTGATCTTAGAAGAAAGGGAGCAAAAACACTCAGGAGAAACCATGACTTCTTTAGCAAATGGTGCAGGGAAACCTTGTCATTCAGATGCAGAAGAATGAATACAGAGCCGTATCTCTCACCCTGGACTAAAATGCATCAAAGACCTACCTATACAGAAACACTGAATCTATTGGAAAATAAAGTAGATAAAATTCTCAAAGGTATAGGCAAGAGCAAAGACTTTCTGGACATAACCACAAATTGCACAAGAAACACCAACAGTCAACAAATGGGATTATATAGAATGTTTAAAACTTCTCCACAGCAAAGGAAACAAACAGCAGAGTGAAGAGACAACCAACAGAATGGGAAAAAATTTTTGCCAGCTATTCTTCAGATGGAAGACTAATACCTATAATATATAAGGAACTCAAAAAAATTAGATGACCAAAAGTAAAAAACTCAATCAAAAAATAGAAAATTGAAACAGATACTTGTTAAAAGAAGTGTAAATGGCTAATAGGTACATGAAAAAGTGGTCAGCATCTTTTGGCATTAAAAACACACACACACACACACACACACACAAAAAAAAAAAAAACCCACTCAGATTCCATCTCCCCCCCACCAAAAAAATTCTATCATCAAGACCTCAAACAATTAACAAATGCTGCAAGATTGTGGAGAAAAAGGAAAATGTCTACACTGTTGGCAGGACTGTAAACTAGGACACACACTATGAAAACCAGTATGGAGATTCTTCAAAAAATTAAAAACAGAAATTCCAGTTGACCCAGCTATATCTCTTCCAGATATCGTCCCAAAAGAATTAACAGCATCATATTATAGTGATATGTATATACCCATGTTTGTAACAGTACAATCCATAACAGCTCAACTATGAAAGTGGCCTGTATGTCCATCAGCAAACGGACAAGAGATCTGATACAGGAAATGAAACAATTTTGATAGGAAACAGGAAAAGGCTCTGTAGAGGGGGGACGGGGATCAGGGTATGGGGGCAGATGAGAGGGTGCACAGGGGACGATAAAAGGATCAAGGTGTGGTATGAACATATTTATTGTACATGGCAAACACACCAATAAAACTTTTAGTTAAAAAGTAAAAATTATGAACAAAAATTTAAAAATTGAAAATAACTGGGATATTAGCATGACACATCCCAGAAGACAGAATACAGCATGGCCATAAGAAATTAAGCCATAGAAGAATATTTATTGACATGGAAAAATGTTAATAATATACCTCTATATGAAATATGTAGCATATAAAACAGTATATACATCCTAATACCATTTTTGTGGAAAGAACAGCCATATATACAAGAATCATACATACAAAAAATAATAAATGTACATACCAAATGTTTACAATGGTTATCTCTATGGTGGGTTATGTACTCTTCCCAGTAAGTTTCACCTGCCCTGAAAACAGTATTTGTGTTATGCTATTCTTCCTTGGTTATGATTAGTGTGATAAAATTCTCTTCACATAGGCTGCTTTACGTTACATACCTCCACAGCATATTTCTGATGAAGCTGTTACTATTCCCATTTAACAAGTAGATTCTACTTGCTTTTATATTCTGACATATAGAGTATTTGTAACTAACACAGCATACTATAAAATACACCACAGAATAGATGTGGTTGTAGAAAATTATAATTTGGTGAATGGGGAAATTTTAGAGAAATGTTAAACAGAAAAAAAAACCCAAAAACAATCATTAGTTAGCATTTCCACTAGTGGCAGAGCACAAAATAATTCAGGATTCGCAACTGGAGAATTTTGACTCTAGGTTACCAGCTAACTGACTTTGAGTAAAGAAAACTAGTACTTTTTAATTTTAAAAATATGGCTAGTAATTTTATAAAAAGCAAAAAATAAGATTTTTTTAAGAAAGGAAAAATGAGATCATAGATATAAATGGTGCTTTCTATAAGAACTCAAATGTTGGATAAAACAACAAGGAAAAAATTTTTGATGCAACAGAAAAATTAACTTGTATTTTCTTTTCTGCCACAGAAAATTTTTACTGTTTTCTATCACCTGTCACAAGTTTGAAAAGTCAAAATTTTGAAATTATTTTAATGTTAATAAATGGCCTCTAACTTCTTTAATAGTTCATGTGTTGCACATATTTCACATTTGTTGGAAATTAAGTGTTCCAAATATATGTTGGTCATCCTCTAGCTCTTAATGATTTGCAATATTAAATGTTGAAAAGTAAGATTTCATGTCTTAAAATATATCATTATAGAAAGCTATTAGATTCTTATTAAAGATACCAAGTTAGGATATTGGATCTGGATATTGGATCTTTTAAAGATCAAACATAGGAGAAAAGAGGAATAATATTTGATTGTGCTCTAGTACCATCCTCAAACTGCCCCCTAATTTCTGCTTTCTCCTGTAGGAAGGGAATCTCAGACAAACCTATGATCAATTGGAAACCTTTAAAAATGATTTGCAATTAAACTGGAAAGGAAATAGTTCATGACTTCTTATATCCTGAAGGTTAATTTATTACCTAGAGGCCTAAAAGTAACTTGCAGATGAAACACAAAACACTGATAAAAAGGAAGATTTGCTAAGAGTGGTGAAAAAAAGAATTTCTTTGTTTTTTCAATCAAGAGATGTGTTCCTCTTCTTTTCGAAATTACGGAATTGAGAAAGCCAGCCAATAAACTCTTGTCCTATATCACTGTCCTTCAGCCACCTCCATAAATGTCCTATTAACTATAGCATAGCTTCCAGCATAGTTCCAATTCCTCAATGATAATCACAAGAAAGATACTTCCAGGTTGTTTTAAGAGACCTGAACATTACATGAACGCATTTCAGGGGTGAGGAAGCCTACTGATACTCCATGTTCACTGTTTTACTTATATGAATTAAACACAAAAAGAGACTAGAAAATCACTTTGTGGTATTTCATAATCTCCAATTTGTTACAGAAACTGAGGCATAACACTTAGGCTAACAAATATAGTGGATGAATTACCAGGTCAGCACATAACCGCAGATGGATACTCCTGCATTTTCACTTCATCTATGACTCACTGAAGAACACTATAAAATGAAAAGTGACATACTAATGAACTAAAATTGCTCTCCAAAATCACTCTTCAATGAGCTCCTATTCCAGTAAGCCATAAAGAGCAGTAAAAGTCAATATTCATTTAGGACATGAGAATCTCTATGACAAGAAATCAGGTATTTATTTTCCTCAGAGACATTTCTTCCCCACCTAACAAAGGCACTTGGCATGTACTGAAATGGACAAAATTCAGCCACTGCCCTGGGCAACTGCTGTCTTCCTAAAATCAGATGCAATAGTGATTAAGTTCAAATTAGTTCTCCCAAATAAACTCACAACACATATCATAACTTATTTTTGGCAGATGATAAAAGCAAAGAAGAAAAGATAAGGCTGGTGTCCACGATGAACTGGCTGAGTGGAGCAGTCAGGGATACTCTCTCTGCGTAATGCACTCCTTGATGACTACAGAATGTGTACGTAATTTTATAGGCAGAGTAACCTTTTGTGCAGTTTCAAGTATTAATGTTCACTCCTCTTCTTGTCCTTTTTTACTTTTTTGTTCTTTCCCAAGCCTTTAGATGATTCCTCCTGGAAAAAACAAAACAAAAAAACACAAATCAATACAGTAGCTCATGATTCATATTAGGACAAATATGTGTATCTAACCATATTCTCCATATATAATGGTGCAATTACTTTCATATGTGTCATCTTTGTGTCTTAAATAGCACTCTCACAATCCATCATAGCATTTTCAAGATAATCAAGGATAATTAAGAAAAACACTTATCTAGTAGAATTATGCTTGAACAATTTCAATATTAATCTATTTCTATTTCTCAAGGCAATAAAATTTAAATAAAGTAGACATAAACATGCTTCAAACATAAAATAAAATATAAATGAAAAAAGTATCTAAAGGCATGTTAGGGAAAGGGTAAATGTTTTGGCACTAATAGCAAAAAATTCTAGAATTCTGTAGACTTGCAAAGAACAACTGTCCAGTGTAACATCAGTTATAATCTTTCTGAGCCTCATTGTAGGGGATACAAAACTAGTTGGTCTTTAGTGGTTTTTCTTATATAAGCTCTATAAATCTATGACAGCAGAATACAAAGAGATGAAGCAATCTAACTAGTCACATGACTGTCCAGTCACATTTTTGACTAAGACCTGAGCTTCAAGCTTCCTAATCCAAAGGTTTAACTCATGTACTACACACACACACTGATTCAGTCTTAATTTTCTTTTTGTAATTTCACAAGCAGTGATAAGAAACTCGCAACATAATATCAACAGTCACTTACGGGTGAACTTATATAGTTCTTCTCCACTAGTATGTTTCTGGCACAGTTGTTGATATGTTTGAAGCGATCTGGTCCTAGCAGAATCCCGCCATACCAGCGTGACACTACCACCATGACATTCCTCACATTCAAAATCTGTTATTTTTCAGAAGCATAGATACAAAAAAACATGTATAAATATAAGTTGTAAAGGAGAATGAAGTAACCCATACATAAAATTGCACATAAAATTTCCCAGTGGACTTTAGTGGAACCATATGTGTATGCACCAAATGAGATTACTAAAAATTAAGGGGGCAACATACTAGAATAGGAGGGAATTTGGAAACCAACGCTGTGTCCCAGTACCCTCAGATTCCACACTTTATGGCAAACTGGCAGAATGAAGGGGAGACATGCAGGAGAGTTCTAGTTCTTGGTGACTTCAACCAGAACAACTCAGTTTAAGCACTCTTTTGCCACCAGGCCAAACAACAATAACAAAAAATCTGCTTCTGAACAAATTTCTAGGAGAAAATCGGGTCTTCATGAGTAATCGCTGGTACTTTACCAATAAGGTCTTCATGAGTTTGACATTTACCAAAGGCTGCCCTTAAAATGAAGGCCACCAGTCTGTAGGCCTGATCTACATTTAGAGTTCCTATTCAATGGAAAGTTCTAGCAAAAAAACAAAGCTCCACATAAAATAGCAGAAGAAACCATAGTCACTACCTTAAAGCAAAAACAATCCATTCTTAAAATTAATAGACAATCAATGATCACCAGACAGATGAAGAAAATCCAGCAGCATGAAAGAGAAAGGACAAGATAAACTAAAATGGACCAGGAAAAATTTAAGGTGAACCATCTGAAAAAAGAAACTCTTATTAATATACACAAAGGAACTCCAGAAGATATTGCACCCATAAAACCAGAATAGGATTCTATGAAAAAGAAAAATGAAGAATAATTTTTTTAAACTCCTAAAAATTAAACACACGATTACTAAAACATATCAAAAAATTCTACATAAGTTTTGGAAGACAATCAGGAAAATGGCTCAGAACATAAACACAAGACAGACAATTTATTTTTAAAACTTGTGGCCCTGTCCAGAAGTTCTAATATTCAACTAACAGAAGTTCCATAAAGAGAGAATAAAAAAGAAAAGAGAAAGAGGAAGAAATGATCAAAAAGAAAAGAAAAAAGTAAAAGAAAAGAGAAGTTTTCCCAAAGTTGAAGTCAATCTTCAACTGTCTATGTCTTGAAAACTTAAGCATGTTACCAATTTGCTTTCTACTTCATATCCAGAGGTTAAAATTTCCACTCAATGTTTAAAAATTAACTAAACTAAGTAATATAATGTTATATTGTTTAACTGATTTGCTGATTTCTAAGTGGAGCTCTATTTTGTTGAGAAATTTTATGGCTCATATAGAATAAGACCCAGTGTCGACCTGCACCTACCTCCATGAGGTGGAGAAGACGTCCGCCAGCTGCTGTTTCCCCATCGTCCTCACAGTCCTGCAGGAAGGTTTGTTTACCCTCGCAATAGATCCTAGAAATACACATATAACGGGGTTACTCTGCAAGACTTCAGTATGAAGGTTCTCACTCAGTATTTGTTGCAATCCATTTGATTACTTCTGAAATCAGTGTTCTTTATTTAAAAAACTTCTTTTTGAACTCTATAAACTATATTTTCATGTATGATTTGCTACCCAGTATGTATTCATTTAAAAAGCCAAGAACCAAAGTTGTGTCCTTTATACCATTGGAAATGCTGTTTTTCCTTCACTGCATAGCTGATATTTCCTTTATTTAATCTTGAAGCTATGAAGCGACAAAAAGCAGTCATTGTATAGTACTTATTGGGAAAATATTATCTAGGAGCATTTTAATAACAAATGCTATAAAATGATATAAAAAGAAACACATGGTGTACCAATATTTTCAAAGAGCCTAAGATCTGGGGGATGAATAAAATCATAATATATTATATGCATCGAACTCCACCACACCAAAAAAATGTGAAACTGGGGGGAAAGGTGGGCAAAGTGGTTAGGGAAGGAGAAAATGACTAAAGTGGGTTTTGTGTGCATACAAGGTCTGCCAAAAGAAAACCCATTCATCAGGATAACAAATATGTGCAAATAAAGACATTTAAAAAGCCTCAGGTCCAGTGAAAGAAACAAAAATCACATAAACATGGTGGATACTACAATAAATTATTACGTTTTACTTTTTTCTCATCTTACTTTAGCGATCAAGCATTTCTCTACTTTCCTCATCTGATTAAAGATTTATTTCTCTTTAAAATGTCTCTTAGGTAATTAGTATTAGAGATAAACCATAGAATTTTTACCCATTTGTTATCTGGAAAGTTGGTATTCAGAATAAGGATGCAGAGCAACACTGAGGTAAAATAAATTTGGTAAGTTAAACGCCAGACCTCTCTCACACCAGTTAAGGTACGCCATCTACTGTAATGTTTGAGCCCCTACAATGGTATCATGCAACCAGCTGAAAACTTGTTCTGGGTTTGGCAGCACATACACACACTAACAACGGGAACAATACAGAGAAAATTAGCATGGTTCTGCACGAGGGTGACACAAGTTTAAGTATCAGATGGTTTCTTATATGAACAACCCAAACTTGTAAATAAAGAGCAATATAAGAGATAATAGGAAGTAGGGAGACCTCTTTCAAATAGGAAGGGGAACAAAATTGGAGGGAGCAGGGAGGGAAAGGGGGGGAAAGGGGCTTAAAGAGAGAAATGAAGCCGGGCATGGTGTCGCATGCCTGTAATCCCGGCACTTGGAGGCTAAGGCAGGAGGATCTTTGCAAGTTCGAGACCAGCCTGGGCTACAAAGTGAGCTCAAGGCCAGCCAGAACTGCGTAGTGAGATTGTGACTCAAAATGATAAGGAAGAGAGAGACAGAGAGAGAGAGAGAGAGAGAGAGAGAGAGAGAGAGAGAGAGAGAGAGAGACAGAATGAAATTAAAGCTTCTGCAAATGAGAAGGGAAACAAAAGTAGAAGTGAATAGGGAGGGATCAAAAAGGAATTGAGATGTATTAGGTACATGTACAAATTCCCCACAATAAATATAATTATTATGTACTGCAAATATATATGTACTAATAAAAAAGAAATATTTTAAAGAGCTGAAAACTATGTAAACTATAAGATTAAAAACACTCTCATCTACAGATCTCAATCATTATATTGTTATATTTTAGCTGTTACATTTATCAATTCAATTTTTCACCATCTTTCCACCCATTCATTCATTTATTCACTTGAACACCTACTATGAGCAAGCTCTATAATCATTCAGAGCTGACTTCACTTCAGAAAAAGTACTATTAATACAATTCTATATGACAAATTTAAGGCAAACATAAAGAACTGGTTTAGATTAGGGTTGTAATTATAATCTAACACCATATATTTAAGGAACAATGAAGAAATACTGTTAAATTAAGAAAACAAAATTGAACGCACAGAAATTTTCACTAACCTTTCCCTCACACTCCAGGAAGCATCCAAAGGCAGTGTGTACCTGTAGCCTGAAAAGTATCCACCAACTCCAAGAAAGAACACAGTCCCAGTACCAGAAAGTAACCTTAGAAAGATTCTAAGCATTCAAAATACGTAACTTAGTCTACGCACCAAACAAAGCTCACTTAGTTTATCCTGGTGAGGTCCCACAAGCCCCCATGTTGTGCCTTTGTGGGCTTATCTGATACTCAGTTCTAAGAAGCTCAGTTCTTTTGTGCCTAAGCATTAATTACATGAGAGAGTGCCACTAGTTGCAGTCATGATGACAACAGCTTTGAGAAGCAACAGCTGATGGCTTAATCAGATGAGACAGAAAAGAAAGACTATAAAAACACTCAGAAGAACTGCACTGAAAGCCATAAATCTGGGGCTCGAAACTGACTAACTAGCATATTGTTTAGCTTTTCTTGCTGATGATTTAGGGTCAAAATTATGCACAAGATTGTTATATTCTAACCAACTAAGCACGTAAGACTGGAATAAAGAGATAAATGACATTGGATTATCAAATTTAGTTCTGATAGTTAATGATTACAGGATCTTTAAAAAGCTTACCTTTCTTCAGTGGTAGAACTGCTAAAATAAGAATTTACATAAACTACTGACATAGAATATGTACTCAATAAACATGGAGAATCAATGAATGTGACCGTTACTATTTTTACAGCACATCTCTACACTGAAGGCATCTAATCCCTTATTTTTTTTTACCAATGACCCTAACTCACTGAAAATACATTAAAATTCCACTCAGCAACACTATTAAGAGAATTACATAAGTAGTTTTTATGTATACTTGACACTTAAAAATATTAAAAAATACACCTATCCAAAATGATTTTTTATTTAAAACTGAATTTTCAAATAGTCTAGATTTTACAAATAGTCCCAACTCTCAATTTTAAATTCATGCCAAGTTCCTGTGTCTGCATTCTGTTTAATTTTAGGCTTATCTATGTTCTCAAGTCTCATTATTTTGCATTTTAAAAAAATATGCCCTTCTTTTACAAATCAGCAAAGACTCATATAAAGAATTTAGTACTCCAAACTAGAAGTACTCTAAATTCACTGCTGATGGGAGAACAAATTGTTTTTAAAAACTTCTTTGGAAAAATTTGGTAATATATATCAAGAATTTCAAAAGTGCTCAAAATTTTTAATAATCCTATAATTTTTCTTTCTTTATTTTATCTGCACTTCATTCAAAAAAGAAACTGAAGCAAACAGATACTAGCCAACAGAAATAACCTAAAAATATGGAGCCTCCAACAAATAGATACCCATTACAACGTACTTGTCATGTAGCTTTGGGAAAACGCTTTTGTTAAGTTGAGAAAATAGAAGGGTACAGGGTAAAACATTGAAAAAAAATAAAATTTCCATAGAAAAGACAGAAAATACACCAAAATATTATCAGTTATATTTAATACAAAAAATGCTCAATTTGTCTTCCAATTCTTTCTTTTATTTTTGCATTTTCCAAATATTCCACAAGTCTGTTACAAAGGAAAAACGTACATTATTTTTTAAACTTATACATTTCTCAACCAATGTTTTCAAATTGCATATGCCAAAACATGTGGTAATCACTTACCTGTAGGCATATATGTTGTGAGTAGCACTAGCTATTTTCTTATTCTCATACAACTTGGCAAGAACCATTTTCACCTTAAAAACAGCAGTAATATAAATAAGTTAATGTATGCTTTTTATTTCCAGTTAATAGATGCTAGAAAAATACCTTAAAGCATATTTATATAAACATCATATTAAACAGTCATTTAAAGGGTCTATAGACCCTAAAAGGGTATTTCCAAAATTTTCTCCTCATTTTAGGAGTACACAATTGGTACAAAAGTCTCAGGTGTGGTGGTGCATGCTTATAATTCCAGGGCTCTTAGGAGGCTGAGGGAGGAGGATCATTATGAGTTTAGGGCCCCTACGGGCTCCATAGTGAGTTTAAGGACAGCCTAAACTACATAGCAAGAACTTGTCTCAAAACAAAACAAAACAAAGCAAAACAAAACAAAAACTGGTATAAAAATGATAGTAATTCTCAACATATACTTAGGTATTAACAATGTCTGATGCCTACTTGTATTGAAATGTGTTGCTCATATACAGAATTTGAAATGTAAATGTAAGAATTTCTGAAAATTAACTCTGAAATCTACCAAATGTATACATTCAATGCAGTAGCTTTACACTAGTGATATGTCTCAAATATTATAAAACCAAAACTGTCTAGGAAAGTCAAGTAGAGACAGTCAAGATAAGAGGCCTGAGGGCTGGGAGAAGAAGCCATCCTCTTCCTGTAAGCCAGTGGCAGCCATGTGGGCCAAGAAGAGGAAAAATAAGCCAATCCCTATCCTGTGAGCCAGCTGGTACGCAGGCTGGGAGACAAGAAGAGTTCTCCACTCCCGTAAGCAACTGGCTGATCTGGAGAAACACAGGCTGAGGTGATAGTTACTGAAGTAAAAAAAGCAACTTAATGCTTGTAGTGTTTAGTGTTTGACTTTGTAGGCCTAAAGTCGGTACTCTGAGAATCTATTTAGAGGACAGCAATACACAATATAACAACCATGGGGGATTTCCTTCTGAAGGTGGTAGCCACTGTTAATTCTCTATTATCTTGTTTTAAAGTCTTGTATTATCTTCATTGTTTTGTTTGGTTTGGTTTTATTCTGTTTTGTTTGATTTTATTATATCTGATGACATGGGCAGTTATCTCAAAGATACCAAGATATATTATGGTAGCCATTGTTGATTTTCTATTATCTTGTTTTGAAGTCCTGTATCACTTTCACTGTTTTGTTTTGATTGGCTTTATTCTGTTTTATTTTGTTTGGCTTTATTCTCTTTAAAATAAAATTTAAAAATTTTTTTTAAAAATAGAGGAGGTCACAGGAGACAGGTCTTATAAAATTAAGTGGCAGTTATGAATATAAAGGAAAGGAGGAGTAAGGGGCACAAAGAAGCAGTTCCACTCAAAGAAAACAGCATGTGAAAATGCAGGGACTATGACTAGACTTAGCAAATAAAAATAAAGGACACTCAGTCCAACTTGAAATTTAGATAAACAAACAGGTATGCATCACTATAAGTAAACACAAATATAAAGTGAATACATAAAAATAAATATAGACATGTCTGGTGCAAAAGTTTATCTGAAATTTGAATTTTACTAGCTATACTATATTTTATTTGGCAACTCTAGGAATGATAAAAGAGAAAGGTTCCGGTAGTTTTATGGAGCTTTAACCTATGAGTGAGATGACAGAAGATGTGTGAGGAATGAAGCTAGGACTCTATCACAAACGTGTAAACCTAAATTTTACATCACAGACAATGGAAATAAACAAAGAGTACATGTGTGAAGGAGAATGGGGGGAGTAGACAGAAATGTGGTCAGGTTTTCAGAAAGGTTGTAACTGGCAAGGAGAATAGAAGAAATACTGGCACTAGAAAAACTGAGCTGGAATCTAGGAGACCAATTTGGATTCACAAATTGTACAGCCTTGGGTGCATCATTTTAACCTTGCAAGTTCTCAGATTCCTAATCAATAAAGTAAACAATGGCCTCTGAGATTTATTTCACTGCTTGCACAGTCTGAATGGCTGTGATCAAAAACAGATAGAATTAAAGATAAACATTCAAAACAGAATGTCTACAAGGGACCTTGGCAAATGAACAACAGCCTAGATGAACTCAAACACCAGAAAGACCAGACCCTGCACCAAACACTGATGAGTCTATGTAGAGAAGAACTTCTCCCAGAGGCTGAGAATAAATGCCCAATACAAAGTACTGTATCCCTAAGGGTCAGGGCTTTGAAAGTGCAGAGTGCTAGTGGTGTTGCTCAGCTCAGTAGGAGAGGGCTTGCCTCACACATGTAAAGCCCTGGGTTTGATCCCCAGCACTATAAATGAAAGAAAGAGGTTTAGAGGGGACTATAGCAACAGAGAACAAGATACTAATCCCTAAAACCTGTGGTAAATAATGAGACTTTCAAAAACTATTATTTAACTTCATATATAGAAATGTAACTGCCTCATGAATCAATAAAGTTGAGCCTGGGTTAGATTATTGAAAGAAGAAAGGCAAAGACCTAGGACTAGAGTTTCTCATGTACTCCAATTACATCCTTCAGCTGGAATAAGCCTGGTCATGAAATCCAGGAAGCAGAAGTGAGCAATTCAGGCAGGCAAGACCCGGCTGGCTCACACATCTGTCCACTGTGCTCTCTGCTGGGCAATGATGGAATGGACTTAGTTTCACACAACTTCCACTCAACAGTACAAATAATTTTCTTTTGCCAGCTATTAAATATCACAGGCTCCTACAATAACATGAGTTCTTCTTAAAGATGCATTGAACAGTTGAGCCCCAACCAGAGTTTAGATACAATTTTGAAAGAAGTGACAGAAACAAAGAATCTTTTATGATTCACAGTAGCCTGCAAGTTGGAAAACGATCAGTTAATTTTTTCTTTCAATAAAGATTAAACCCAGGGCCTTTGTACTGAATTACAGCTTCGGTCCTTTTTTATTTTTTATTTTGAGATAGCATCTTTTGCTAAATCACTCAATGGATCAGGTTGGACTTGAACTTGCAAACTTCCTGCCTCAGCTTTCCACAGGGGAGGCATGCCATGATTACGAGAATATGCCCCCATGCCCATCTGATTTTTAATTTATATAAATATTTAACCTAAGAGTATAAATTAAAGTATTAATACAAGCTCATTTATTTGAATCACTTTAGTAAAATGGTAAGCTAGACACAGTAACTTTACCTGTTTAGGACAAACTACTGGAGCCAAGTGTGCCTGAAAAGTACTTCTTCGGTCTGTAATAGGAAGACCATGATCAATTGGAGGTAATTCTTCTATTTCTACAAATTTAAAGAATTAATTTATTTTTTAAAAAATCTTACAGTCAACTACTGAAAACCTGGCAATGGGGGAAGGGAACTTGGAAACAAATGTAAATTAAACGGTAAATTCAAACCAAAACAATTATTAACAGCTGCCTATCTTATTTTATAAAAATATCTTTTATTTTATAAAAATATGAAGCTTGTAATTTTCACTTGCTAAAGTCCCTCAGTGAAAGTGGTGGGTTTGGGACTCAAATCCTGGCCTGTTACAGAAGTTTAAATTGGTAGAGTGTCTAATACACTATTTACTTTTTAGAAGTGTAAGGGGTCCTGAGAACAAAGATTGACAGCTGCTAATATTCCACAACTTACATATCGAGTCTGTTGTTGAAAGACTGGGTTGTAAAACCTATGACTTTATATTGCATGGTTATAATAGAATACCTTCTAATGAAAACTATCCCTGCCACAGGTAATAGAATATACAGTACTATAGCCAACTGATACTCCATTAAAAGTCTCAAAACTTCCAGTTAGTCTGCGTCTTCATTAAGTTTAAGAATCACCAAGCAGCCCTGAACCCTGATGAGAAACAGAACCAGCCTGGCTGGTGCGACCTGTCTCATTTAGGAAGGAAAGCCATCCAAGACAAGAAGCCAGGTTTCTGCAGAATGCTGGCCCTCCTCTGATCCTTCTCTCTTCTTGAGCTGGTTCTGATTACTGAACTAATATAGTAATAAGTCAAACACAGTATACAGGTCAAGGTGAACTTAGACCCACTGCACTATTTATTATACCTAATTTGTACCCCTTCTCTTTAGTTGGTGGATCTTGTTTCCCAAAAGTCTGTACAGCTGACAAATATGTAAATAATTAAAATACAGATACTCAGGGTGAAGCACAAGTAGGAGGCCTGGATCATCTCCCCAACCCGTTCATCTCCTCTTCAGCCTCTTCCACTAGACCAGGGGCCTCACTCAAAAACCTCCCCTTTGTCAGAAGACTGTTTAAAAGCTGCTGCAAAATGGCACAGACAATTCCTCACCTGTAATGCATGATTGTTCCCTCAGTTCTATCACAGTCTTGCAAGATGATAACACTGAACATTTTAAAACACTAAAAAGTAACATACATTTCTACCGATACACAGCTGATACCATCCCATTGACCGATTTATAGGTTGAATGCTACCATAGAATAAATTTGCTGAAACGAAACTACTCTAAAAGACATTAGCTTTCATTCCAGCTGCTGCAATCTCAGTAGTCTTTTACAGTACCCCTGTATTTGCATCTGTAAGCACAGACTGAAACTTAATCCTGAGACACTAAGATGTAGCTGAGAATTTCAAAATAGAAATAAAAAACAGAATATGAATTGAAAACATTAACAGCCTATTGTAGTTTCAGTTTCTACCATCATTAAATCAAAACTCTAGAAAGTGTAAAAAAAAAAAAAAAAGTGAATTTCTGCTTTTAACTCAGAATTTGGATAGACCTGGAAAATACCCAAACAGACAAAGGGCAGAGAACACAATGAATCTTATTTACCTGAAAACTATTAATTACTTCCTAAGTTTGAGAGTTTACTAAATTTCTATACCATCCCAAAGAATAACACATAATACTATAGGCTCACTCCTCAAAAGAAACTAGTTAGTAACATTATACCTGGTTGATTTTCACTGAAGTCATAATCAAATGCTCTATATAGATTTTCTGGGTCATAGTCTAAAAAGAGATCATCTTCACATTCAATGTCTTCCTCTTCAGTTTTCTTCTCTATGACTGGGCCTATATGGATATGAGACATTATGATTGATCTATAAAACAAGTAAGAAATTGCACTGGAAAATGATTAAGTCCCGATCACTAAACACCATTCTTCAACAGAAGAAACCAGAATTCCTCTTCCCCACCATGGAATTATAATGAAAAAAATGAAGAAGATGGAGAATCACCATTAGGCAAACACCACAACACTAAATGTGAGAGGTGATCACAAAACACAGTGACTATTTAAATTTCTTTAAAAATATGACACTAAAAGACACATCACCATTAATGCCCTTCAAAATACTCCCCCTCATTTTGAACATACTTATCCCATTGTTCTTGTCACTTTTTTGAAGCAGTTCTGGAAATTCTCATTCACAAATGTCTTTAAGTGCACGGTTGTGGCTGCCTCAATGCCTCAAAATGATCCAAAACATTTGTTTTTCATGATCATTTTAACTCTAAAAAGAAGCCAGAAGTCGTATGACTAGATCATGTCAATATGGTGATGAGGACACATCTAATGCTTCTATGACCTCCCCTTCCATTGGACAGAACTTGGCAGCAGCATTCACCATATTTTTTATCACACCACAAAAAAACACAAAAGGGAACATCCAGAACTGCTTCAGGAAGTGGCAAGAACAATGGAGTAAGTGTGTTCAAAGTGAGATGGAGTATTATTTGTGGATTAATGGCAATGTGCTTTTTACTGTAATAAATTTTTAAAATTTAAACACACACCATATTTTTTGATCAGCCCTCATTTTGTTCACAAGATCCACTTAAGGATAAAATTACTAAATGGGCCGAAGTTTAAAGTGGAACAGGAGATTAGCGCAGGCTCAGAGCATATTCCCCAAGACGCAAAGGGAGAGACAGAGACAGTAACTGTGGTGGCAGTTTTACCTGTCTAGGCCATCCTACCTAGTCTGTACCCAGATAATAGCCATGGTACCCATATTAACTAGTGTTATACTACAACATTATTTTCTCAGTAGACAACCTTTGGGCTCAGAATGCAACATGAACTCTTTCTTCCTTGGGTATCCAGCCTGCTGGTCTTCCTTGCAGATTCTGGACTTGTCAGCCTTCACAACTGTAGAAGTCAATTCCTTAAAGTAAATCTCTGTGCCTGCACACAGAAACACACACCCCTATTGATTCCATTTCTCTGGGAAACCCCAACATAGTAATTTCACAGTGGAGACTTTTGACCGACATTACCTTAATCAGAGGACCAAGGCAAACATCACCAGTAATAAAATATATGATATGATCTTGATAGGATGCACTGTGAATGACATAATATCCTTTTTGTGGCATTCATGCCACAAATGACTAATCTCACTCTAGTCATAAGAAAACACAGGACAAAGCCAAACTGAGAGGTAATCAACAAAACAAATCACCAGTACTTTTCTGAAGTACCTAAGTTATAAAGGTTAACGAGGACCAAGGAACTGATTATAGACTAGAAGGAAAGAAAAATAGCTGGGCTTGGTGGTGCAGCCCTGTAATTCCAGCACTCTGGGAGGTTGAGGCAGGATGACAGCAAGTGTGAACCCAGCCCAGGCAACTTGGCAACTTAGCAAGAGACTGTCTCAAAATAAAACATGAGCTGAGGATATAGCTCCGTGAGAAGGCCCTGGGTTCAGTCTCTAGTCCTAGAGAGAGATGGAGGGTGGAAGATGGGGACAGAGAAAGCGAGAGAGAAACTAAATACAACGTAGAAGCTAAACATAGTCCAATAGCTATAAAACGAGCATTAATGAGATAATTGGTGAAATTTAAATAAATTCTTTTGTTTATTTAAAAGTATCACACCTATGTTATTTCTCTGTTCTTTATCATTGTTTTGTTTTGTTGGTGGCACCAGAGACTCAATCCAGGGATGCTCCACCACTGAGCTACAATCCCAGCCCTTTTATATTTTTAGGCATGGTCTGACTGAATTGTCCAGGATGCGATTCTCCTGCCTCAACTTCCACAATAGCTGGGGTTACAGGTGTGTGCCACCGCGCTCAGCTTAGTTCCTACTCTTAATAATTACACAATGGTTATGTAAGATGTTAATAGGGAATTTGAGTGAGGAAAGAGCTCTTTATACTATTTCTGTAAGTTGAAAATTTGTTCTACATGTGGAATATATACACAATGGAGTATTACTCAGCCATAAAGGAGGATAAATTTGAGTCACATGTAGGAAAATGGATACATCTTGGGATCACAATACCAAATGAAATAAACCAGACAAAGAAAGTTAAATATCACCTAGTCTCTCTTATATGAGAAACCCAAATCATAAATAATTTAAAGTGCAAAATAAAAGACGGATGATAGGAAACAGGGAGGCTGGCCTTTCAGAGATGGGAAGAGGATCTAGGGAAAGGGAAAAAAGGGGAGGAAAGGAGAACTGAAAAGGACTAAAATGCTATATGCACCAACTCCCCACAATGTGTATATTCCATACGTAGTGCAAACATGTAGCAATAAAAAGGGGGGAAAAATACTTCACATTTTTTTAAAGATGTAGTGTGTATAATTCCTTCAAAATTTAAAATTCTTATTCTAGAAAAAATATAACAATGGGTAATTTTATGCTAAAGTTCAACAGTAAAACAAAAAATCAATCACTTGACAAGTAGATATCCTGGAGAAGAAAATTCTCTTGATAAATCCTAATCTCAGCTGTTACCTTTATTAGTTCTTCATAATTATTAATTAATCCTTTCATTTTTAATATGAAGTCTGGAAAAAACAATTTTGAAGAAAAAATCCAAATAAAATTTCTAAAAAGTCAAAATGTTGAATTATATAACAGAGATTAATAACCCTAAAATGTGAAGAGTGGCTGTACCATATACAATTATAGGTAAGAAAGGGGAAATGTCATTTTTAAGATCAATTTTTAAAAATCTGTAAGAGCTGAATTGACTACATTTTTCAGTCCTAAATTATTACAAGTATACTTTCCATTTCTGCAATTATTCTAACTCAGAAAGGCAAATACTGTATTTTGAGATTTCTGAGACCACTTTTCTCACAGATGCCTTGAAAAACAGTAAAATCAGAACATGGATCATAAAATGTTATAAAAAATGCTTCAAAATGCTGTCTAGAATACTTTTATGCCACTTACCACTTTAAATTTAATAGAAGCAATACAAGTGTTTGTTTCTATAGCAACATGATAAAATGCTCTGAAAAAAATATATACTACTATCAGTTGTAAATGTACACTGATTTTGATAAGGGAGTCCAAAATAATTGGTTCCCTGTAAAGAAACTTCTAAAACAATTGTAAATAAACTACTGGGGTTCTTTTTAAATCTTTCTTTTACCACACTTGAAAATAATTCTACTGGTGGTAATAATAAAATACTTAGAAATATTACCAGGTTAAATGGAGCTATTTTTCTTTTTAAAAGGCCTTTGTGTAAGTGGAGCAAAAATCAGCAAAATGAAGTAATAGGAGACACTAGAAATTGCCATACCATTATTCACTTAGCAACTCTTAGTAAAAGATTAACGATAGAGCAACATATCAATTTTCAAATATTCTACAATTAGTAACAACAGTTTTACAACTTTGGGAAGATACTAAAATCCACTTGAAAAGTACACTTTAAAAGAGTAAACAATTATGGCATGTGAATTATATATCTCAAGAAAAAGACAACTTCAAAGTTTAGTATCTTAATATTGATCAAAGTTCTCTTTCTATATATACTAAATTCACTTAAAGTTAATAACCACATTTAAAAAAAAAAAAAATCAGTACCAGGGATTGAACTCATGACCGCGTGCTTTCAAGGCACGCACTTATGCCGCTGAGCTAAATCCCAAGCCCCAAAGTTAATATCTAATTGACATAGATTATTTATAGATTCATAAAAAATGTTACAAAGTTGATACTAACTTACCAGTCAATTAGAACAGATTTTAGACTCAAATTCATTCATTATAAAACACTTTAAGAGTGTAAAATGAACCAAAGACGCTGAGTCTTACACAAATAATTATAATTGCATATGTAAATGAACTCCAGAGAAACTTCTAAACCAGAACACAGATTTTTATCTCAAATTTCAATTAGAATACCTATATGAAAATTCAATTATTACAAGTTAAAAGAACACCGATGGACTTCAAACTTACCTGGTTCTGCTAGCTGAGATTTTCGTATTAGAACATCTCGTATTTTCTCCACCCACAGGTAAAGAATACTTTCACCAATATTGTCTCTAAACAAAATTCAAGTGAAAAAAATATTACTTCAAAAAATTTCCTTCTCAATTTCAAGAAAATAAGAGACACAGTTACAGTTCATGACATTATGAAAAAAACCTACTCATAACATTCTCAAAAAAATTTATGAAAAGATAAGGTTTAGCAACATTCATGTCTGAGTATTTAATATAAATTGGTTATATCAACATTAAAAATCCCAATTTCTTTGAAAATTAACTTAGCATACTTAACTAGAAGAGTTGCAACCACAGAGGAGAGATTTCTGAACTTGAACTGTATGTACTACATAGATATAAATGTGATGGTGTTTCTATCAGTGGTAGAATTTCAGTTTTGTGGTTTTTTTGCAGGGTGGGGGTGGGCTGATAGAAACAGTGTCTTGCTATGTAGTTCAGGCCGGACTTGAATTCACAATGCTGCCCAGGCGGCCTCAAACTCAAGGCAATCTCCTGACTCAGCCTCCTGAGTGCAGGCACTACACATGCGCTACCACATACACCTTATTCTTAGTATTGATGTCAATCTCGGCTTGCTTTTCCAAACTTTTTAAATAATTTAAAACCATTCATTTGGTATACATGTCACTTAGTATACTTATTTCAACCAAAAAAAAAAAAAGGTATAACTTTGGGGAACTCTTTAGGGAGTCAATTTGTAAGACCTAAAAGAAAAATCAGTTCAACAACTATCTATATTCATATCTAGTTTTCAACAAAATATTCTATTGCCTATTTGATTCTAAATAATGTTTAGCTGCCTCAGATAGTTAATTTCAAAAGACCACTAAGAATAAGAATGTGTCATGGATGTGATAGTCATGTCTACAGTTAAGTTAAATAATAATAAAGGCAATAAAATAAAAGGTCAAGTATCTACTCTTTCAGGAATGACACTAATTTTAGATTAGTTTTGGTATGTGCTTCAAACATATCACCACAGTATTTTGTAGCAACACTTTATCTCCTTTTACAGTTCCCCTTAAAACTATTCTCTTTATCACCACTCATCAGCAAAGGAAACTTTCAAAACATGCACAGAGAAGAAAACATTGTTATCTAACAGTTTGATGTTCTCAAACCCTATCTCGTTCATAACTGCTAACGCTAAAATCAACCTCTATGCACCCTTTTATAACTTTTCTTTTTATAAAGAACAGGCGTTAACAGAAAAGTTTTCTTTTAATTGAGAATGTTGAATTCTCTCTCTCTCTCTCTTTTTCTCTGGATGAACTTCTTTTAAATAATGCCCACTTCAGTCCTTTCTTCTCAGGTAGCATAACTGAGAAAATGTAAGGTAAAACGTACTGAGTATGCACAAAACACAAACACATTTTACATATATACCAACACATGGAGTGAAAAGATCTTAGAGATTAATCAACTTGTTCCAAGACAGTCTTACAAGCAGTAAAAAGCCCACAGCTAGAATAAGAACCAGGATGAGGTGGTTCGAAGATCAAGTCCACTACGTTTTACCTTACCACCAAGCAGCCATGACCTCAGTCAGCCACTTGAACTCTCAGAGTTGGTTTCAGATAAACAAAATAGATATGAGGTTTAAAGTAATTTGTCTCTAAATGTCCATAATTCCTGCTTATAAGAAATAATAACTTAAAATAAAATAAAATTTAAAAAATAATAATAAATTTTAAAAACAAGCCTTTAAGTTTGAAAAAAATGAAAAAATTTAGAAAAAAATTCACTTCTTTTCAAGTGAATCTATCTCAATGTATTCAAAAAAATCTTTTAGTAGCCTCTTGTATATCACCCACTATGAGCTGCCCTGGGGGAATGCTAGCAAAAGACATAATGGGTCCTTTTTCTCAAGTGTTTTTAATCACTATGCTAACAAAAATCATAATTTTATAAATAGTTCTATTTTCTAATCTCATTCTATCACATTCTTCAAATCAACACCGTCCTTACTAATAACCTATATTTACTAAAACTGTGTTTACTAAACACTACATAGATGACATGTAAAACACACTCTGGGAACATCACCTCAGAGAATCCTTACAACCACAGATTTAAGACAGGAAAATCATCCCTCAGTAAATTTGTAGTAACATTTTTTAAAAAATAACACATAGAAGAATTTTTACAACTAATAAGTAATTTTTCACAATAATAAAGAAGAAATAAAAAAATAAAATAAAATAAAGAAATCATTTTAGATTTCCTCTCTCCTGGTCCACAGCTCCCTACACAGATACACATAGCAGCACTTCTGCTCTGCATCACTACTGACTACTTCCTTCACCAGCATTTAACGAGACTGTTAGGAAATTTCAACATAAAGAAGTAAGAGTGTGCATAATAGGTTGCCTGGATGAGATGAAATCATTTTTCCTTTAGGCCTCAAAAGTCTACCACTAAACCAGGTGTGGGATACATGCCCAGCTACTTGGAAAGCTAATGCAGAAAAAGAAGGTTATCAAGCCTGAGACTACCCTGGACAAACTTGCAAGACCATCCTAAAATTTAAAAACAGAAAGGGCTGGGAATGCAGCACTCTGTGCTTCAATTCCTAGCACTAAAAAGGGGAGATGGGTTGGGGATTTAGCTCAGTGGCATAAGTGCCTGCCTTACAAGCACGTGGTTGTGAGTTCGATCCCTGGTACCAATAAAAAAAAAGGGGGGGGGGAGTTTGTTTTTTTTTTAGTTTAGTATTATTGTTACTACTGTATTTGTTTTCTCTTATGACAACCATTTGTTCCTATTTTTTAACTGTCCACTAGTTTGCAGTGTTTATTACCAAAACAACTAGTTTTTAAACTTTGGCCACCTTAATAAAATCTCTTATAGCAACAACCCCCAATTAAACTGACAGAAGTTAAAAGTCTGGTCTTGTGAATCTCTCTTCACCCTCAAATGGCTTTGGAGGAAGTATGCCAAACACTAAAAACTCTGGTACAAAATTTAGTACTACTCATTATAGATTAAGATGCTAGATTTTCATCTATAAATGCAAATTATGATAAAAGAATTAATAAAACACAGTGTGAGACAAAATCTGTTTCAACTTGAGTATTTTATTTGATCTAGTTTGTGAGTAACTTAAATAGTAATCTAATGCAGAATAAGCAAAACAAAGTCAAACTACTTCTGATCCTATTTCTCCCTATGGCTCTAATATTTGTAGCTTTCATTTTCCAATATTCACATTTGTTGACTTAATAATAAAACTATTCACGATAATGTTGTAAGCTATATAACCTTAAACTAATCATTTGATCCCAATTTCAGGTCTCACGTTTTTCAAAAGGACGAAACTGAGTAATATGCCCCCCACACTCATAACAAAAATAGCTGTTTGCCATAATTTGGATCTTGAATGACTGCTTCTCCACTCAAAAAAGAAAAAAAAAAAAAAAAAAGCCCATCTGTTAAAGGCTTGATCTCCAGGTAATATCATTAGGCAGTGGTGGAAACTTGTGCCCAGAGTGTGCCCAGAGATGTGTACTGTGGGCCCCTGGCCCTTCCTCCTTCTCCTTACTCCCTGGCTCAGGATGTGAGTGATTTTGCTCTGCCATGTGCTCCTGCCATGACAAGCTGCCTGCCACAGGCCTGAGAGATGGGCCCAATCATCACACTAGAATTTCCAAAATTGTGAGACTTGAGCACTAACGTTAATTCACTAAACTCTCAAAACGTCAACTGCTTCACACCCACATGATATTGCTCACACAGGTCTCTCTACCAGAAAAATCCTTCAATGATTACCTGGCAAACTCTATGCACTAAGTTACCTTCACAGTGGAATCTACCCTGACAGTCTTATTCACATGTTCAGAGATAGTTTGATGCTAAAACTTAAAAAAAAAAAAAAAATGCTGCTGTAACACCTAGACAAAACTTCTCAGTAACCATCTCACTATATTGGTACACTCTCATCTTAATTTGTGTGTGTGCTTCTGTGGTGTTGGGAATCAAACCCAGGGCCTCATGAATACCAGGCAAGTGCTCTTACTAATGGGCTGCCTGCTCTGCCCTTTCATTTTAATTGGTAAATCTGAAATTCCTAACAAGTGTTAGTACAGAGGAGATGCTCAATAAATGTTTATGGGAAAAACTAATTTCTTTCTTACCTTCCTACATAAGTTGCAACTAACCACAGATTATCTTCTTATCTAGGCAAAAATAAAATTCAGCACTCAAAATGACACTAAATGTATACTGTTATACTATTTAGAATCATAAAAATTATAAACATTAACTATATTCACACATTTATATGTTTAATTTTTGAAGTTCAATAATTTTTACGTACTGCTAGAAGTACATGGAAACAATAATTAAAATTTGTTACAAAAACTCATGGAAGATACACCATACAACATATATTTCTATTTAGATCATGTGTTTAAAAATAATACCATTAGACTGGGGTTAGTCAAGTATTTTTAAGAAGCAGACAATATGATCCATATAGAACTGCTTTGTAATTTTTGAACCTTTGCAAAATTGAACTATTTAGAGAAGACAGGCAAGTTGTATAATATGGGATGCTATCTCTCAGTGAAAAGGAGAACTCTGGGAATAGGAAAAAGGTACCTGGGTAGCCAGAGCAGAGTATATAACATTGTGCATGAGCAGGAAGAAAATCTAACTGACGAATGTCAATAACATGATGGAAGTTAAGCATGGAAAGTTTCTCAAAAAAAAGAAACAGTGGTCAATATAAGCAAGTTACAGAGGTCATTTAAGATACTAGCTTAATAATGACGTTCAGATGTATAATTAAGATGTCAAGGGTGAACAAATTTGCAGTACTATGCTTTTATTCTACTTTAAGGGGAGAAAAGTTGGCAAATAATAATTAGATTACACTAACAAGTTTGTTAGGAGCACAAAAGTTGTAGTGGCTAGTGGACAGACATTAAAAAAAATTTAAATGATGAAATAATGTTTACCTTCTGAGGGTAAACAAAATCACTAAAAAGGGAACCAAGACAGACCATACTTCATTTAAGAAGGAACAAGTATAATGGATTCCACAATGATGCACCATTTTCTAATTAAATACTTTGGGAAGAAAAGAAACCTCCCAGGGTCTGGATCCCAGGGATACAAAAGGGGTATCTGCCACGGTACCAAATGGGATGGCCACCTAGAATACAGAATCCTTAGTAGTTCCTAGATTAGGAAAAAAAAAAAAAAAAACTAGTACTTAAGAAGATTATTTGTTTTAACAAATTAACATATCTTATTAAAATCAATCCAAATCAACCATATTGTCTCTGGACTAATGTATTAGCCTCTTAACTGATTTTTATGAAAATATATCAACAAGAGCAAAATCTTCTAATTTACTTTCGTGAGCTAGCTAAGTGTTTTCATATCTATTTGCTCTAAATATTACCATATTTTTATATCTAAATAGAAGTCATATCAAATATATATACAAAATTACATAACCTTTCCAGGTGTCAAGTCAATCTTTGTTCATGGAAAGGCAGTTTCAGAAGTTTAGAAAAGGTACTAACATATCACATATCATCACATAATTAACACATATCCCAAACAGAATCAATAATAGATAGCTTTAATTATCTGTCACTTACATATATATTTCCTCAAGGCTGTTGGATATATTCACACGTTCTTGCCCTCTAAGCCAAGGAGCACTAAGATTGAATAAAACACAATAAAGATCATCCTGGGTTGTGTGTATGACTGAAACATAATTTACTGATGAACCCACAAATTAACTTTCCTTAATTTTGTTTTGTTTTTGACAAGGTCTCACTGTGTAGTTTGGGCTGGCCTTGAACTCTTCAGAGATCCTCTGCCTCAGTCTCCTGAGTGCTGGGCTTACTTACAGGCATGTATGTGTCACCAAACCTGAATAGTTTTATTTCACTTTTTGAAAGTATTTAATTTCATTAAAATATTGTTTTGTGTTTGTACAAACCTATATACAGCTCCAAAATACTTTCTCTGACATTAATTTAATCCTTCCCAAAACACATGACACAACCAACATCAGTGACTCCATAAGGTATCATAAACCTACCCAAGTTTACATGAAAGAACAGGTTCTGGAATCTACGTTTCCAGGTTCACAATATTTGCCACAATATCAGCATTTCCCAGTGTTTTTCTAATCTAGATCTTGGAAACAATTTTAACAAGTAAGCCGGCTGCCACAATTATAAAGCAAAAATAAATAAAATATATTAGGATATTTTTGCTTACAAACATTCCATGTTTACTATTTGCAATAAATAAAAATAAAACACTGAACTATTTTTATTAATAATTTTTATGGTTATGGTTTTGGAATGCTCCTTCAAAAACAATACTGTTCATAAATAAAATGTTTAATAAGATTTTTTATGGAAATTTGTTCACACAGTTCACACACACAACTACAAAAAGGATAAGGTAGATCACATGTTACTTGCACCATCAGGTCATGATTAATGAAGACGAAGCTTGGATTTCTAAGAAAATGGTTCTTCAGTAACAAGGGAGAAGGAGAATGGACAACAACCAGCAGCACTGAGAGTTCTTCCTGGAAGGTACACAGCCTGAACCGGAAGTTCACTAAAGAACTGTGGTTAGGTCATCACACCCAGGTTAGGAGAAATTCTAAGGGATAGGGTTTCCAAATCACTGGACTAAAGAAAAAGGAAGGTTTTCTTCCCCATCTCCAAAGATGACTCTGTAGCTATTGTATCCGTGTGAATTCCATGATCTTTTATTCAAGCAGCACATTTTAAAGTGTTTTCATATCATTTATTTAAAAGCTCTACACCAAGTTTAAAAGGTATTTTTAATTTCTATACATCTTAAGAAAAAGTATTTTATATAAGCACAATGCACAACATAGAGAAATACCTTTGAAAGTACAAACATTTTATAAAAATATAAATACAGAGAAACAGCTTACTTCAATTGATAAATAGGTGGAGCTGTAGCTGGGTATTCATTCGGCAGCATCACCTACAATGCAGTTTGAAAACAAATCTGTTTACACTTCATCATGGCTCAAAAATCACTATATTTATAAAGCTAATCATTCGACAAATTTCTAGCTTGCCAAACCCAAAAACCAATGTTCTGTTAGATCTTGAGAATCACCTCCTTGTATTTATGCTTCTAAACTAGATACGTCATTAGTGACCTTGCCAATATTTTAAAGAAAAGCTATTTGCAGATAAAGTATAAAAGCAATGAAAATTAGAATAAGGGTAAAGAGACCAGAGCTGGAAGGAAAAAGAAAACTGAATTGGGGGCATTATGCCCTAACTCCAAATGGACAGTGACATTATAACATCATCCAGATGTTTTAAAAAAATACTGTGAACTATTATTAAATATAATACATAAAAAGATACCATGTAATAATGAATACTACATATTCCTTCTCAAATCAAGTTTAAAAAACAAACACTGACAAAAATTCAACTTACTGTTATTTATGCTGAAAGTATAAGCAGTCATCAAAGAATAAGCACTAACAAAGAGGGGGGAAGGGGAAAATAGGTAGAAGAAAGATACGCCACGTACAGGAACCTGACCACCTCAATGAATGAAGACATGATATACCATAACATGAGCTAAGATTAAATAATATCAACGAGAAAGAAAATCGAGAGAGGGGAATTAGAAGATGAGGCAGGGAAGGGGAGAGAAGGGGCAGAGGATTAAAAAAAATAAGCTGTAGTATGTACATGAACCTTAGCCCCAAGATGACTGCAAACTGCATGTACTGCAAACATGTGCTAATAAATATTTTTTTCTTTTGTCTTTTTGAAACAAGGTTTCATTATGTAGGTCAGGTGAGCCTTGAACTCACTTTGCACCCCAGGCTGGCCTCCAACTGAGTGATCCTCCTGCCTCAGCCTCCCAAGTGCTGGGATTATAGGGATGTGTCACAACGCCCAGCCCTTCTAATAAAATAGAGAAAATAAGCACTAAGACAGAAAGCCACATTTATTTTATCCCAACTACAACTGTTCTGAATAAAGGAATGAGAATCTACTCTATAAATCATCCATATTGTTAACCTGTGGTTCCTCATAAATATTAACCATCTTTCCATTTCAGCCATCTCATATTAGTTGGATGGAAAAATGAAAGGAAGTCCAGTTCCAGTCTATCAATGTTATATTAAGACTTTTAATAATTAAAAGAATAGGACAAGAAATACTGAAGCAATCAATGAAAGCATGATTTCAGTGTTAAGAATATTGTGGCACAATAGAGAAGCAAAAAGTACAAAATGAACAGGTTTATTGAGTTGAGGACATGAGAAGGAGCATACAATCCATGGTAATTGGGCTGTCTCCTTTGACCAGATGCAAAAAGGCGGAGGGTTATATGACCTCTGATCGTAAGTGGCACATGAGGCAGATATTGATGACGTGTGAGGAACCCATTGGAATTCTCTGTGCATTCAAACAGGAAGGGGAGTTGCAATTAGGGCTGAAGAAGAGGTAGAAAGTGATAAATGTTCCCGCTTTGGCCTTCTGCCATGTTAGACCACTGCAGTAATTGTACAGTAATTTATAATAGGGCAAAAATCTCTCATTCAGAATGATCAAAGATTTAACCACTCATGTTTAGATAATGAATCATGACAAAAGCCAAAAGCAAATTTAGAAAATACTGTAATACATGCAAAAATCATCACGAGAATAGTGGTCAGTCATACAGTCAATATTGTAATTCGAAAATGGTTGTAGAGAAGCAGAAAAAAAAATTACCTGCAAGCAAATTGTCCATTTGGGATGATCTCTTTCGTCACCAATTCTAATACAAAATACTCTGGCACGGTCATCCACGACACACCATTCTTCACCATAAATGGCTGACAGTGCTTCAATTTCCTCATTCTGAAAGGCGATTTTAAAAAGTAAACCAATGCATATACCCTAAAAACCTATTCTCACTACTTTATGTGGTATTAGCATTCAATATCCCTATACTGGATAAAGGATTCCGCGATAAACCTTGAAAGGTCAAATGTTCATAGCTGTGGGTCACCACCCCTTTCTGCTTCCTGAGTGGTTTCCTGACACCACTGCCACGCCTGGGACCAGCCTTAGCAGTGCACTACTGTAGTTCTGGTCTCTTTTCCACCAAAACGTCCACGCACTTCCATATTCTATAGTGAGGTTGGCGTGATAAACACGTCTTTTCTGATACTCTCCTGGCCCTACGCACACCCCTAACAGCCCTGACACCGTCCCGGTATTTCTGCTTAATATCTATTTACTTCCATTCCTAATTTTTTTTTTTTTAATTTGGGCCCGGAGTCGGTAGATTTCCTTGTCTCTTTTGGTCATCAAGCCTCAAAACAGTTCAGAAATTATTCTCTTGGTTGGGGATTAAAAAGGGAAAAGAACTTGCACCAAACGGTGAAAAATGTACAGAAAGTACAGATTGCATTCAACGCCAGTATGAGTGGCCAAGTGAACTAAGCACAGGAGCAGGCTCAAAACCACGAAGAATGAGAATTCGGGGGACGTACCAGGAACTCGGGGGTCTGTGGGGGTTTTTTTGTTTTTGTTTTTTTGCAAAGGTGAACAGGGGTTCTTAAAGCCTAGTCCAAGATGACTCGGCCGTTGCAGGGCCGGAGGCGGAACCTGAGATTCAGCATCCCGCCAGGAGCATCCCACTGGTGTGCTGATGGCTGATGAGGACACCAAGGAGCAACTGGAGCGCGAACTGCAGCACCGGCACAGGTGCGGCCGGGTGCCTGGCTGATGCAAACGGGCCAGCCCCTGGCGGAGGAGGCTCGGGACGGTGAGGTGAGGCCGAGCTGAGTCTAGAGGATCGGCGCCCCGTCCGGGCCTCACCTGCCTCTGGTCGTTCCCTGCATTCCCCTCAGCCATGTGGCCCGGGAGCCGACGTACGGCCACCCGCTGCCCAAGTCCGGAAAGCGGGGGCGGGCAATTTCGCCAGCCGGCTACAGAGCGGCTGACCCGGAACCGCAACCCGGAAGCCCGCCCTCCCACATCTGCTTCCGGGGTGCGGTACTGACTAGGCGTCTGACCTGAGGCGCTGTCTCAGTCCTCACCTCAGGCTTCTGGAAATTCGCCGGAGCTGGAGGCGTCCGCTGCGCTACTTACACTGGCACCGTGGGGACCCTCACGAGGCGTGAGGACTCCAGATCAGCACCACGGCCCCGGAGGGGACCCGACCTGCCTGCCGTCCTCGGACTCGGACTCGGTACTTTTCAAGGCAGGGTTTTTGTTTTAACAATTTTTAAGTTACCTGATTTGGGCAAAGAATATTTTTTTGTCAAAAACAGGAGATGGGAGGCAATTTTGATAACTCAAGGGAAAACAGTATTTTCTCACTGTTGGGTTATGGTAGCGTTCTCTAACGTTCTTGTGATACGGAAAAATGTAATTCTTAACCCGTTAGAAGCCACATGTGCAGAGTTCCCAATCTCGAACCAAAGGAGGAAGTTGGGAGCATTTTACTGGAAATAGGGAGAAAAAGAATAGCACCGAGGCCCTTGGTCAGAGGTAATTTATACAGCAAAATCACAATATGGGTAATACTACAGTCAGAATATATGATTACAAGTACAGCCGCTTAGCTAACACGGATTCAATAGGGAAACAAGCCAGTATAGTAAAGGGTATACGCAAAGAACAAAGACTTTTTTTGGAAAGGGAGGAGATGTTCTGGTCACCTGCAGTGTGTCTGATGCCTATCTGGGCCCACTAGACCAAATGGTGCTGATTACACTATCCTCTCAAGTCGTTGTTTATGGCTAGAAACATGCGGACCTGGCTGTTCAGATTCACCTCCAGCCACAATCTTTGTGTCTGATTTTCTGTGCTGACTTTCCATTCCCACTCTGCATTTTAATTTTTATCTAATGTAGATGTCTATAATACTTGAAGTGCTCCCGGGTTTAGCTTAGTTGGCTAAGGCCCCACTCTGTAAACATGAGGTTGTGAGTTCCATCCCAGAGGCAAAAAAAAAAGACTATAATACTTGAACATTTTTCCTTACAACAGTTATGCCAATCAGCATATGGATCATTGTTTTATTGCTAAAAGCAACTGAGTTAATGTCATTTCTTCCCCATTGCAACACACACATTAGGTGTCACATTCCAATATATTGGTTATGAATTATATCAGTCACCTAATTAAAGATGCCTCAATTGAAACATTCATTCTGTTACTTGGGAGACACATTTTCCACTCTCCACACACAAATACATTCACAAAAACAGACAAACAAAAACCTCAAAATACCACGTGGATCTTATCTTTCTCCCCTCTTCTTTAAATCATGAGCATTTTTTTAGTCCCCCTTAAAATTTTCTCAGATTAAGGGGTGTACTGAAAATATTAATGCAACAGTCATTTGTGAAGCTCTTATTGTACTAAACACTGGGCATGCCGAACCAAATGTCACAAATTGCCTTTAAAAGCTGAAGTATGGGGGAACTCAACTAAATCAACTATTAAAATGGACCAGAAGTGTATCTTATTGTGTTAGTGGTACATAGAAGAGATTGTTTTTAAGTAGCTCTTATGGTTTGTGTCTAAATGTCTCCCCAAAACCTCATGCAGTCATAGGTGGAGCTTTTCAGAAGTGGCTGGATCTAGAATGTGTGAAGCTGGGACTGATTCATGGTGCAATGCTAGGATTAAGGGTGTGAGTGCTGCTTGCCTTAAGGGACAGAAAGCTGCTTGCCACTTTTCCTGCTTGCTTTCTTGCTTTTGCTGTCTTCTGCGTGCCATGAACTGTTTCTCTTTTATGATGCCTCTGTCATGCCACCTTGCCTTGGAACCAACCAATTATGAGCTTGACCCTCTACAAACTGTGAGTCAAAATAAACCTTTGCTCCTTTAACTTTAGGTGTCAGGTATTTTGTTTCAGTGACAAGACAAAAATAACAAAGACTCTAGTATTTTTTCCTTTCTTCACTTAGAACTCTTCCTTCACCAATCTCATCATCTGTGTGCACTTACAACTTCTGTGTGCACTTTTTTTTAAAGGCCATAGAGACCTTCAGTGAAAGCTTATATAGCATAAATTAGGATGTGGCAGTTGAAACCACAGTGATAGAACAGAGGAGTAGCAATATTTAGTTACGGCTCCTCCCTTCCAGTGGCCTCTCTACTGAAAATTGAAGTTTGAAAATTACAATATCAGGGAATAATGATGTGGCTCAATGGTAGAATACTTGCCTAGCATACAAAAGGCCTGGGTTTAATTCCTGTTATTGCAAAATATATCTATAAATGAAAAGACATTAAAAGTTAGCTTTCTAACCATAGCCCAATATATCCAGTTTATTATATATAGTACTGCACTTCTTTTACCCAAGCAACATAGTCTGTTTTATCTTCTGCAGATTATACCCATGGTTCTCCATTAATTACTGTTTACTTATAACTTTAATTCATTTTTTGAAATCTGATTCTAGGATTTTTGTTTGTTTGTGTATCAGGAATTGAGCTCAGGACCTCGTGCTTGCCAGGCAGGCACTGTGCCACTGAGCTTTATCCCTGGCCCTGAACTCTGATTCTAAGTAGAATTGACTCATTGTACCAAAAGGGAAGAGGGGAAAGGAAAACAAAAAACAAAAACCTCTTTCTGTTTTTCTGTCCTGCTTCAGCATGTGACCAAAACAGAAAACCTTAAATAAAGGGCTAGATGTGGATATCCAAATATTCAAAGACACTGTGGAAAGAGAGAGAGAGAGAAGTAAATAATGAAGTTACAAATGCAGCAGGCAAGCTATATTTTGAAGAATGTATTTCAAGAAAACAAGACAGCAGTGCATAGTGGTATACATTTATAATCCCAGCACTGAGGCTGCTGAGGCAGGAGGATCACTACAAGTTCTAGGCCGCACTGGCTGCATAGTAAGTTCAGGACCAGCCTGAACTACTTAGTGAGACTTTGTCTCAAAAAAAAAAGAAAGAAAAAGAAAAGAAAGAAAGACAGACAGTATATAGGAAGTTCAGCTGAAAAAATATGTGAACTTTGAGCAGTTACCTAAGCAGAGGCTGAGAATGCTCTGCAAATAGATCCAAACACAAGAGAAGTCACTAAGCTTCGATTCTGCTGAATTACACATCCATTTACTAGAATGATTACTGAATGTCTCCCTTAAACTCAGTATGCTCAGAACTGATTTCAATAGCTTAAAAAAAATTCCTCTTATCATCCCAAATTCAGTAACCCTCAAACTCCTGCTTCAATAATTGCTCAGATTTGAAATTTGGAAGACATATTATGTGTGTATTCTCTCTTCTTCCTTACTTCTAAACCCATGCAGCAAGTTTTGATAGTTCTGATTCCTTAATATTACTTCTCCTCCTTTCTAAATATCTCTGGTTCCAACTGAACCATCTTCAAGTTATCCTGGTCACTTCTGCCAGAGTAATAAAAAAAAAATGCACAAATCTGTTTATGTCTTTCTTTGGCTTTTCTGAAACAGGGTCTTGCTAGGTAGTTAAGGCTGGCCTCAAATTCACTATGTAACCCAGGCTGGCCTCAATCCTTCTACCTCAGCTTCAGCTTCCCAAGTCCTGTGATTACAGTCATGCACTACTTTGCCTGACCTGATGATGTCTTTCTGTCCTTAAAACCCTTCACTCATCCCTAGCTAGCTTTCATGATAACACTGCAACACCCTAGCAAAGCATTGCATAACTTCAGAAAAATAAGAATACTATAATGTTATGCAGTAGACCCTGTATAAGGAATATCTGGGCCAAAATTTGCAGAAAAGTCCATGACTAGAGTGAAGGAAGGGAGCAGATGTGTTTAACTGGATGGTAACTGCACAAATCCTCAAATGATCTGGGGAAGATGTCCATAGCCAGATTCCTTAGGACGCCCACCTAGAAGAAATATAGTGACTGGCTATACAAGACCATTTATATGAGATAGACTTTGGAGCCCACTATTGTTGGAACAAGGGGCTTGAAACTTTTGGATTGAAAAACATCTATTCAGACCAAAGGGTCAGATTTGTATCTTTATGATGGCTCTCTGAGCCTTTTTAGGCTCCTTCCCAATTTTCTCTCCAGAGAAAATTCCTCTTAATACATTTCTTACACATTGAACTTCCTCTTGCTGTCTTCTTCCCAGGACCCAGGCTAACAGCTTAGATGGTCCCAGTGCCTTGGATTCCTACATAAGCAAACTGAAACCCAATTTAAACATAAGCTCATCTAATCAGAAATCACCAAGGCCTTCGTACTGTATGAGGCTTTGGTGGCTTCAGTATGTGCAGACTAATAATCAGAAACTGTTGACTAACCTTTAAGTGCAGACTTTCCTCTTTAAAAAAAAACAAGTATTTTCTGTCTTCTTTCCACAGACATCTCATAAAAGTTCCCCCTTCTTATGGTTTGTATGGAAAATAACTCCCAAAGCCTCCTGTGTTTGGCAGATCACTGGATGATGAGGGGCACTATAGCTGACTTGCTGTTAGGCAGTGGGGTCTGGACAGAGAGGTAAGTCATTATAGGATGACTGGGAAGGGGGTAGCTCCCCGTGCCTCCTCTACTTGGCTTCCTGAATGTCATGAAGTGAGCAGCTTTTCTTTGCCAAAGCCTTCCACCATGCCTTCCTGCCTCAAGCCTGGCAACCATGAACTAGAAACTTGAGCCAAAACAAATGTCTTCTGCTTTAAATGGTGAGTATATTGAGTCCCAGTAATGAGAAAATGACTAAGAAAACCCTTCTGCCCCCTTGGCAGAGTACTGAACTATCTGTGGTCTAGTGATGCCCAATGTATGAATAGCCAACTGCTCAAATAAAATCATCTAGATACACTGTTGGTGATGAACTATTTGCTGTGTCCTCTATTTCTGTGTTTTTCTTAGCACCTGATGATGAAACCCAACATATTAGACTCCACCCAGTGACTGTAGAGGCTGTTACTTCTCTCTTGCCATTTATCTGTACAGGGCCAACAGGTAAATCCACTATGGCCAAGAAAAATGATAAATGTACAAAGATTAAAACACCGTGTGTTGAATTTATGTAAAAACCTTTATCAAGGAATAATATCAGCAAGCAATTGGTGAAGGAAGACTATTTTAATATTATAAGGTCACCATAATTAACACTGCAATCTGAGGTTAACTGACAAGTGTGTAAATAGTAGCTAGAAGAAAATAATGATGCCCAAGACATTTTCTATTTTAGAAGCCTTGAAGGAATGAAAGAGTAGTACTAGGGTTTACCTATGGAAAAGTGTGACATAAGGTCCCTGTTACACAGCTCCAATCAGCAGCCCTGTTTCCTAAACAAGTAGTCTCACCCCTAATGAGTTATGTAAGTGCTTCACTTCTCTCCCAATAATAGTATAATATACTGTAGAAATCAATCCCTCAGTGGTTACAGTGGTCAAGAGGAGAAGGTACTCTGTGGTCATTTGAGTTTACATCACCCTGTTAAACACACCTAATCTAATAATTTTGTGTTATTTCTCAGAACCCTTGATATTCTAATATGTAGTATAAATCCATAGAGTCAATAATATATAACTTTTCATTGGGGATTTGAATAAGGAATTTCCCCTCCTCCACAATGACTCACTGAAATCTTGGAGCTATAGAATTAATAGAGAATCTTTTGATTAGTGTCTTGGCATTTTTAGCATCCTTATAACTCATATTTTCCTAGTGATAATAGTTCAAGGTTGTTAAAGCTGTTTTGGGCTTAATATTAAAAGGACCTGGGATCCCACTAGCCCAAAAGATTAACTTTTATTTTTTTTCATTTTCAAGAAGTATCTTCTTAAGAAATACACTTCTCGAAGGAAGAATTAACAGTCCTATTGTTCATTGTTTATGAAAACTTTACTAGGATTAGGACTGGCCAGCAGAGAGCAGCTCTTGGGTGGAGGGAGCCAGGTTAAGCCTTTCTTAGCATTATGCATGCTCACTCTGTGCTAGCATACAACATTCTCATTTTCATTCTGGACTTCCTTACCTCTTTTTTTTTTGTTGTTGTTGTTTTTTTTTTTTTTAGTCTGTGCTTTCAATTTATTCAGCAAGTATTACTGAGCATCTGTCTTTTGTGTCAGGCAGTCTGCAGTGCTTGAGATACATAAATGAACTACAGTGACAAGGATCTGTGCTTTCGTCAGGCTTACATTTCAGGAAGGGAGACAGAAGCAATACCAAAGTAACTAGAATCCATAGCATGTTACCTAATGACTAATAACAAGGAAAGATGAATGGTAAAGGATAATGATAGCTTGGAACCAGGTGCCAGGGTTTTTAAATTTTAAAACAAGGGACAGTGAAGACAACAAAACATTGAGAGTAGTAAAGAAGTTAGCCATACAAATTTCTGGAGGAACAGCTGGTATAAAGGATCCAGGGAAGCAGTACACGAGGAGGGTTGCAATGGAGCAGAGTGAATGGGGTGAGCAGTACCAGCAAGAGACTGATAATTAGTGTTCATATAGATTATGCTACACTTGCACAGTAAGTGTATTGGCTTTTATTCTAGATGGGGCCTCTGGAAAATTTAAAGCTGGGGTAGAATATAATCTAATTTTATATTTTTAAATGATGACTCTGGGTAATGCCTTCTTTATCTGACATCTTTAAATTTGTTTCTAAAAGTTTTTCTTGATCAAACATAGAAAATGAGAATACACTTACCTTCCCACTTACTTCAAAATCTGTGCTCAGAGAAGATGATATGTGTGAAATAAAGTATCAGTTAAGAAATACAGTTTATCTGCTATTGCCTTTAAATGGAATGGTCTTTCCCCTGATCTTTGGATGACTGGCTCCTTATCTCTTTGTTGTCAGTCCAAGGGTACTTCCTCATCAAAGACCTTCCTGACTGTGTGATTGAAGAATGTTTTCCTGCCCCCTTTCATAATGCTTATTAATAAAAAAAAAAAAAAAGACCATCAGGGACATACTGTATTCAAACTGGGTTTATTAATGACACAAACGAGTAAATGAGAAAACATGGGATGTCTTAGTAAGTCTTACAAAGGACTTGTTAGAGCATTTGGACCTGTGTTCAAGGAACGGGGTTTACTCTGGGTTGGGGCCTATCCGGAAATAATGGTATTTTAATGGATCTTATTTGGGAGGCTTGAGCAGCAGAGTGAGCCTAACGCTACAGTTGCTAAAGCAGCGGCTTTCATTCAGATTATCTGGGAGAGAGAATTGTCTTGCCATGTTAGCAGTTTGCACAGTGTCCTTGGCTTTGTCCGTGTTCAGACACAATTATAGAGTGGTCTTTTTTTCTCACTTGGTCACAGTCACAGAGTGACTTAGCTGTACGCTCAACCTCCCAGCTAGGGTGATCTGTTTTCCTTTCCTCTTCTAGAGCCTTGTGTAATTTTCTTCACAATATGAATCAGTATCTAACAGTTACCAAACTTAATGTGTTTGTAACCTGCCTTCCTCTGCATATAAACTTGGCAGTATTGTCTTATTCATCACTGTATTCCCAACATCAAAAGCAGTCTCGGCATGTGGTACATACTCAACCAATGTTAGTGCAGTGGATGCAAAGTTAGATGGTTGGGAAAAGGGCTCATCTGGAGGTGAGAGGTGGGGAAAGGGAAGTGAGAGAATATGAAAGCAAACCCCTGATGCAACATTCATTTCAGATCATCTCAGGGGTGGCCATGTCTTAGGACCAGTAGTGGGGGACCTATGGCTTGCATGCTGCATCCAGCTGTTGACTGTTGTGGAAAGCTCTAAACATTTTACCATCACTGTTTTAGCATATCTGATCTGTGTAGGTTAAAAAAAAAACTAAGAAGAATGAATGGCCTTTTGAATTCTAATTAGTGTTGTGTTGTGAGATTGTGAAATGATAAAATCTAATTTACTCTGTTGGGATAAAAACAGAAGATATTTGGATTATTTTTACCTCCAGAAAATAGAACATGAAGAAAAAGTCTTTCTTTCACCTTCCTACAGTGGTCATCACAAAATGTCTTCTCAGAGCTTTTGTTTTAATTCCCTCCCACCGCCCCCACCCAGATTTCTCCATGTATGTTGGAGCAGATTTTCTTTTCCTCTCATTAAAATACTTTGTCTAAAATATGTCTAATATCAATCTGTGCCTTCCCCTTACATGAGATGTGGTTAGTAATTCTTGGCATTCCATGGTTTGTTGATACTTCGCCCTAGTCAGGCACTGTGGTGTTTTCCCTTTGTAGCTGTTTTCTTTACTTATAAGGACACCACTAATGTAGGGCTAGGTGAACCCTAGTCTAGTCATGTAAGATAAAAGTATATAACCTTATCTCTTCTGCAAACACCATTATGTGAGATTAGGCCAAGTTCACAGGTCCTAGCAGTTAGGATCTCAATATATCTTGAGGGGACACAGTTCAACTCACACCAGGCACTTGTACTGGTCTTGTGGTGTCATATTAACACCAGTGCCTTCCAGTGGGCTTCTCGACCTCACAAAAGAAACCTTAATGGTGGGATATTTGGATATTTTACTGGGGAAAGGTAAGAGGCACTGTCCTGAAAAAGTCCCATGTTTTGTAGTGGGTGAGCCATTGAGTGCTTATTTTGTTCTGTGTACAGCATACTATGTAATTCACTTGTAAGAAGGGTAAGAAATTGTAAAGGAAAAGATGTAACTGACTTTGCCAATGACTAGCTGTATGACCTGGCAGCTCTGTGCCTCAGTTTCTTTAACTGTGTATAAGGAACCATAATAGTATCTATTGCATATGATTATTAAAGTGAAATAATTTTGGTAAAGGGTTTAGCTCATTGCTTAGCACATAGTAAGCATTCAATAAACATTGTACACATGTATAATGTGTTGCTGTTATGTTTTGTATTTTTAGCATAAAGTTTATAGAGATCTAAGATTAGTAAACACCTTACAGAAAAACACCCTACAGTGTTTCATACAGTAGACAGTGTGAAGTTTCTCTGTTAGTCACTGGTTTCTATGGTTTGCTACATGGAAGTTTCATGATGGCTGCTAATGATATGATATTAGTAACACACAATGCTTATCATTTGGGAACTGCCATGTGAAAACTCCAGGTCTGCTGTGTGAAAAGAACCAAATTCTTAACCTGTTTTTATAAACATAATGGAAAAACAGCTTTTCCTTTCTCATCTCCTGTGACCTACTTAGTTATCTGAAGTTTATCCTCATATACTCCCTGTGCCCGTTTTGATCCACCATACCCTTTTTAGTATGTCAGGCACTCTGTCTCTTGCAACCACTTGATAATATTTCCTTTCTCCCTTTCCCAGTACTGTTCTATAATTACCCATCATTTTTTCTTTTATTTCTTTGTCTGTATATGGGAGTGATAATAATAATGTCTATTTCATATGAATATTTTAAAGAGCAAAATAATCTTTGTGAAGAAAGACTTTAGCACATTTAGGGTTTTAACAAGAAGCACATGGCATGTTCAGAGCACTTAACTGCATAGAGATTAAGTAAGGGACAATTTACAGGAGAATGTTATTGAAGTATGGGTAGCATGAAGGGACTCAACAAGAGAGAAGTAGCCATGGTCTAGTAGCTTCAAAAAGCTGTTAGACCTCCAGGATCGGAGGGAGCCAGACAGAACTGGTGCCATAGGATAAAACTCCTCAAGAGAAGCAGTGGCTATAGAGAAATGCAGCCACTGCTAGAAATTAGGGACAAAGTATCTATGGAAGGAGGAGCAATGGGAGGATAAGGTGGTATCTATACACCTCCACTCTTCCTGTTCATACCTTCTTGCTGCTACAGCTCATCTTCTGACCCAGCTGGAAAGCTATAGGCTGAGGAAACCCAGATAGTTGCATCCCTAGGGGCCAGACTCCCAAGACACAGAAGGGCAGGGAGTGGATCAGGAAGGCAAATGGACAGTTCAACACAATCCATCTGTAGGTGAAGACATTGGGAGGACAAAAATGGGTGCGCAGAAGTGACATAAACCACTTTCAGACCTTGCATAAAATCCCTAGTGCAATCACGCTCTCTCCACTGCTTTTAGCTCCTGAGGCCTTGTATTCACCGAGGCGGTGCTTGCAGTGGAAGGAATGGCTGTGCTACAGACTATATTGCACCAAATATGAAGCCATGGAGGTTCCAGTCTTGTTTGTTTCACATGGAATGGAGATGAGTGGGAGAAATAATTACACTGGTGACTCCACTGGGCAGTTTCCTGTGTTTCTTCTCCTGAGCTTCTAAGCATTTGATCTTTCATTAGTATCTGTGAGATATTTATAAGTAGTCATTTTATTTTATTACTTTTGGATTTTTGAGACAAGGTCTCAGTATGTAGTTCAGGCTGCCTTTGAACTCTGTATAACTGGCCCTGAGTGCTGGGATTGTACATTTGTGCATCTCACCCAGCTACAAGTGGCTCTTTTAGATGTCTCATTGTAAGTGCAGCATTTCACAGCCAAATTACAAACTTTCCCCAAGCTATCTTGCTTTCACATATACTTAGGTTTTCCATCTTACTTATTCATCATGTAAGTCATTCAATAATGTTGAGACTTATCTGTGCTGTACTCTGAGCTATATATTGAAGATATATTTTAAAAACTGGTTTTAAGAAGCCCATCATCTGCTAGAGTTATTTATGTAAACAGACAATCCCTGAGTATGGTCATATGTCATTTGAAAAGGGGGTAGGGGGAGATAGACTGGTGAACAAGATGTTCCCTCCTTTCATTGTACTTCTAGTCTGGTTAAAATTTAGATGAATCAAGGGGCATTTTTAGCACACTGATAAATGCTTTCTTGGGAGTAAGCACAAGGTAAGAGAGTCAGAAGGAGTCAGTCATCCAGAGTCATGGAGGCCTTTAGAGAGTTGTAAGACTTCTCTCCAAGTTCAGTGTGTAAAACATGAACATCAGCAAGCAAAGAGGCTGGAGAGGAGTCCAAGGCACAAATGAACATAGGCAAAGGTTCTGAAGCATCCGAGGCTGTGTCAGTAGAAGTTGAGAACTGAAGATTGCTACAGTGTAAATAGTGTGGCAACAGTGCAGAGAGAATGTAGTCAGACAGGACCTTACAATGTTAAGGAGTATAGACTACATCCCAAAGGCTATTCAAAGGCAGAGTTAAATGTTAAGAGAATTTGTTGACCAGATTTAAGCTTTGGAAAATCTGCTGGCTGCAAAGTATAGGTTAATTTAGAGGGATAGCAGAAAAGATAGGATGGGGGACAGTAGAAGAGAGTTAATAATGCTTATCTCCAAGAAAAAATGAAGAGGAAAGCAGGTGTGGAAGGAGGATTGCCCTTTTGGTTGATTAGTTTGGAGGTGAGTTCAAGTGATGCCAGGGTGTGAGATTTGGGGATGTGACCATATACAGGGTTTTCACAGTCATGGTAGCATATAAAACTCAGTCTAAGGAGAACTAGAGTTTAAAGCAGCACTTGTAACATCTAGGGGAAGAGCCAAGGACAAGAAGCTCAGGAAGCTGGGCATGGTGGCACATACCTGTAATCCCAGCATTTGGAAGAGTGAGGCAGGAGGATCACAGCAGGTTCAAGGACAGCCTGGGCTGCAGAGTGAATTCAAGGCCAGCCTGAATTACTGGTAAGACTATCAAAGAAGAGGAAAAGCGAGAAGATGGAGAACCACAATCTCGGGGAAACTGAGGGAAGAACATTCTTAGAAGGATGGAAGGGTCACCAGTGTCAGTTGCTGCTCAAATGTCAGACTTGGAAAGGTGCATCGGATTTTACAAGGAGGCCTTCACTTCACTGTCCTCAGCGGGAGCAGTTTCAATGTACTAGTAGGAGCAAAAGCCAGAGTGGAGAGAGTCTAAGAGGAAACAGCCAATATAGGTCACTTTCAAACAGTTTGAATGTGAAAGGGAAAAGAGAAAATGTGCTTGAAGGAGTCCAACTGCTACCATCCTAGGCTGACCAGAGACCACTTTAAGCCTCTTCCATCCAGCTGTGTTTTCCCCCTGCTAGAAATACATAATCACGGGTTAATGAGGCCCAGTAACCATGGCTACACCCCTAACTCCAACCATTCTTCAGCCCTGCTCTTATGTCCCTGGCAGGGAGCTACAACTCCTTTTCACTGAACCTTTTCCCCCTCATCCCATTTTGACTTTTCCTTTTACAGCCCCCCTATAAACGACTTTATAGCCTGTATGAGAATTACCAGTCTAGTGTAAGTGCCAGAGTGGTTCCACTCTGATTTGTTCTGAAATAAACCTGTTGAGTGCATACTTTTGGTTTTTTCCTCATTTTTTCCTAACTGGTAGGATTTTTAAAGGGTGGCAGAGATTGAAGAGCATCTGTGCTACAGGTACACCTTAAGAGTGTTTGAAGATCTAGGAGAGAGCTGATGGGGTAAAGTAGCTGAGGAGGTGGAAAGAGAGACCATTAATATGAGTAGAGGTTCTGGAGGGCACAGGAAGGGCACCTCTTGCTTTGTAACAGCAAAAAGAGCAAGGATCTGGGTGTTGGCCAGTTTGTTGGTTTTATAGTAGGCTAAGTCCCCCAAAAGATTTTGTTTTGGGAGAACATTGGTATATCAGGTTCCTTTGTAAGCTGGACAAAGTATATCTTATACATCTTTGATACAAATGTACAATGTATGTTGCTTTGCACTTGCCAGCAGTCTCTGCCACATCACCACTGCTTTTTCTCCTGCTTCCAGACGTTCTAGGCTCTAACTGAGCGTTGTACTCCTGTACACTATTGCACTGCACAATAAACACACAGCAGCACAAGTGTGATAATGTCTGGCCGACACATGAGCTACTTCTGTTGTCTGTTCATAATTTGACGTCTGTCCCTATCTGCAAGTTTGCAAGTTGAATGTTGCTAAGTTGGGGACTTACTGTAGTTTAATTATTTTGAATAATCAGAGGAGCCAGATAAAAAAACATCTCACTGTGAAAAACACACAGGTGGTCAAGTTTAAGTAAAATCACAAAAGCACAAGAACAAAGGATAAGAATAGTGAGATAAAGATTCTTCCTTTCCTGGACAAGACTCTTACCAGAGTACATTAAGTCACTTAACAGCTCTATCAGCTCCTTCCTACCTTTTAGGAACCCAATTCGCAATTTCAAGAAGTAATAGAAATGGAACCCAACCTTCCTACCTCCTCCGAACCCAACCCAATTTCAAGAAATAATAGAAATGGAAAATAACCAGTTTCTTCTGAACTCTTTTTCCTTTGAAATAAGCCTATTTCTATACTCTGCATATTTATAAAGAGCAGGACAAGAATCACAGTTTGAATTCATGTTTGGAATCCCCTTGAGAGAGTCATCTTCATGAGCTATTTCTTCTTATTTCCAATCAAATTCACTTCCTGTGATAGTTAACTGTGGCATCAACTTGTGTAAGAAATGCCCAGCTGATCAGCTTAGAATAGTTCTGGGTGTGTCCAAATAATGGACTTACTGAACAGGGAAGACACAGCCTGGCTTTGGGTGGCACCAACCCTTAGTCTTAAAGCCTGGATGGAACAAAAAAGGGAAAGAATAAGGCAGTGTTGTTTCTGTCTTCTTTGGAAGAGTTCTGATCTTTGTCATTGTCTTTGCATGTTCAGGTTTCTGGTATAGACTCATCAGCCTTACAGTGCAAATTCTTTGGCTTCCAGATACAAACTCGAATGGGACTCTGAAGTGAGCTCCAGGTGTTTGGTTTTGGATCCTTTGGATCTCCAGCACCCAGAGAGCCTCTTTGCAGTCTTCACACCTGACTCTGCAGGTGGCCATTGTAAGTCTACCTTGTAAATGCATATATGTAATGCCTTGGTTCACGAACACTTCTGTTTGCGGAACAGTTTAGTTCATAAACAAAAGCATTCAACAAAATTTTGCTTCCATTTTCAAGCTCCGTATTGGATAACAAGACCACAGCCATCTTCCCCACACAAATGCAGATATAGACATCTCCAAAATAACAAATTACATTCATAAACCAAGGTATACTAATATACAACATATCTATCATCTCTATCTTATAATAAATCTGTTCCTCTAGTGCACATTTTTATTTCGCTACTTCACTCATTCTTTGGTTTCACAAAACCATAAGCCCAGTTTGTACAGAATTAACTTTCAGTTTGGTGATAAGAAGTCTGATTCCCAGCTAATGGCTTTGGATGTGCAGTAATCTGTTGAGAGTTGGAGGGGAGGTGTGGGGTATGGATTCCAGGAGACTAAAGGCAGTGTCTTCAGGGCAGAAGCAGAACTCAGCTCTAGTCCCTTCCTTCTCACTACTCTACTCTCCCCTGAGCACCGCCTACAAGACTCGTGCCTTCAAGTTACCACTACACAGGTGGCCAAAAATTTATATTTCTAGGCCAGACTTCACTTCAGAATCTTCAAGCTGTCATCTGCACTTGGGTATCTCAAAGGCTCCTAGAACTACCTAGGGCTCCAGCTTGGCTCCCAATTGACCAGATTATGGGGTCTTCCTTAGGATCTGCTCAATATATTGTTTTAAGCATGTGAGCTGTGATGTGACACATGTAAGACTTTCATTCCCTCTTTGTCAGTTTTGCTTATATTATTTCATTTGGTTATTTTAGTTTTCAGAACATGATACCCCTCAGTATGGTGCCTTGGTATGTGGAATAATTTGAATACAAAGAAAAGGTTCGCAAGTAGGACCTTTCTGACTTCTTTTTTTTTCTCCTTTTTTTTTTCCCCAAAGATAAGCCATAGAAACTAGACTCTCTCTCAAAGCCAACCATAAAACCTAGATCTTTCCCCCCTTTCTGGCCAAAAAAAAAAGTCTCTGACCTACTTTGCCTATAGAAGGCCATCAGACCCTCTTTCTCTCATTCTAAAAGGTACCCTCTCTACAGTCAGGCCAAGGGAATGTACCACATAAAGTCCAAGGAAAATATCAACAGACAGGGCTTGCTGGATTTCCCCAATAGGTCTCTCATAATTAGAGCATACCTGGTATTTTGCAATTGCATCTCTACCCAGTTGTTCACTCATTTTCCAACCTAAGCATAAAACTAGAGAAGTTTTCTCTGGGTCTCTCTCTCTGTTTGTTTGTTTCTCCTGAGATAGAATCTCTTAATGTAGCCTATGCTGGCCTTAAACTCATAATCCATCTGCCTCCAAAGTACCTGGCTGTTTTTGTATCTTCATTTCTGAGGACTCTTATGTCATGTTAATTTTTGATTAAATGAATTCATGATACTTTTCTTCTATTAATCTGCCTTTGTCCATTTTATTTCCTGAATAGATTCCAACATGTCGAGGATTCTGAAAATGGTGGCTGTGCTACACTAATGATGGTGATTCTCTAGCTGTTTCCACATGTCCGAATCCTATCTAGTTTTTGTTGTTGTTGTTTTGTTTTGTTTTTTTTTACTTTAAAGGGAATAAAACAGAACAGTAAAATGAAGCAGAACAAAACAGTGATAGGACAGTAGGAAATCCACAATTGTTACTATATTGCATATTGTTATTCTCTAAATAGTTGCTCAGACTACAGCCCCAGGTTTGCAAAGTCAATCAAACAACACAAATGTCAGGTTGCTTCCCTAATTTAGTTATTATCATCTCAGCTTCTGTCATGTCTGGTTGCTTATGGGGTGGGGGCTGTGGAGTGGAGGTGGCTTCTTTGCTGATTCTCCCCTGTTGGCAAGGCTGCCGCTGGTACATGGGGCTACATGGCTTCCTTGCTGGTTTTCCCCAGCTGGCAGGACCACCGCTGGTATACAAGGAGCTACACAGCTTCCTTGCTGCTTCTTCCAGGCCAGCAGTCCCTCTTCTGGCACATGGGGGTGGGAACTGCATGGCTTCCTTGCTGTTTGCCATCCATTGTTTTCCTAGTTTTGCTGGATTCACAAAACTAGGCTTCAGGTGTCAGTTCAGATCCTTCCTGTGTCTATGGCACTCACCTTTCTCCTTTCTTCCTCATGTTGCTGTATTCCAGGGTCTGGACTCCAGAACTTGGAGAGGTTTTTTCACTGCTGCTCAGCACTCCACCTTTTTCCTAGAAGTCTCCCTATCTACTTTAATGACTTAACTGTCAAAGCTTACGGTTAAGAATTGTAAAGCATTCTCCAACAGTCGTCAGTAAGGGAACCCCAACTTTCTTCCTGTTAATTTTCCTTTATCTGTACTTATGTTTCTCAATGTTTTTCTATCTCAATGTACTTGGTACCTTGTAAGTCTTACATTGTCTAATGATGTGTTAGATCAAGTCCTTAAAGCAACAGCTATTATCAGATTTAACTTTTACCTCTCACCAAGCCCAAAATTGTGCCATGCATGTGTATCTATTCACAAAATCATTATATTACTAAGGTATTACATATTTGTTGACTTAAATACATGGTTAATCAATGATGAATGGCACATTCTATGCTCTAATGGTCTTCATTCCAGTCTTCTTCCACTGCTAATCCTATACAACATCATACGTATTTGTTGATTATTCGAAAGTCTATTTCGAACTCTTAAGATTTTGTCCAAAGACTATTATATTTTCAGTGTTTGATGAGTCTCTCAAATTTAATGTCATAAGTACTTAATTCCCATTTCCTGATGTTTCCTGGCCAAAGCTGAGTCTACCCCACTTCTAAATATCTTCTCTATTCTAGCCTTCCCTTATCTAGTCCTCTCAACTCCTTTAGATTTTATTTTACTTATCACTTTTGAGTGTTATTATGGTTTTTGCTAGTTTTTTTGTCATATTTTGCCTTCCAAATTAATTAGAGACTTCAAGAGGCTGGGAAGTTATACATGAATGTATCCCTTCCCTCCTTTCTCTAATTTTGTTCTCTCAAACTCCCTCTGTTCGTTTTTAAAAATATTAGTTACCACCAGAGGGGAGTGGGGCAACCAGAGAAAATACAGATGGGGAAAATGCCACAGGTTCAGCAAAGTTGATAATGTAATAGGAGTTACTAAGATTTCTCTATGTTTAGCTTCATAGAAGTGGTTATGATTTGCTTAATTCTGGCTGCTAAAACTTTAAGAGAGAATAATACTGTATATAAGAAGGCCATGACCACCCATGGTAGGATGACACGTTGGAACATCTGAAATGTAAGTATGAAGAAAGATCATGCTCATGAGCTTCCAACTTTTAGAAGACTGGCTGTAAAAACGAACTAAGTTTACTGTCTTCAGCTTCTATTATTTACCGAGGACTAACAAGTGAGAATTACATGGAGCTAGCATTTGCCATAGTAAGAGGAAATTCTAAGAATAACACTGTTGGGGTGCTGGTATTTGGGGCTGTGTTGTGAAGTACTGACCTGCTAGTCTGGAAAGTTCCCAGCCTCAGACTGGTAGAGTACCTCTTCAGAATGTAGCTGAGGACAATCTGGCTTTAGGTTTGGGGTTGGATGAGAAGATTTCTCCTGTTTGATGCTTACAAATCGAAGATCTACAAATTCATAATTTGCCATACTTCCAATTCAGCCCAAACACTCACCCATCAAATCCTCTCCCTTGAATCTTTGTGACTCCAGTGGATGAAGTAAAATTGTATATTATGATAACTTATCCAGAGTGAACCTCTTGGGCCAGTGTGGTGGCACATGTCTATAATTCTAGCACTATACTTTGCCAGGCTCATGTAGGAGGATTACAGATTTGAGCCCAGCTTGGACAAATTAGCAATGTAGAGGATCTCTGTCCTAAAAAGGATTCAGGATGGTGCAGGCCCTGGGTTCAGATTTCAGTACCAAAAAACAAAACAAAAACAAGTACTTTGACCTGATTGTATTAGGTGCTGAGAGGTAAGTCAGAAATCAATGGTTGGGATTAGCAGAGGTCTGGAAAAGTAATGTATTTTAGATGCTACAAAGAGCAAAGAGCAGCAGAGACACTGAAAAGAGGAAGTATTGACAGGATTCAGAAGCCAGATAGGGAGACCTACTTTGTGTTTCAGGCTATTTCTGGGCTTAAGGAATAGAAAAATACTCATGTTATCTCAGGTAAAGTGTAGAAATTTACTGCAGCCATTCCAGAGAAATAAAAGATGTCTATGCTCCCCTGGAAAGGAGTTTAAGATGAAGCTGTGGCCACATTATAGTTCCTTAAGGAGGGCACATCACCCTGCCCTAGGGTCTGCACACTCTGGGATTTCAGTCTGGCATGTAGTCTCTTTGCTCTTGCTTCTGCAACCCCTGGTTACATTTTTTCCTACTCATTCCTATCGTCCCAGGGCCTCTGCTTTCTCTGTACTTTCACTTCCCCCTGCATGCCTTTGTGTATCTATCCTAGATAAGAATGATACTCTGTCTGCCTTGCTGTCAAGTATACCTAAGGGAGAAATCTAGGTGATTCACTGCTACTCAATACAAAACTTTTCTGCTGGGCAGCACAGGTCTATCAGACCTTGAGTAAGCCTATCAGAAAAGTATCATTTAATTAGGCCTGGTCATGCGCCATCTGCTGAGCCAATAATAATGGGCCATGTAAGGAAGCCCTCACAAGTGGTACTTAACATGGCAGACATTCTGAGGCTTCTAAGAAGAGGTAGTATAACTGTCAGGGACACTACTTCACTAGATTATATGGGTGAAAAATCAAGGTATACTCCTGATGAGTACTAAAGGTTGAGCTGGAAATTCTGTCCAGGGACCCCATGCCATGTAGGAACAGCTAGGAAAGACTCTCTTTTCTTCAGCTTTGTATTTTCTGAAGAAAAGAAAGGGAAAAGATAATTGGATTTTTTCCCCAACAGCAGCATCTTGGAAGAACTATAGACCTTTCCCTCTGCCCAGATCCCCAGGAGTGCCCTAGTTCAGTCTTCACCAGGCCAGATTTCCAGCTGTTTCTTTGATAGCTGTGCCGTGCAATACCTATTGGCTTATGTTAGCCAGTGTCAGTGTTCACTGCTAGAAACCAAGAAATTCTAGTCATGGGTGGCCTTTCTAAATATTTTGTGTCAGGAATCAGCAAAATCAATCATCTGTGTGTCACAACCTTAGGAAAAGAGACTGGTACACAAGTCTAGGTCAAAATTACTGAAATACCCCAACTCATTTGGTTATTAAATAAACTTTGAATAATGGCACATATGAAAATAACTTAGATAGCTTTTAAGAGAAGAAATATTCCAATGACTTCATAGATTTGATGCTTTGGAGTTAATAAAATCTACAATGTATTTGATATGTAGGTATAGGAACAGTTAATTTAAAAAAAGAGTGGTTAATCTCCCCAACTAAACAATTAATCTGGATTTAATTGTTGACCTATGACCTACTTTTCAGCATTCCAGGCAGTAATTAGCTAAAACTATCTCCAAAATCTTAGTTCATAAAATCTTCCTTTTAATAAGACTTAACAAGTCTTTAGCCTGCTCCTGTAGGACTTCAAAGTCACGTTGACACCAGGCAAATATTTTTAAAACATGCAACACACAAAGTGCATTCTGGGTGTGTTTTGGGCTTAAGACAAAAACTGTGGGGACTCGAACATTAGATACTATGATCTGAGGAACTCAAATTTTTAGATGGAATTGGTGGAATCTGAGGAGGAAATGATGGTAGAAAGGCATGAGCACCTAAGGGTCATAAGATAAAAGAATCCCAATATGAATCCTGTCTGAATCTGGCAGACAGGATTCTAATGAAATCCAGCCTGACCTAAAGTTACCTGGTGTAGTCGGGTTTGCAAGGAAAACAATTTAATATAGGCCACACAATTTATAGGTTTATTTTATAATAGTCACCCAAAGAGTCAAACACAAAGACATGCAGGAGATCTGTCCACATATTTAGACCCAAAGAATCCCGCTGCAGACCTGGATCCCATGGCAATGTCTCATGCAAGTCATTTCATGGATCTGCACTGGAAGCTAGGAAGTCTGTGCCAGTAGACTGAGGGATCTGCACTGGAGCCAGGAAGGGACACTCAAAGAACCAGAACTCCCTCAAAATGCACCACAGACATCCTCAGTGACAATGAGGTCCTGAGCTCCTCCAGCATGAGAACAGCTGAGTTCGTATCAGGGCGCCAGCGTGATGAGCTGCTGCTGGGGATTGAACAGCACACACCTTCCCTTTTTAAGCCAGGAAGTGATACTCATGTAAGGCCCAGAGCTTCCCCCAAGGTGAACCACAGCCCTTCTCAGCAACAGTGAGGTCCTGAGCTCCTCTGATGATGATAACAACTGAGTTCATACCAGGAAAGAAGCTCGACCAGCTCCTCCAGGAGAACCCACGGCAACAGGAGAACCAGTTACACCACACCTCTTCCTCTGCAGTTCTCCTTTTTGTGTTGTTGGCAACAATCATCAGGTGGCCCATCCACACTCAGCACCACACTGATTCAGTTCAGCTGGGTGTCACACATTGCCTACCAGTTGTCAATCCATCACAGCTGGTTAACTTCAATTTTGGTCAGGCAAGTGTGAGAGTGGCAGGGCCAAGTGTTACTTAGTATCAAATCTCTTTCCCATCCATCCAGAGCTTGCATTCTATTTGTACTTACATACATTGTAGATAGGAATTATAGTTATTTTCACATACTTCACCTGCAAAGTCAAAATGTCTACTTGCCCATACAAGGGACTGTGTGTATAGGGCAATGCTTATTAAGTGGTTCTAAAAGTTCTATTTCTGCTAGATGTTCCTCAAAGTAGAGTGTGATGTGATTGGGGACAATATAGTAATTGCTTTGTAATTCTAGAATTATACTGTCCAATATGGTAACTGCTAGTCATGTGTGGCTATTTTAATTTAATAAAAAAAGTGTGTTAAATATATTTGTAAAATTTAAAAATGTACAAAGTATTTTCAGATTTTCGTAATTTAGCCTTCTTAGCTTTATGTATTAAACTTTTAAAGTAAAAGTTGTAATTATATTTTTGTTTGAAGTTTCTTTATGTGCTAATCTCTCTGGCTAGGCACATCTGGCCCGAAAACGGAGGCTTTTTATGAAAGATTTAATGGGGAAGACGAGTGAAGGACATTGTGTAAATCCTTACACAGTATCTATCGCACACATTACACCCGTATGACATTTGACATAGGAAAGAAAAGAAGGCCTAATTTACACTGTCAATTAATTTCCCGCGAGTCAAATTGAAACCAAAGCAAAAAAAAAGTGTTCGGCAGCTGAGTGATGTAGTTGTTTTATAACTAATTTTCAGTTAATGTCAGTCTTCATACAGTATTTTGCTTCCTCTCCGATGCTCACTGCCTTCGCATCTCCCTAGGAAGTGTGCGCCCCTTCCTTCTCCTGGGTGGGTGGCTGGGGCAAATGTAGCTGGAAGAGGCGTGGCCAAATCTGTAATTCAATCCTCCGCCCAGGCCTGAGGGCCAGGGGGCGGGGGCGTGGCCGCTGGTGGGCGTGCCTCAGGGGCGTGGCTGCGAGCCGGTCACATGCCGGACCGGACGCCAACAGTTCGGCGGGGGCGCGCGCGTTGTGAGGGCGGGCGGGACGGCGTCACCTCGCGGAGAGATCCCAGAGGGTCCTGGGGAGCGTCAGCAGGCGTCGGTGACGCGGCCGCCCGTCGAGTGGGGCGGGAGGAGGAAAGCCGTGGCGGTGGGCCCTGCTGCAGGAGCTTGGGGAGCCTGGGTGACCGCGGAGGTCAGTGTCTCGCCCGGGGTCCGAGGCGGGCGGAGGCGTCCCGGCAGCTCCTGCGGCCGCGGCTCTGCACGAAGTTAGTTGCTGAAAGTGATGAGCTGGTGGCGTTTGTTGCACTTGCAGTCGGAATCCTGCGACTTGGTGGGTGGGGACCCGGGGGTCTCCCGCCGCGTACTTCCTCAGGCTTCCGCAAGTTTGTCTGCTGGTTTCTTCAGCCTGGGGGGCAGAGTGACGGCGGAATCACGCGTCATTCATGTGACTACTTTTGCAAAATACCGCGCGCCGGGTTCAACCAACGTGAAAGACATCGGAGGGGATTCGGAAGCGGCTGGGCCCGCGGCCCTCGTGATGGGCAGCGTTGCCAGCCTGGTCCTGCTTTATTTTCGGGTGTCAAGGTCGTTTTTTTAAGCAGGCAGTATTGTGAAATCGAAGCGTTTGCCTTAGCCTTTCCTCTTTTATGGATGGTTAATAATAGCTCAGCTTTGACCTCAGTAATAATTTTCCTGAAAACTTCAGTCGGTTGTGTAGTAGATGCATTTTGGATGTAATGTTGAGAGCATTACATGAAGCAATGATGGAAATGTTTATTCAGCATTTGAAAAACAGTTTGTTGATTTCAGAGGTAGCAATGTGCACATTTCAGCCCTGGTACTAGTGTGGTTTTTTTGTTTGTTGTTAACCCGCCCCCCCATTGTTATCCATATAAATTCTAAATTCCCTCAGCAGAATTTGTAAACATCTCATTTTAATTGCAAAATACTTATAGCATTTGTTTTTATCCCCCAGTTCTCAGCCAGGTGGGCTGTATTCTGTCCAACATCTGCAGGGAGAAAATTGCCCGTAACATTCATTTTAAAAATTGTATCTCTCCCAGGCAGAGGGAGTCGTCCCCAGCTTTGAACAACTGATATTCAAAATAGGAGTTAACTGCCACACACAGTAGGTTTATTTGAAATAGTTGTGTTTCAGTGTAGGCAAAGCCTGCAGCAGATGTATGATACCACTTTGCGAATCAGCAGGAATTTGTGATGGATGGCTAATCTTCCTCTCTGGAGTCTGCTGGCTTTTGCAGGTGTTATTCTAGCAGTACTCAGATTCAGATCCGGTAGGTAATGTGTCCTTAAAAATCCTCTTCCCCCAGTTTTTCCTTAAAGGGAATCAATACTGTTGTATAAAACTAGCAAATACTGTAAGCAGAAAGAATAGGGCCAGTCTCTTACATGATAACGTGGTGCAGTTGTCTATTCAGAATTACAGATTTCCTCCTGGTTTTATTTTCCTAGGAGATATGACTCTGCGTTGGGTTGTAATATTTTTTAGTCGGAACATAAAATTTTACTCAGTTCCTGTGGCAATTTCTTACCTGTTGACATTACTGGAAGCTAAGTTTTAAAACTAGTACGGTAGTCCCTGAAAAAAGTTACTACAAAGTAATAAGCACATCAAGTTATGGAGCAAAGAGAGTAAGAGAGCTGGTGCACATGGGAAGTTTGAAATGCTTTGGACCTTGTAGAATCTTTTAAACTGGGTCTGATGGCAGATTACCATAAATTCTTTGCAGGTGTTAGTATACAGGTTTTAGCAAGTAGCACCCCAGTTTAAATCAAATTGCATTAGTAAAGCTTCAGAAGATACAGCAGTGCATTCTGTAAGAAGTGTATTTATGATCCTGGTTTTATGTAAGTATCTTACATGATCCTAATCTCTAGAAATGTTGGAGTTTCCTTTCATTGTTTCTCCCATGGGTGCTGTATCAGTACTATTAGTATTAAGTAACTCAATGTTAAGGGGCTATTTGTCCAGAGGTGGGCAAGTGTAAGAAGTTGTTTTAATGCTGTGAGAGGACATACTGAGTAACTTGTTTTTTAATTCATTTGCCTGCAAGTAGGAAGTTGCTATACAGTGAAAGGAGTCCTTAACTATGTTTTCCCATCATGTGACAATGGAAAGTAAACCACATATGGACATGGTGTTTAAAGTTTCCCTTTAAAAACCGGCCTTATTGGCATGCTCCATGAGAGGATGAGGCACAAGGATTTCTGGAGACCAGTGAGACCCCCACCCCTTTGCAAAAAGAAAAATTTTCCCTTTAAAGAGAAATGTCACTGTTGCACTATAACCTGAATTTAATTTCTTTTGCAGGATAATTTTCAAATGTGAAATAAAATGCAAAACTTTTAAAATTCACTTTAAGATTCAAAGAATTAAGCTAGGTATGGTGGCATATGCCTGTAAGCTCAGCACTCCAGAGGCTGAGGCAGGAGGACTGCTACGATTTCAAAGCCAGCCTGTGCTACAAAGGCCAACCTGAACTGCATAGTGAAACCCTGTCTCAAAAATTATTAAAATGTAACATTACATCAACCTGGTTAGTATTTTTTATTAAAACTTCATTTTCTATTTTGTGGACTTCTGAGTCTTTCCTTCTAGATAGCTACCCTCTTTTGAAAGTTTGTATTTTCAGACTCTGTCAAGCTGAACTTCAAATCAGGGATGCACCTATCAAATGTATCTTCAAATCAGATGTTTTTTCGTTTTTGTTTTTGTTTGCCTGAACTGAGAATTGAATCTCACACCTCTTGTCTGTTAAGCAGGTTTTCTATGGTTGAGCTGTTCCCTAAGCCCTCTTAACGTTTTGAGGCAGGGTCTCACTAAGATATTCAGGCTGACCTTGGACTTGCCATCTCTTGCTTCAGCCTCACCCCCACACTCAGCTAAGGATTGCTTCTTGATTGTTAAGGCAAGTAAAATTTTAGCACCTGAGTTAGTTCTTAATGCAAAGTCAGAGGCTTAATTTTCACCATCTTTAACAAACATTTAACTTTGCAACTGAGTATAAGTAAAGTGGTAAATACCCAGTGAATAGGGCTGGTCTTCATGTTTCAGTGACATCCTATTGTGAGAACATGAAATAGATTTGAATAAAAGAGAAGGTAATGTAAATGTGTTGTATATAAAGTGTTGTATATAATGTGTTGTATATAAAAACATTTTACAGTGTTTTTTTAAAATGGTTTATAAACTGTTGCATGGCACTATAATAATGGCTGTCATTTCTCCTCCAAAAGAAGAATGCCATTATTATTATTATTATTATTTGCCTTTTTGAGACAGGGTTTTGCCATGCAGTTCAGGCTGGTCTTGAGCTCACTTTGTAGTCCAGGCTGGTCTCAAACTCGCAAGGATCCTCTTGCCTCAGCCTCCTGAGTGCTGGGATTACAGGAGAGAGCCATCATGCCTGGCACCTTTATTAATTTTTGAGACAGCATCTCACTGTAGTTTAGGGTGGCTTTGAACTCACTGTGTAGCCCAGACTGGCCTTGAACTTGTTATCCTCCAGTCTCCACCTCCTGAGTGCTGGGATTGCAGGTGCACACCACCATACCCAGCAGAATGCTCTTCATAGAGAGAGAATTAACTGAGCAAGCTGGAGGAGACAGCTTCACTCAGCTAAAAATGAAGTAATGTTACGTTTATTTTTTCTTTATTAGCTCTTATAAATTGTAGCTGTTTTCTTTAAATTGCCATGTTTTGAATATTTATTTTCAGTTAATGTCAAAATGAGGTGAATTGCTGGATGTGTGGGACACATCTGCAATCCCAATTACACAGGAGGCTGAGATAGGATCACAACTGTGAGGCCAACCTGTGTGACTTACTGAGACCTTGTCTCAAAATGAAAAAATGCTGGCAGTGTAGCTCAGTGGTAGAGTGCTTGCATAGCATGCAAAAGGCCCTGGGTTCAATTCCTAGTACTGTGCATAAAAACCAAAACCCCTATAATTCATGTTCAGCTTCCTCAGTTGTTCACACAGGAGCAGTTACTAGAATTACTGGCTTTTAATTTTAGAGACTGATTTGAATTTTACAGAATATACAATTATTACTCCCTGTGATTGGAAGTTCTAGACTCTGGTTGTGGCTCTACTGTTACACATTTGGCAAGTAACTTAACTTTTATGCTTTTCAGCTATTCACTCAAATCAGTGTTAGGTTCATGATGAATCTGTCTGCCAATGTCAGATTTCTAAAACAAGCGAAAGGTGCATTTGAGTTATTGCAAATGTTATAGTTGTGTCTGTGTACACGTGTGTAACACTTAACATATAGATATGTGATCCCTTCAGAGAACTTACTGACTGCTAGCTAGGAACCAGGCTTATAGCAAAAATTGTTTTGATTCTATTCATTAGTGTGTGGTCAGAGTGACCCCTAAAATGTGATAAACTTTCAACTGAATGTTTGCTGGTTCATCTCCTTGTGTGATGCTAGCGATAGGGAAGTTGATGCCAGCCCTGGGGGTGGTGATGGGGAAGCTGCAGTTTTTGGGGGACATACTGCAGACATCTGTGCAACTCCTCTGTTGCTGGTATGCTAAGGTTTTTCCCCCTGGTTCCTACCCCACAGACTAGAAGTGTTTTCAGGTGTCAGACAACCTGTAAATGCAGCCCTCCCCTCTTCAGAGTGAGGCTGTTTATAAAAGTTCATTATGCTCCTTTTTATCCCCCACTCACTGCTTGATTCACCAGAGTCTGTGTTTTGCCTCCTCCTTTTCCCCTGGACAGATTCATCAGTGGCCTTCTATTTGCCTAATTTGTAGAAAGTGTTAGGTCTCCTTTCTGCACTTTTTTGGCATTGCTAACCTACCCAACCTCTTAGAAACCCATTTCTCCCTTGTGCCTACTGCTCTGTGTTCTCACTCCATCTTTGGCTTTTGTTTTGCTAGCTGCTCCTCACTGGCCTTTCTCCTTAAACATTAGTCTTCTCCCAGCGAAAAGGGGCCTCTTTCACCCCTAGGATTTTAATGACTGTTTGTATGCTGATAACTCAGACTCCCACTATTTAATTTTTTTTGTTAATGCTGGGATTGAATACTGGGCCCTTAAACCCACCAAGCATGCATTCTACCACTGAGCTGCCCACTTCCCCCGCTGTTTAAATTCTAACCTACAGCAACTCACATGTGCTCCGGGTGCTCTTAGCTGATCCTGCCTGGATATCTGCATCTCCACTTCCCAAAGGAATCCTGAACCCACTACAGTCAACAGTGTATCTTTTCTATCCCATAGCTTGATTAATCTCCCTGTTTGCCATCTAAATGTTCAGACTAGAAATCTCATGTGCCTTTGTGATCTTGGTGGACTACTTTTTCTTCAAGGACCGGTTTAAATTTCACTTTCTCTGTAGTTCCCTCCATAACTAATGCAGGCAGAAAGCTAACAATTATGTGTCTCCTCCATACAACCACTGTGGGTTATGCATTGCTTCCCCGACACATCTTGTGGTTGTTTGCTTGTGTGGCCTGTTTCTAGGGGGCGGAAACTGGATTCGCCATCATTGTGGCTCCTGCCAACAGTAAACCCTGTCACAGTAGATACCCAAGAAACACTTGCTGAATAAATTTTAATCCCAGCTCCAGGAATTATGAGCAACTGTCATGGTTACTATGTTACCGAGAGTCGTTCAGAGGATAGATTTATTTTTATTGTTTTCCTGTTGTCAGAAATTGAAGAATGTTAATTTTTTTTTTTACCTGTTAGGTAAAGGATCCAAAAATGATGTTGTACAAAACTTCTGCTATGTCTTTAAAGGCTTAAAAAATATTAAATGAAATCCTTTGGTGTAGTATACCAGCAAGTCGAGACCACTGCCCCTTGTCCTGTGTGCTTGACTGACCAAAAGCATAAAATCACTGTAATAAAATTCCCATTTTGTTAGGTGTTTAAATTTTTTAAAATTTGTCAGTAACTTATATTTGTCTACTATAAAGAAATGGCTTCATATTGTAGGAAATTTAGAAAATAAAATATTCCAAAAAAAGACTCTTTGGGGCTAAGAGATGTGGCTTAGAGCACTTGCTAAGCAGGAATAGGGCTTAGTCCCAGCACCATCAAGGTAAAAACCACTTAAAACCATTGGTAATTTCACTGTAAGGTGTCATGAACCACTGTCATCCTGATGATCTCATCCCTACTTTCTCTGAATATATAGGACATATATAGAAATCGTATGCCAACCTGTAATCTGTAGTATAAATGGAACTCATCTGATCTAGCAGTGTATTGCAATCCCATAGTTTCAGAAATTCTTCGTTTTTATAATGTGACATCAGTTATGTGAGTAAATCTTTATTAATGGGCCTTTGGGCTTTTTTTGTTTTTGGGTTTTTTTTTTTTTTTGCCTTTTAGATAATGCCACAATTAATACAAGTACTGTGAAAGTTTTAAAAGGACCAGTCAAGTGTTATTCTAGTAGTATGTAAGTGACTACAGAATTGATTAATATAAAAGTCTATTAGCAAGCCATGTAAAGAAAGGTATTCTGGCCACTGCTATTAGTCTCTCAGGAAATGTAAGTGTATAGGATAGTGTGGGCTTGTCTGTGCTGAGAGTTTATAGGGCTTTGCAAGGGGAAGTCGGTGAACAAGGCCTGGAGCGAAGGCTGAGAACCGGCCCTACCCAGGCTGCTTATTCGTTGGGGCTTGTAATAGGGTGCAGGTCTGGGCCTCTGACTGCCAGGAATTTGTCAGAGAATTAGTGTGCTCTTCATTTCCGGCTTGTGAGCTCAGAAGCCTACCTCTGTTTTCCAGGTACAGGTGGAAGCAGAACACAGTGAGTACTCACGGCAGCCAGACCTGGAGGGCAGGGATGTCGGTAGAGTTTGGACAGACCAAGTAGGGAAGACCTACTAGAAGCGAGGTACACAGCTAAATTGCAGGGATTTCCTTTCACTCTGGGGATTCCCTTTCCTTATTTCCTGTTTCCAAGAGCCCATATCTTCTTCTTTCTTGGTTTATGAAGTTTGAGCCATATCCTCCTTTAATTTCCTGAGAAATGATAAATTGTCTTGTTTAAAAGTGGATCTGGGCATGGAGTGTAGGTCAGGGTCAGCCAGCATGTGCTTAGCATATGTGTGGCCCAGGTTCAACTTTCAGTACCTGAAAACAAAAACTTTATTATACTCATACTTTTGGTTAGTTATTTGTTACTGAATTTAGGATTGGAAATATTTTTTTTCTCTAGAACTTCAGAATATTGCCTTATTGTCTTTTAACTGCTCATGTTGCAGTTGAAAAGTCCAACACTTTCTGATTTCTGCTCCTTTATCAGATGATAAAGGAGCAAATGATCTGATTTCTTCCCTTCTCCCTTTTTTCTTTCCTGAAAGCTTACAGAATTATTTCTGTCTCCAAATTTCAAATAGGCTTTGGTGGGGTCTCTTCTCCATAGACCAGAAGGTTTTCAGAAATACTGGGTTCTCAGTAGTCCCTGTAGTTCTGTAAAGCTTTCTAGAATTATGTATTTTTTCCTTTTCTGATTCTATATTTTGTTTTTCTAGAACTTCTGTTTGGATGCCTGACCTCCTAGACCAATCCTCGTAATTGTCTTAGAGTTTCTTTCCTGTTTTCTTAACAGCTTTAATTTTTAGGATATACTATCAACCTTATCATTCCACTGAGCTTTTTTTAAAAATTTTTTTTAATCTGCAAATTTTTTGGTAGTTTCTCTTTAATAATTTTTATTGTCATTCTTACGTGATACGTTGTCTGTCTCTAGTATATTGGTTTTCATTTTAAAATCTTTTCTCTGAATAATTTGTCATCTCCAGGTTGCTTTTCTTTCTTGTTTGGTGTTGATCTCTCATGTTTTAGAGGCTTTATTCAGACATTTAATTGTCCTTGGATATTGGCACTGAGATAAATGGGCAGTTAGAAAGGTAATTAAAGACAGATGGTAGGTGGACCCTTTGCTGTCGCAGCCTTACCCGAGGAGTGTTGGGCTTGGCCATTTTCTGAGAGTTCCTATTGTTGCTCTCCATCCTCCACCTTAAGAGACCACCATTTTTAGCTTCTCTAGAAGATATGATCAGTCCCTATTGATGATGGAGCTATTTTTGAATTTTCCAGAACTGGAGATAATGTAATCCTTATAAACATGCTTATAAAATAATCTTTGTGTTTCTATATGTAGATTTTTAGAAATAATTGCCCAAAGTACATGTATGTGGATTTTATTTGGCGTTGCCAAATTGTTGCTTCTCCTCTTACAACATATGAAACACTGCATACATTCAGTTCATATCAGCAGTTTACAGGCGTTCATGCCAGCATTGGATAGATTTAATCTTTTTATTTTAACCTTTGCTATCTAATTGGCAAAAAAAGCATTGGTTTTGGTTTATGTGTATTTGATTGATTTGTAAGAATGAAATTTGCATTTCTTCTGGGAATTACTGTGCATACATTTGCCCATTTGATTATAAATGTTTTAAATTTGGCTACATTATATTTAGCTTGTGTATTGGTAAGAAAATATAAGAAATGTTTATAGTTACTCCAGGATCCTGATCTGTACTTTTTTCTGCAAGTTTTTGCATACGTTTATATTTTAACGTTACAATGTTTCTCCTTCCCTCCCCCTGCCCTTTCCTCCTCCCATCCTCCTCTTCTCCCACTTCTATCCCCCACCACCCTTCCCCTTCCTCCTCCTCCAGGGTGTCATTATGTAGTTCAAGGTGACCTCAAACTCACTGTGTACCCTAGACTGACCTTGAATTTGTGGGATCTTCTTGCCTCAGCCACCCAAGTGCTGGGATTACAGGGGTGTGCTGGGGTTACAGGGGTGTGCTGGGGTTACAGGGGTGTGCTGGGAATACAGGTGTGTTTTGGGAATACAGGGGTGTGCTGGGATTATAGGGATGTGCTGCTACATCTAGCTCTTTACAGTATTTCACTCTGACCATTTGTTTTTGAAGAGTAGGAAGAATTTATTGATAGAAAGATAGTGTCTGTCTAAGAGAGACAAAAGGGATCTGAAAGTGGGTTGCCCACTCTGTTTCTCAAGGCTGTTATATTGAGCAAAGTCATGAGGTGAGGCAGATTCGAGTGGGACAAAGCTATAGTTAATTGATAGGATTACAAATATAGTTGCCTAGGTTAACACTGATCCAATGGGAAGTCACAAGGTAGATGTGAAGTGGGCCAAAACTATGGTGAACCAATAAGATTGCAACAAGTATTGATGGTCATATTTTAACTTTATGACAGTTGTTAGTGTTGTAATAAACATTTAAATAAAACCATCTATTTGACGGAGTGGCTCCATATCATGTTGTATCAGCTTAGAAGATTGGGTATACTGTATTTGCATTTGAGAACTAAGGCTTCAAGAAATTAAGAAACTTGCCTAAATATCTAACATTCTTCTTCTGTAGTATGGCAAAAAGCAAGGAGTCTCAGGGTAGACTTCTAGCCCTCCATTATAACTCGCTGTATAAGCAAGGAGTCTCAGGGTAGACTTCTAGCCCTCCATTACAACTCGGTGTATATTAGTCATAAATGAAGATGGTTTTCTCATTAGTGTTGTTATTATGGTGCCAAAAATCGAACTCATGACCTTGTGCTTACCAGGCAGGCACTTGCTACTGAGCTGTATTCCTGACCCTCTCCTCTTTATTGTGAAATACTCTCTAAAAGCTAATTATGTTCTTAGATAATAGCAATATTGTTGTTGTTGTTTTTAATCTAGACATGAACACACAAGCAGAACAACAGCTTCTCCATCATGCCAGAAATGGCAACGCTGAAGAAGTGAGGCAGCTGTTAGAAGGCATGGAGAGGAAGGAAGTACTGGCTGACATTAATTGCAAAGGTGAGCACTTATTGAATTGCATAGATTTCTCTTTGGAGTCTACACTATGTACCATGTATTCATCACTAATCTTCCTGGTCTTGTATCTGATAAATAACTTCTTTTGGGTAGAACCTTCCCAAGATTGGGTGAAATGTTTCACTAGTCCCTTCTAATTCAGAGGAACTGAGTTCTGTTCTTAATTAGTGAGGATCTTAAACCTTCCAAGTGTGATAGTTACTTTTCTCTCGTTGCTGAGACAAAGTACCTGACACTCAAAATTAAGGGAGGAAAGGCTTATTTAGCTTACAGTTTGTGGAGGTTTGAGTCCTAATCAGCTGTCCCCAAGGCAGGGTGGCATGGCACAGGAGCAACAGTTTAAGGTGGCAGAAGAAAGAAAAAGTAACAAGAGCAAAACAGGGGGGAGAGCAAGCCTCTTTTTCTCCCTTCTACCTGCCCTCCAGTGGATGTAGCACTCACACCATTTCCCTGTCCTCCTCTTGCAAAGGCTCAGGGTATTTACCAAGTGAGGACCCTGGCCCTCTGCTGAACTAAACTCCTCAAGTTGACACAATGAATGGGATCCTAGAGCAGTAAGGGCATGTCCTTTGCACTGAGTATCAACCTTTACAATCCACCCCCTGTCAACTTGGCAAATAGACACATTTCTTGAAACAGTCTCCAGATACAAAGACATGCTTATAATTATGCTTAACATGTTAAAACTATCCTGCACACAAACATGCATCCTATTCACCAGAATAGAAGGTAAGTTTTCCTTTGGTGATGCTTATTCTTATTTCACAACTTGAATATTATAACACAGCTTAACAATCCTTAAAAACCAGTATTAAGTTTATCAACATTATATTACATTAGAACTATTCTTTTTTCTGTAGCTGATTATGGGGTTGTAGCTGGTAATTAGAACTACCTTCTTTCAGTACTGATTCTGCATTCCCTTGGCCTTCAGCAAGCACTTTGGCAGGTCGTTGTTCTTTCCCTGGTGGAGTGACCCATACTTTCATTCCCGAAGGCTCTGGGCCATTTGTCATTCTGCCTATGCTAGGTTTTTTTAGTTTCTCGTTGACTTTATTTATTTATTTATTGGTACCAGTAATCAAACTCAGGACCTTGTGCTTGCCAGGCAGGTGCTGTGCCACTGAGATATATCCCTGGCTCCTCCCATTGACTTTAATAACAGGGCATGATAATACTAAGAGGTGCCCTAAGGGATTTCCCACACTCCACATATATTCTTCCTTTCCTGCATTATGGAGTAGTAGTCCAGTTTCCACTTGACAATCTGGGTCAATCACTCCTGACAACACTGTAACTTTCCTTTTTAGTTTTGTTTCCTCAGAGGCTTGGGGAGACCAAAATGAACAGGAGGAAGTCTTAGCTTGCAGTTCAGTGGTATCATTATTGTGCTTCCTGGTATAAGCCTTCCCTGCCCTGGGACTAAGACTGCTAAGCCAGCAGAATATAAGGTTGTGGGAACAGGAAGCAAAAATTTTGCTAGTGAATCACTAGGGGTAATGGTAAGTGGTATCATTTCTACTTCTACCCCTTGATTCCTGGACTCGTGAATCCTGGCTATGGGAGACACAGTGCCGTATGGTGGACACTGACTCAAAGCATGTACAGCCTTTCAAAGTACCTTACCCCACTTCAATAAGCTGTTGCCAGCTAGCTGTTGCTTTAACTGTGTCTTCAAAAGACCATTCCACCTTTGTATCAATGCAGCCACTACTGGATGGTGAGGAGCATGGTAAGACCAATGAATTCCATGAGCATGAGTCCACTGTGTCACTTCTTTGCAAAATGTGATCCTTGTCAGAAGTAATGCTATGTGGAATTCCATGACAGTGCGTAAGGCATTCTACGAGTCCACGGATGGTAGTTTTGGCAGAAACATTACATGCGGTGAAGGCAAATCCATATCCAGAATACATGTCTATGCCAGTGAGGACAAAGTGCTGTCCCTTCCATAAGGGAAGAGGGAAGTGATCCAATATTAATCAACCTGCCACCATATCACAGGTCGATCACTCCAGGGAATGGTGCCATATCAGGGACTCAGTGTTGGCCTCTGCTGTTGGAATTTTGGGCATTCAGCAGTCGCTGTAGCCAGATCAGCCTTGGTGAGTGGGAGTCCATGTTGCTGAGCCCATGTATAACCTCCGTCCCTGCCCCCATGGCCACTCTGTTCATGGGCCCATTGGGCAATGACAGAGGTGGCCGAAGAAGGTTAGCCACTATCCACAGAGCAGGTCATCTTATTTACTTTATTAAAATCCTTTCTGCCGATACCACCTTTTGGTAAGTGTTCGCGTGGGAAACATATTTTTATATCTTCTCCCCACATGGAGAGGTCTACCCATATACCTCTTCCCCAGATATTTTTGTCACCAATTTTCCAGTTATATTCTTTCCAAGTTCCTGACTAGCCATCCAAACTTATGGCTACAGCCCATGAATCATTATACAGTCACAGGTTGGCCATTTTTTCTGTCAGACAAAATGTACTACCAAGTGCACTGCCAGAAGTTCAGCCTACTGTGACAATTTACCTTCACCACTGTACTTCAGGGATGTCCCAGAAATGGGATATAATGCTAAATCTGTCCACTTGTAGGTGGTACCTGCATAATGTGCAGGACCATCTGCAAACCAGGCTCTAGCTGTCTCTTCCTCTGACAGCTGATCATATGGTACACCCTACATGGTGCATGTTGGGAAACAGGCATAGGCGTCATAGGTAGCTAGGCAACCTCCTCATGTAATTTACTTGTATTCTCTGGATCTGCCCTGACTTGATCACAAATATACCACTTCCATTTAGTAATGGACTGTTGGTGTGCGCATCCAACCTTATGCCTTGGTGGATCAGATAATACCCAGGCCACAATAGGCAACTCAGATTACATGGTGACCTGGTGTCCCATGGTCAAGTGTTAAGTTTTCACTAAGACCCAATAGCAAGCCAAGAACCATTTTTCAAAGGGAGAGTAGCTGTCTACAGATGGCAGCAGATCCTTGCTCCAAAATTCTGAAGGCCTCCACTGTAGTTCTCCCATGGGAGCCTGCCAGAGACTCCAAACAGCATCTCCACCTGCTACTGACACTTGAAGGATCTTTAGATCTTCTGGATCATATATCCCTGGTGGGAGAACAGCCTGCACAGCAGCCTAGACCTATTAAAAGCCTTTTATTGTTCTGGGCCCCACTCAAAACTAGCAGCTTTCTGAGTCACTGGGTAAATGACCTGGAGCAAGACACCTAAGTGAGGAATGTGTTTGTTGCTTCCAAAGTCCAGACAGCCCATTTAGGCATTGTACCTTTTTTTTTTTTTTGGTTGTAGGGGAAGCCAGATGCAGCAACTTATCTTTTACCTTAGAGGGAATATCCCTATATGTGCCACACCACTGGACTCCTAGAAACTTAACTGAGGTAGAAGGACCTTGAATTTTTGTTGGATTTGTTTCCCATACTCTGGCTCTCAAATACTGTACTAACAAATCCAAAGTAGTTGCTACTCTGCTGACTAGGTCCAATCAGCATAACATCATCAATGTAAAGGACCACTGTGATATCATGTGGGAGAGAAAGGTGGTCAAGATCTGTAAGAACTAAGTTGTGACAGGGCTGGCAGGTTAACTGTGGAAATATGCTGCTGGCCTTACCACCTGAAAGCAAATTGTTTCTGATGGTCCTTATGCCTAGGTATGGAAAATAAGGTATTTGTCAAATCAGTAGCTGCATACCAAGTACCAGGAGATAATCAGCTCTATCATGGAAAGCACATCTGCTACCACAGCTGCAATTTGAGTCACTGCTTGATTCAGTTTATGGTAATCTACTGTCATTCTCCAAGACACAAGTCAAATGAGAGAATTAAAAGGAGATGTGGGGCCCACCATCCCTATAACCTTCAGGTCCCTGATGGTGGCACTAATCTCTGGGATCCCTGCAGGAATGCGATACTGTTTTTGATTTACTGTTTTACCAGGCAAAGGCAAATCTAATGGATTCCATTTGGCCTTCCCAACCTCAATAGCCCTCACACAACAGATTAGAGAACCAATGTGAGGATTCTGCGGAGTACTAAGTACATCTCTCCCAATTATACATTATGGAACAGGGAAAATGACCTATTGGACCTACTGTGAGTTGGACCTTGACAGTAGGCTACAAGGGTAAACCCATAGCATACATTTTATTTTGCTTTGTTTTGTTTATCCCATACTGGAGATTAAACTCAGGGTTTTGCAATGTCAGGCAAGTACCTTACCACTGAGTGACATCCTCAGGCTTTTAAAAATTTTGAGACAAGGTTTTATTAAGTTGCTGAGGTTAGTCTCAAACTTCCAATCCTCTGGCCTCAGCCTCTCTGGTAGCTAGGATTATAGGCATGCATCACCAGGCTTGGCTGTTTGTTTTGTTTTGTTTCTGTTTTTCTTCTCTTGAGGATATTGCAGTTGGCTCAGCAGTTATGAGGGATTTCTATATGCTTAGCGTGGGAGGTGCCTTGGAGATGATGAAGAGACAGACAAGATCTCTTCCTTTATTGAGGTTAGTCTACTAGATTACTAGACCAGAGCAGTCTACATTACAAAGTAGGAGTCAGTATGGGACCACGGAGGAGAGGTAAGGAACTGGAATTTGGAGAATAGCTTCTAGGAGAAAATGGTTCTAGGGTGGTATGTAAAATAGTGTGTAGGCGTTAACCAGGTAAAGGTAGAGAAGACAAGGGTTCCAGGCAGAAGCAGCGGTGCATGCTGAGGCCTGAGTAGAGAGGTTGCACGTTTGGCCAGGACCCATGGAGGGCGGGGCAGTGACAAGGCTAAGTGGGCAAGAAGCAGCCAAATGATAATGTGCCTTGCAGAGCAAGGTTACAAATGTATTACAGTCTGGTACCCAGATGTGCAGGGAAAAATAACTTATTCTCTAAGTTGGGCTGGGATTTTCACAAATTCTTCACATTTGAGAAGTGAGGTGGGAGTGCAAAAAGGTAGTCTTTGGATATCTCAGTCTAAGGCCTTTATCAAAAGGGCTACTATCTCTCCTTTCCCCACTGTCTTCCCTAATCTGGCATTTAGTGTAAAGGTGGGCCTTGCCAAGTGTTCATGTGGTGAGGACAAAGTGTTTTCAGCCCCATGAGATAGCCTTTGGTTCTTCAGTGACCTCTGTCTTCTCAGACCTCTTTGAGCTGAGGTGAAGTTTAGTTAAACCCTCATTGCTCAGTTTATCACACAATCCTGGTGGTGGTTCTTGGCTATCTCAGACACATTGGCTCTTGTTGGCTTTGTGTCAACCCAAGTTTCTGTCATATCTTCATCTGACTCCTGCTGCAGGCTTGGGGGTCCAGCTCAGTCACATGCCTTGTGTTAGAGCTGGGGGAATAGTAGCTGCCCAGTCCAAGAAGCTGCAAGCCTGAGTACGAGTGAATGAATGAGAGACAGACAGAGACACAGACACCACTGATGCAGCCCAGTCCAGGGCTAAAAGGGCTAAAAGCCACCTTGAGAGGTGCTGGTCAAGTCTAAACACAAAGACTAAAGAATCTGGAGCTTGTTATAGGTTGTAGTAGTAGCAAAAAAATAAAACAACACACCCATTCAAGAAGGGTTACTCTCTTGGGAGCCTCCGAATTTTGCTTTTTGTTTCCATCTGGGCCCCCAGTCCACTGGAAGGTGCTACATATACTCAGGGTAGGTCTTCCTCATTCAGTTTGCTGACCTACATACCAACCTTCTGGAAACACCCTCTAGACATGTTCAGAAGTAGTTCTCTGGATGTCCCTCAGCTGGTTATATTGGTTACCAAAATTAACTATCACACTTCTTTCTGGGGAGAGTGACATGTAGGAATGAATTGACAGTTGGGAGTCTAGAGTGGGTTCCATGAGCTTTCTCTGTGTTTCAGGTTGTGTGTTATTACAGCCATCTTGCATGTGAGTGTGTGGTAGGCAGGAGTTGCAAGGAGAACCACATGCAAAACACATAATTTATAATATTTATAATGGTCACTCAAGGAGTCAAATACAAAGAAAGTGCAGGGAATCTTTCCACAACACTAAAGATATAGAAAATCCAGCCGAGGGCCTGGATCCCATGGCAATAACCTGCATGAGTTCAGCTGAAAATCTAGAGCCCACGACAATGACTCATGCAAGTCTGTCCCATGGATCTGCACTTGGAAGGCCCAGAGGTGGGTGGTAGAAGCTAGAAAAGGTAGAAGCTATGCCAGTGGAATGAAGGATCTGTGCCAGTAGGCCAGGGGTTCTCTACTGGAGCCAAGAAGCAATGCTCAAAGAAGGACCAGGGCTCCCCTGAAAAGTGCCACAAGCCACCCTCAGTGACAGGTCCAGAGCTCCTCCAATAAGGAGAACAGCCAAGTACATGTCAGGGCCAGCATGACAAGCTTCTGGAGATTAAACAGCAAAGATCTTCCCCTCCGAAGCCAGAAAGCAATGTTCAGAGTAAGGCCCAGAGCTCCCCCAAAATGAACCACAATAATTCTCAGCAACAAGATGCTGAGCTTGTCCAATAACAGTCGAACTCATATCGGGGAAGCTGGCATGACAAGCTCTTCCAGGAGAACTACCAGCTCCAAACACCACCACCATCACCACCACTTAGAACCCACAGTGCTACTCTTCCTCTGCATATCTCCTCTTTATGCTGGCAACAGTCTTCAGGTAGGGCATCCATCCTCAGCACTATGCTGATTCAGTTCAGCTGCTGTTGAAGTTGATTACCAGTTACAGGGTGCTAAGACAGGTCTTTTTCCTAGCATCTCAGATGTAGCTTACATGTTCTTTGTGTCTCCTGATTATCTTACTTCCAGGACTTGAGATCAGAAACTAGACTTCTCGTCTTCTTTCCTCCTACAATCCCTGTGTCCCAGGAAGGGCAGGCTTCAGATGGATATATGGATATTTTATTCCTCTGTGATATTCTAGAATAGCATGCCTCACGGGAAAGGAGTGTTATCTTTATAGTCGGAGAGAAACTATAATCTGAGTGGTCTGAAAGCTAATAGTCTGAGTTGGGTAAAGGAATTTAAAACCTCCTCTCAATCCTTCAAAGGCTGACTCTTAGTCTTTACTTCAGGTTTCTGTTTTGAAGGCTAAAAATATCTGATCCTCCTCAATGATTCTCTTTTGTCTACTCCCTCAATCCATGGTAGCCTCAGGCTGATTACTGGAAAGTCACATATTTGGAAATGTGAAACTGAGAAATATGTTAATGTTTTTTCAAACTGTCACCTTGTTAAACCTGTCAGTCAGCCTCTATCTTAAGGGCAGTTTGAAGAGTTTATGTAGAAGAGGAACATAACCAGATGATATACAGGTGTGTGACCAAAGGGAATGGCCAAGAATGGGCATGTAGGAATTTTGCATTTCCATGTGGCAGCTCCTTCCTGGCATTTCTTGGTTTTCTTATTTGTGTTTCTCATCCTGAGATATTGGGAAAATGGTATAATGTACTATAATTCTCCTGCAAGAATTAAAGATTAACACCATAAAGATGTTACTGTGGCAAGGAATACAGTGATGTCCAATTAAAAACGAGAGGCTGAAGCACGAACATGCCCCAGGTAGATGTTAAAGGTTGATATTTCTAGGTTTGTGATAGCGAAAATAGCTAGTTGTGCTTATAGCTATTGCCATACTGTGTGTAGCCTCATGATTCTGTTTGTTGCTCATGTGAATTCTTGCAAATAGATAGGTAAATACTAACATTTATATTCATAATATACTTCATATAAAACCATGAGTGATGTTCTAAGGAATAAGTTTCAGAAGCAGAATAAGAACATGCATTGGTAGTCTCAACACTTGCTTCTGTGTAGTGCTGTCATTTTGCTATGATGCCCAGATGTGAGATTACTTAACCATTACCTGGTAATATCTGCTGGTGTTTTCCACTGTCTGAATATTCTATGTAGGGCTCCATTCGTTGTAAATAATATTTCCTACTCATTGAAACTTGTTTTAAATATCTATAAATAAGAGTATGAAGAACATTTGAAGCATTTTTGGGATAATTTATGATTTTGCAAATTAATTTCTTGATTCAGAATCTCACGTCGAGATACTAGATGTGAGTAGAGCAGATCAGAAACTCCTCTAATCACTTGGGGGACCAAATTGTGGGTTAAATGGGGGCAGAAGCAGTAGGAGTAAAGTGGATGTAATTAATATTTTGAAAGTAGAAACAATAGAACTTACCTAACAGGAGTGAAAAGGGGGAGGGAAAAAGCAAGGATGGTGATGATGGCTCACAGGAAAAATGAGGCAGTTGGTTATGAAAACGCTGGAGAAGGAGAACGGGCACTTTCCATGTGCAGACGGCGTGTGTAGCATGAAGGACAAGCTCAGCTTTGTACTTCCTGAGGTGTCTGCTAGTAGCAAGTCGGATGTGAGAATCTGGATTCTGAAGTCAACAGCGTGTAAACAATGTAGTGAGAGAGGGCCAGGAAATGCCATTTAAAAAATTATTGACAGTAAATGCTAAAGGATGTTCAGAGGAACTTTCAGAGATGTGAGAGAAATCATGGAGCACAGTGCTGTGGCAGCCAGGGAGGACTGTGCTATCCAGTGCTGGGCAGTGAGGTGGCAGCTGGAAAGGGCCCTTGGGGTCCCACAGCAGCAGCATTTACACTCGGGTTGAAACAGGGTTAATGACAAGGTGGGAGATAAATCCAGGCCACAGTGACAGGTGGTTGATGGGAAGGAACAGGTGGGAGAGTAGGTGAAGGCTGGATGTGGCAAGGTACTGTGGGAGCATCACTGGTGGGGAGGTTGGCCTGAGGATGGGTTGGCTGCTTTTTGTTTGTTTTCTGTGAACCAGGAAAGAGGGAGACATTGAAGATAGGGGGAAGCGGAGAACCTGAGAACCAGAAGGGGACCGGCTCTGGGAAGAGCAGTTGGTCTTTGGCATCAGGAGGGAAAGAGGGCAGATTTGTTACTAGGAAGCCCAGGAGTGCCATAAAAGCTTCTGTTTTTACTGTCAAGCTTAAAGATGAGACACTTCTAAGGGAGAAGGGAGCCAGGTAGGACGCTTAAGGAGGCTACTGGATGGACTGAAATGCCTGTCACACAAAGTAGGAAAGACACCTGCTGAGGGCATTATCAGCAGGATTGTCTAGCCTGTGTGTGAAGTGTGGGGTCCTGACCTTGTGTTACCAAAAGCCACAGGGGGGCTTTAACTTTGCTTCCTGGTTAGCAGCCTGGCTCTGGCTCTGGGGGGGGTTATAGGCATCTGTGATGAAGATATTGAAGAAATACTGACATGGGATCAAAGACTATAGCCACATTTATTGATAGAAGTTAATATGGGAGCTGTCATATATGAACTGTGATTAAAAGGGTGAGGGACCTGATAAAGAATAAATGCCACATGAACAAGCTGGCAATGGGAGTTTGCAGGAAAGTGGTTTATTGTGTTCATGGCGATACCCAGGTATTGACCATGGTGCTGGGTACCTGGCATTGAGCAGAGACTTGGTTTGTAAGAAAAGAGGGAAGCTGAGTGTCTTAGTTACTACTCTGTCATCGCAGGGACAGATACCCAAAACCCAAAGTGAAAGGCTTGGAAAGGTTTATTTAGCTGACAGTTTGCAGAGGTTTCAGTCCATAGTTAGTTGGCTCCAAGGCAGTGTAGTATGGCACAGGGACATCCCAGAGGAGAAACAGTTCATGGGCAGAAGGTAGCAAAGCAAGCAAGGGAGGGAAGGGAGAGGACAAGCCTCTTTTTGTCCTTTATGTTGTATCTAGGCTACTGGGGTTAGAGTGGTGTCAAACCAAGCAGTGGAATGATTTAATAATCACACACCCTTAATCCTAGCACTGCACCATGGATCAGTCACATATTCTAGAGTCACCCACCTGTGACTACACAAGGCTTTAGGGGAGACCTGCAGATGCAAGCCATAACCACATGAAATGAGAAACTGAGAGACCAGGATACTTGCATGGACAGTAGGTCACCCTAGGATGATGGTAGGATTTGAGGTAGGGGAAAGGGCCATGCACCCAAGCACCCAAAGCTACTTGGAGAGGGATGAGCCGCTAGAATGCTGGCAGGTGGCAGCAGCAGAGGCATTTGAGGGAATGGTGGTTCAAGGAGCACTTGTAACATGAGTGGAGAAGGCATTGGCCAAGGGCAGCTGTGGGTTTTTATGCAGAGCTTTGCATGGCTTCTGTGCAGTGTAGATATGGAAACTTGGGGGGCTTCCATCTGAGAAATAGTGGGTGGGGATCATTAGCATCAGGAAGAGCCAGGTTTCACTTAAGAACAGAAGGCAAAAGAAATGTTTGGTGAAGTAAGCTGAGGCTCTGGGATTTATTGACTGTGTGATTAGTAGTTACACAGGGCACATGTGTGAGAGGAAACAGATGCAGCAGTTTGGGTCAATGGCAGATAATCACGGATGTACTGTTGGCAGCTGCAGTCCTGTGGGGTGGGGGATAGGGGTTGTCATCGTTCTGTGGTGGTTACTCTCAGGTTGGTGGCTGAAGACTCTCAGTTAAGAACCTGAAATTCAGGAGCCGAGAGCTGAGCCTACTGCAGGTCAGCTCCTGTGATGCACTTGAGCTGGTGGGCTGCAGGCAGCTCCCCTGGAGTGGTCACTGATTGCAGTGGATGCCTGGGCTTGATAGCTCCTTTAGCACGGTGGGCTTTGGGGCTCTGACAGGGCTATGGTCTCTGCACCCTGTTTTACAGTTTTGGCAATCCTTTGGAGCATCTCCGCTCTAAGCAGTAGAAGCCTTTTTTTTTTTTTTTTAATCTTTATTGTTGAATTGTTTAGCTTTCATTGTTGTGACACTCATTTGTCTTATTCCTTTTCCTGGCTATGTGGCTAAGATCCGACCACGTTTCACTGTTTTTAACCTTGGTTCTGGTTGTCTAGTTGATCCTTCTGCACTCTGGTAACTCAGTATCCTCACTAGCTGAGATTGTATCTGGAGCCACACTGCATTTTCAGCCTGTCTGTGAAGCTCACTGTGCTGCAGGAAAGACAATGTGTGGGTTTTCAGAGTTGCTCTTCGCTCCCCTCAGCTCCTTAGTGTAGAAGTTCTCAAGAGAATTGCTTCTTGTGAAATGTTACACCACAAGAACAGTGTTTCTGCTAGATGGTGCCAAATGGTTACAGACACAAAGCTTTGTGCTAGAGATCAAATGATTTAAATGTAACCTTGTTAGTAATCCCTTCTGTCCTTTTAGGGATGAAGATTTTAAGTTTTAAAAAAAGTAGCTTCAGGGCTGGGGGTGTAGCTCAGTGGTAGAGCACTTGCCTTGCATGTTCCAAGCCCTGAGTTTGATCTCCAGCACCACGAAGAAAAAATCCATTGCATTTGTTACTCTGCTTTTCTGTCATGTCTTGCTCTTGGCAGTGTGAAGGAAAGCCACCAGCCACGGTATTAAAGTAGCTTCATAGGAAGAAACTCAGTTTATTGTAAAACTACCTAAATAATGTCTAAAACTGCCTTATCTGCTTCTGTTTGTAGGAAGAAGTAAGTCTAATTTGGGCTGGACACCTCTTCATCTGGCATGCTATTTTGGACATAGACAAGTGGTCCAGGATCTGTTGAAGGTCTATTTATGGCTTTAATTTTTGAATGACTGTAATAACTTAATATGGAAACTATAAGATGAAAGTCTTAGAAAAGCCAACTGAGCAATAATCATTTATTTAAAGCAGTAGTTTGTCATTAAAAACACTGAACTTTTCTTTACTAAATATATGAATTAGGTTAGCTTGAATTAAAAATCTATTTTTAGTAATTTTATGTTAGTGCCTTTTACGAATGGCAAATTGGGTATATTAATGAAGATACAATTTTCAGTTTTATGAGTATGACAATTGTAAAAATAATAAAAGCATACCTAATATCACAGTCTCTTACAACCATACTTAATGAGTATTGAGACTTTGTATTTCTCAATTCTCTGAATAATTTTTCACATGGATATTTTTGAAATCGGGTTATATCTTTCAATTTATATGTACATTTGCATGTGGTTTTTTAAATCTCAAAACTTATTAACTTGATGGTAGAAGAAATATATTCAGAGACAAGTCTTTTTTCAATATAATGACTTCTAGAGTTAAGATGTATAGACTTTTAAAGAAAAGTACCTTTTAAAGAACAGTACCTGGTAGATTTTTGCCTTTCAGGAAATCTATCTACATAAAAGTAAAATCTGAATTGATTTATTTAGTAGTGTCAATCAAACAATATTAACAATTGTCTACATTTTAAAAATATTTGACATATTTTCAGGAATTGTTTTTACCTTTTATAGTTGTTTTGTCCTTCTTAGACAGAATTTCACCTTGTAGCACAGGCTAGCCTTGAACTTGCTGTAATCCTCCTGCATTTACATGCCTGAGATTACAGGCATGCACCACCACGCCTGTCTGTAGTTCTTGATATATGGAAGATACTTAAAGTTTTCATGTTTTCCAGGCTGGTGCAGAAGTGAATGTGTTAAATGACATGGGAGACACGCCACTCCATCGAGCTGCCTTTACAGGACGAAAGGTGAAAAATACTCCGCTTTTCAGTGTTTGCAAATGAAATCTTTGGGAGAGGAGTCCCTGTTGTTTGCTCTGTTAAAACCGTTTATGGCCAGCAACTTGGAAAAAGCCATAAAAAATGTAAAAACCAGCCCTTTGGATCAAAAGTGCACAGTATCTTACAGTCAGACAGTGAGATTCCCTATACTAACCTCAGCAGGAAGTCACTGCAAGTCTGGTTGCAGACTGTAACAGTGGGGACCTCCTGATTATTCCTTCTTAAAAACAGTGTCATTGCTGTATAATTTACAATTTTCTGTGATTTCTAATATATTTACACAGTCATACAGCTGTGATGGTTAATCCTGACTGTCACCATGATTGGTTTGAGAGACACCTAGGAGATAAGCAAAGTGCACCTGTAGGTGACCTTGGGGACTCTTGCGGGCTGGCCTCTTCCTCTCATTCTCTGTTCCCACCAGCCATGAAGTGGGCGGCTTTCCTCCGCCTTGGTCTTCTCCTGTGCTGTTTCTGTCTTGACATGAGCCCAACCTTAGACTGAAGTCGTTAAAACTATGAACCAAAATAAACCCTTTCTTAATCAACCGCTAACTAATACAATCACCATCACCATCATCCAGTTTTAGAACATTTCTGTTACCCCAGAATATTTCCTCAGCTCTATTTACATTCATTCCCTGTGCCTAACCCAAGCCCCAGGCTACCAAATTTGTTTTCTGTCTCATACTTGTATTTCCTAGAATTTCTTAAGGGAATCATGTAAACTTTTTTGCCTGTCTTTAATTGATCCTAATATTGAGTTCATCCATGCTGTATCATATATGAGTAGTTTATTCCCCTTTGTGGCTTGTATTCCATTGAGCAGATATAACAACATGTATTGAAAGGACTACTGTTTGATCTTATTGCCTTGGCATCTTTGTTGAAAATCAATCATAAATAGAAAGGTTTACTTCTGGATTTCCAGTTCTCTTTGATCTATATGTCTATCCTTTCATCATGTTTTTGGCCTATAAATCTTACACTCCTTTTGTTACATTTTTAACTGACTGGCCTCGCCTTACTTTGTGGAATTGGGAGTGAGTCTGGCTAACTAATATCTCTGCTCAGTTTTTTAAAAAAATTAAAAATATTTCAGCATAATTTTCTGGCACCCCTATTTCTAAATAGCTTAGTGGTCAGCCAGTTTGGGTAGTGAAGGACTCAAATATGCCACCCCGTAGGGCTCTACCCTCTGCCTTTAGACCTGTGTATAGGCTAGAGAATGCTTTCCACGTTTAGGTGTTTCTCATCTTTCCTCCTGCTCTTACTTTCTGAAGGGCCCTTTCTTGCTTCTGCACATGGGTGATGTTTTCTAGCAGATGGCCGTGCTGGGAAACTATCCTACTCTTTTATCTGGTTCTTTCACTTCCACGGTTTCCCTCTTGGGTGTTAGGCCTTTCTGATGTTTGCTCTATGTGGTCGAATAATATCCTCCAATGATATCCACCTCCTAATCCTTTAAATCTGAATGGTTTAGTTTCATACCAAAGGAACATTAAGGTTGCAGATACAGTTGAGTTGCTGATCAGCTGACCATACGAAAGGAAAACTATTTGGGGTTATCTGGTATAATCACCACAGTCCATAGAGGTGTGAGAAGCAGGCAAAGGAGTTAGGATCAGAGGACCATGATGTGGCCAGTTACATATAATGTTTCTGGCTTGGAAATCTTGAGGAGAAGGCCTTGAGCCAAGGAATGTTAATCACCTCTAGAAGCTGGAAAATCAAAGAAAAGTTCTCCCCTCCCAGAGCCTTTGAAAGGAACCACTTCTGTAACACCTTAGTTTTGCCCACTAGGCCCCATTTTAGACGTCTGAAATACAGACCTGTAAGATAATTTATGTTGTTTTAAGCCACCAAATTTGGTAATTTGTTACAGCTGCAGTAGAAAGCTGATTGGGAAGAGCAACCTTGTTCTGCCAGTTCTGAGTTTTCACATTTATTTGTTAATGAATTTGCTATTTTTACTGATAACGCCTCTTGGTATGGATTTTCTCCTTCTCGTCCAAATCAAGCCAATTCCTCCGGCAGCAAGACTGCTAGTTACCACTGCCAGCTGAGCACAGGTAGACTTCTTGGGGAAAGCGGGGGGAAGGGTAACTACCTGTGGCTGGTGGGTTGAAGACGCCTGACGTTGGAGCCTAAGGTTCCACCAGTTCCTGTCTTATAACTACTTTGCTTTGTTGTTTAGTGGGTATCTAGCACCATGTTCTGGTGATTTTGTACATTTTTTTTTCTGGTTTCTTAATTTTTATTGCTAAATTGTGTTAACGCCTAATATACTTATGATGTGGATTCCTTTTTTTTATTTAAAGAGAAATAAATGAAAAGGGTAGAAATAATATAGAAGTTCAAAAAACAAAAAGATAAATAGTAAGAAATCACTAGTTGATAAATTACATATGTCCTCTTAGAAATAGTTGTTCAAGTTATAAAATTAAAGCATACAAAGTAGGTATTCAAACAGTGAGAGTGTAAACAGCTATGCATGCATGAGTCTCTACATGTATTTCTATCCTTTCTGTATTAGAGGGAGAAACAAAACATAGCAAGGCAAAACAAAACAAATTCCTATAAAAACATGAAACCAAAAAGTCATATAAAACCACAGTACAAGGGAATCTACAATGGTTACTGTGTTGTTTCTTATTATCTTCAATAGAATTGTCTATATCATCAGGCATAATTGAATATAGCAGTATATAATTGAATATAGCAGTACATAACAATATTAGTAAAAATAAAACATTGTAGACAGTATAAAACTTCAAAGGCAGGTAATAATCAAACCATAGTGGATATTCTAGTGGATCGTGTCATCTTAAGTGCAGTTGCCTATACTCTCAGACTTGATACTATCAATCATAACAGCTTTGAATAAAATCTATCAATACAAAACAGCAATCTAGCAAACCAGATTCAATTAAGATCAGTCATGGTAAAACAGTATAAGTTATACAGAGCTTCAGATTAAGTTAATAGGAAATTAAGGATGATTACCATACTGTATCCTGCTATTTTCGGGATAACTGTCTGTGCCCTCAAATCTAGTACAAGTAGACAAACTGGAGCAAAATGTAATCCATCTAAGCAGAATGGTGTGAGTAATGTGGGTTTTAAATCCTGATACACTATCAACAATATAGTGTATCAAGGCCATCTATATTAGAGATTATAGCCATCCTTCTCTGCCTTATTTCTGCTGTGCTATTTTTCTACCTTTGTCTACTTTTCTCCTTCATTCTACTGCCTGTCCCATTCATTGAGGCCTTTCTGCCACTGTTCCTAAAATCCTGGTATTTTTTTCTCTCTAGAATGTCCTTCAGTATTCTCTGTAGGGTTGGATTGTTGGTCACAAATTCCCCCAGTTCCTGTTTTCATGGAAGCATCTTGTTTCTCCATTAATTTCTAGTGACAGTTTTGCAGGGTACATCAATCTGGGCTGGAGGTTATTTTCTTTCAGGGCTTGGAATACTTCGCTCCAAGCTCTTCTTGATCTGATGGTCTGTGTCGAAAGTCTGCCCTGATTTTGATGGGCTTTCCTTTATAGGTAATATGTTTCTTTTCTCTGATGGCTTTTAATATTGTTTTTATATTGAATTTCTGGTATCTTGATTATTATATGTCTGAGTGTAGCTCTGTTTTGTTTATAGGTGGCTAGAGTTCTGTATGCCTCACATAACTGAATGTCATTTTCTTTTCCCATGCTTTGGAAGTTTTCCTTAATTATTTCCCTGAATAGCCTTTGTAATTTGCCTGTTTTTATTCCTGGTTCTTCGTTCATGTTTCTTATTTTTAAATTATAGATTCTCTTGTCATCTTCTAGCCTTTGTATTACTGCCTGTTTCCTTATTTTTAAGAGATCTTTCCTTTCATGATCACACATTGCAAACTTGTCTTCAAGTTTTGATAGTCTATCCTTAGTTTCTTTTAAGGGGTTTTTCCAGCTTTCAATGGAGTTTTTAATTTCCTGGTAATCTCTTTGAATCTATCCTTTCTATTCTATATTTTCTTTATATTCTTTATTGAATGTTTCTCTCCTTTTTTTGTGTGTTCTTCCCTTCTTCTGTGTCTTCTTGAGAGGTGCTTAGCACTTCTTTTATTAATCTACTTATATGTAGCTTTACCTGATTTAATATTTCAGTTTTGAGCTCGTCGACAAGGTCCTGAAGATATCTCTAAATGTCCATTGAAGCTGTGTATGATGTTGCATGTTTGCTGCCCTCAGTCTCTTTTTTGTTTTTCCCTCTTCTGGATCAGTGTTCTCAGGGTTTTGGGTTGTGGGCTTTTTCTTGTTTCTCCCTCTTGTCATGGTTTTGGTTTCTTCCATACAGGTATATAGTGGAGGTCTCAGCCCCTTTCCTTTTTGGTTATGGTTCTTCTGAAGCATGCTGGCAAGGGATTTCTGCTCTTTCCTGTTTGCTCTTGTCACTGAGGTGTAAGCAGGGTCTGTGCATGCTGGCCCCTCCCCACCAAGCCAGTCAAACTTCAGGGGCCTTCACCAGGTTAGTGTATGCTAGACATAGGGAATCGGTTTGGGACAGCTTATTGGGTCCCGGCCAGGGGTGTGACCCAGACCAAGCAAATCCCATGAATCTGCTCTGGGGAGGGAGCAACCAACTGAAGTCACTGTTGTTCCTAGTTCAGGCTCCTCCTGCTCGATTCCAACATGTCGCACATTTGGTCATGCCCTTCCTGTGGGGTGGTCTTATTCCCAGCACTGAGCACTGACCATGGATTAATGGAAGTCCCTTCACCAGCTCTGTTCTCCATTGGGCTTACCAACCCCCGACTTCAGCACAGCTGTGGCTCCTGTGAGTTGGGGCAGGAACGAGTCCAGGCAGCTCTGTGGTTCGCGGCCGGTGCGAGTTTGGGCCGGCTCTGCAGTTTGTGGCCTGTGCGAGTTCCGGCGGCTTGGCGGGTCACAGTGGAAAGCACCATTTCCACTAATTTTAGCTGTTCCAGTTGTAGCCCCAAGACTGCATGTTTGACGAGCTTTTTTCGTTTTATTTTCTTCCTGTGTCAAGAGGATTCCATCTACCTCTGTCTGGATCCCTCCAGAATGTTTTATTCTGGCATATGAGTTGTTTTTCCTCGGGAGGCTCTATTTTGTTGCTCACTGATTGGCCATCTTTAGCTCCTCCCCTTTGTCCAGTTTTTATTTGTTCTTTGGGATATCAGATCTCTGAGCTTTTAGGTTAGCCAAAAATTGTTTCCCACTTTGCTTTCATGACTTTTTTTTAATAAAGTAATCTGTTAAATTATGGCATAGAATGTAGTTACTCTTGGTTATTCTGATAATTGACAATTGTCCAACATGATCCCCAAGGATTGTTTTATAATCACATAATTGGGAAATTCATGTCTTTTTATCACAAATTTAAAGAAGAATGAATTTTATATGGCTTCACACTTTTCATTGTTTTAATGACTGGATTTAGCTTCTATGTAAATTGTCATGCACTGACCCTATAAGTATATGCTAAATATAGTACATTTCATATCCCTGGGTATTTGTTCATCAGTTGGAGCTTAGGAGCCAGATATGAAATCTTACTAAAGCTGTGGAGAAAAATACTTTTTAAAAAGTATTTTTAAATACTTTTTAAATACATTGTAGGCTTGTTGCTACATGTGACTGTTTCTCAAATATGATCTACAAAGTTTGATTTTCTGACTTGAATGAGATCACCCTGATGTTTCCCTTCATAACCCAGGGCTTCTCCTCTTCTTCTGTGGACCTGCGAAAATTCTTTTGCCACCTCTCTACACACCTATGTAGTCTTAAAAGTGCAGCTCAGGTGCAGCTTTTATGGTCTTGTTTGACTTCTTGCACAGGGAGAAGCTGTACTTTCCCAGAGTTCTTGGGTGCATGACATCTTTCATCTTGTTCCTCAGAGTTACGGCATAACTCTGCTAGGTTGCATTAATCTTGCTTACAAGGAATTAATATATTTTATTTATTTTTTCTGTGTCCATCACAAGTACAGCACAGCTTTCTGTCTTTGTTATCATTTAGCTACGTGTAGTTAGTTCATTATCTGTACTCAGCTTTTCATACTGTTTGACCATTTCTGCTATTTTTCTTGGTCTTGCAATGGGCCTCAGTTTGGTCTGAATGTTAGCATGTGTGTTTTGTTATCTGCTGTATCCAGAAACAGTTTAGCTGAAGCTAAATGGCTGAGTCATATAAAAATACTAACAAATGTATGTGCTTTATTAGGCATGATTAAATTAGGTAAAAAGTTTTAATTTCTAATGTATCTTTTACTATCTTGTGCTGATGTATCTTTTACCATGGAGATAATTTTAAATTTTTTTGTGCCTTTAAAATTTGGTGATTTAGTAAATGGGATATGGAGTTTAGAAGGGTATTTATTCATTATAAAGCATTTTAAAGCCTTTCCTCTGGAATGTATAAAATGTAGCTCCTTAAATTGTCAGGGAACTGAGCTTTCCTTGGTGCCCTAGTGACCCCTAGTGTTTCTTGTTGAAAATTAGTGTATCAGAGTTCTTAAATGTATCCCTGTTGCTCCTTCAGTGTTCAGGTACAGTTAGAATGCTGAAGTTTTTATGACTTTTATAATCAAATCAGTTCAAAATATAGGAACACAGTCAATATAGCAAATATTTGGATTTCGACACTGACCTTTATTTTCTAGTGGAGCTGAGAGTGTGTTTAAATACAAATGCTTTCTGTATTTTGTTGGCATGTTGTTTCATTCATTGATAAACAGCCATCATGAAATACAGGTTGGAGCATTGTTTTTACTCTCTAGGGTGCCAGCTGATGCAGAGGTCATCGTGGAGCAGGTTTGCTGAGTGCCCTGGGGTGGAAGGCACAGGTGTGGGGAAGGCTAAATTCAGGCAGTGTTGCAGTGTCAGGGATGTCACAGTCCACTGCAGGGAGCACTGCAGAAGAGGCCAGGCCTTTATACTGCTGGGTCAGCCACTGGTTACAGGCATCCCTGGAAGGGAGGTATGACTTTGCATGGCATGGTGCTATCAACCATGGCAATCTCTGACCTGCTACCAGTCGAAAGCACCTGCTGGCCACTCTTTGCACCTGGCATAACAGTGTATTTGGGAAGGGAGATCTGTGAAGCACATCATGGGTTCCACCACAGCCTATACTTTATGCCACTCAGATCTGTGGGAGTAGCTTTTTCATGCCTGTCTGTGTAGCTCTGTTAGAGACCAGTGGGCCTCTTCTGCTGGAAGAGGTTCGGAAGAGAAAGGCCAATGTTTGCTATAACTGAATCATTTTTTCCTTTCTGTGCTGGCCATGTTAGGTTCTCCTTCCCCTTAATAGGCTGTTTGGCCTTTGCAGCTTACCTAGTGTTACAACTCAAGTCCTTGGAGGTCTGAGCCCTTGGTTACCATGGCCTTCTTAGGCCAGGAGGTTACACTTGTCTGTTTATTGTCAGAACTGGACAGGAGAATATGAGACAATGCATCATTGTATCATCTATGTGCTAAATATGTTCTTTATGCCTCCTTAAGGTCCAGCCTTCCTTCCTTCCTTCTGATGATCAAGTTCAGTTACCTCCTCTGTGGGGACTTCTCTTGCCATCCAGTCCTTTGACAGAGCCCGCTTCTGCCTTTTGTGCCTTCTATCCTGTGACTCAGAGCTTTATCTTTGGGTGTGGAACACACTGCCCTAGAGCCCCAAGAAGCCAATGGATCATTGCCCCCATTTTCTGTTATGGGAGGTACAAGATGCAATCCTTTATTCTTCCCCACCCCCCCCTTTTTTTTTTTTGAGAGAGGATTTTATTATATAGCCTAGGCTGAACTCAAACACTCAGTCTTCATCTCAGTGTTCCTCAGCCTCCTGAATGCTACTGTTACAGGCATGTGCCACTGCACTCAGCTATTTCCACTTTTAAGGAAGTGTCCTGTGTCCCATCCCAGCATTACTCACACCAGTGAACTTTTAAATTTACTTACATGGCAGAGTCCTTGAATTCTTCATAAGGTTTACTCCCACCTACTTGGTTATGGTTAGTAAGGCTTCTAACTTTCTAGCCTCCTCTTGCTGATCTGGTTCTAGCAGCTTGATGTCAATTGATAAAGTGGACTACGTATTTTGTAGGGTGCCCAGATAGTGTGAGGTAAGCTATAAACATCCACTGTTGCAAAGGTCCATATTTAGCAGAGTGGCTGTAGTTAAGGCCATATTGGTTGAGTTTTTGGAAGTTCCCATTTTTTCTTCTGTATTCCATCTGGTATTTGTAGTTGTAGACAGGTGAATTAAATGGGATTTTGATAGGAAATGTTGACCTTGAAGTCCCTTACATTTTAAGGGATGGCACTAAGTTCTGCCACTCTTCCTCCCATGAAATAGTTTTGATTTGTCTAGGCTAGAAGAGGGTAGTTTTAATGTCTTTCACTTGGCTGTAGGTCAAGGAAGCAGTGTGAAGGTTGTGCCAACAATTATGATGACTATTCCAATTTTATAGTCAGGACTAGTGGGTTGACCCTGGGTTTGTTGTGCACCGTGAGCTAGACCTGGACCAAGATGTTGTTTATTGTCTTTGGTGACATTTTGGTCACCTGGTGTCAGTGCTGATTCAGACCTTGTATCTCACAGTCCATGAAATGTTGGGTGTTCTTTCCTCAGTGTGCAGTTAGTTGAATAAATGATCATAGGTCCTTTTGGAAGTAGTAAGGGAATGGGGAGGTTTGCTTTAATATTACAGATCATTGTAGAATTTGGCACTTCCTTTGGCAAGAAGTCCTAAGTCCAAAGTTGAAATTGGTCCAGAAACTGGATTAGAATTCATGACTGTTATTGGGCCAGTGACCCTCAACTTCTAACCATTCATCATTGATTTCTTTTGAGGGTACAAGTCAAGTTGCACCTGGATGGTTTTTAGCAGTGTGGGGAAAGTGGTTATCCCCCTTAAGATATCAACATGCCCTAAGTACCATGGCACACCAGGTGTAGAGAAGCAAACATGCTAGATTGGATGCAGTGTGTGAAGCCAGAAAACATATCAGGTACTGATGTGTCACAGAGGGGCCTAGACAGGATACAATATTTGCCAAAACCAAGAAAATTGTAGGTAGACGAGGCATCCATACCACTGAGGCGTTCCCTCGCATTTCCTCTCTGGCCTGGAGTTGCTGTGAGATGGCCCTGCAGATCTGAGCACTGTGAGCAGAGGAGGGAGGGGTCCTGAGATGGTAGAGGTCAGAAGAGGACACTTGACCATCAGGAGCCACAGGTTCAGGTTGGGAGGTTCAGGGGGCAGCTTGGGAGGACCGAAAGTTATGGAAATGGTTCATAGAATGTGGCCTTCCTAAGGCACAATTAAGTGAATAATTGACAGCAGCAGTCCTTTGATCACCCTTTCTCACTGAGTTCATTTATCTGCTTGTCTGGCAGGCCTGTCTTGTTCCCCCACATCTACCACAGGTGAGCTGGTACTCGCTTTGGAGCACTTTCCAAGGCTCGAGGCTGCTTGGTTCCAGTTTTCTCCCATGGTCTCAAGAACTTACGTTGTGGATTTCATATTTTTGTCTTATTAGCATCAGGCAATGCTCTGTCTAGTTGTCTAAATCAAAGTCCCAATTTCTTGTGCTAACTTCACAAACATTACTAACTGTGAAGTGTATAGTTAATCAGGTGCCTTTGACTTATGTGCATCATTTAATATTTACAGTGTCCAGGAATCTTTAAGACTTCTTTGTGAGTTGTCTCTTAAAAGAGATTCAGCTGGTCATGTGAGTGTTGATTTTAAAATGCCTGATATTACCGAGGCTTTACATTGAACTGGTGACCCTCGCCCCGTGACTGCCCTCTCTGTTCACATCTCCCAGAGATGACAACTTTTAATATTTTTAGCTGTTACTTCTGGGTTTTTTTTTAAGCCTTCATCTTTACAAATAATATACTTATGTCTTCATAAGTATATCAATTATTTTTTAAACTTAGATTTTCAGTTGATTTCTCATTGGCAGGTAAATATTTTGTTCATTTTCCCCACCTCACTCCCTGCTTAAACTTTTCTTATTCTCTTAATCTATCACTAGATTTTGGTTAAATAATGAGTATATTATTATGACTGTGGTAGCTTTTAGCTTGAGCTACATGGAATCCTTTTTTTATATATGTAAATCCTTATTTTCTAGAGTTAAATTTGGGGATTTCTTCATTAGTTCTTTTTCTCATTAAACTCAACATTAAACATTAAAATCAACATTAAACTCTTTGTAAGAGTAACAGAGTTGTTTATCCTGTCTTTCATCGTAATTATACGTGTCATGTCATGCTTTCTTCTTAAAGTTACTCTCCAAGCTCCCTGTGTCCTCGCTGTCACCTGGACTGGTTGTCCTCCGGAGCTGAGCCCTTGGCTGTCATTCTGGAACTGTCATTCCCAGTCCTTTTCAGAATTTTCTTCACTCTCCTACATAGGATTTCCTGTTTCTTGGTTCTCTTGCTTTCCTTTAGCCCAGTTTTCAGGAGCTTTCTGAAAAGGGTTCCTGAGGAATCAGTGTTTTGAGAATTGATATGTTTGAACATATTTCTTACCTCTGTGTTTGAGTGATAGTTTCGCACTGTGTTGATTTCTGGGTTAGGAGTTGTTTGTTGTCATCACTTTGAAGTCATTTTGTCATTGTTACCTAACTTTCAGTGTTGTGTAGAGGTCTAGGATTCCTGTGATTTCTGGACCTTTGCGTGTCACCAGATTGTTGTTTAATCACAAAGCATTTTGGTGTGGGTAATCTAAAATAATAGTGATGTACGACAAGACAGTCTGCTTCTCTCATAGCAAAGTCCATTAGGTAGTCTAGGGCAGGTGGCAAATACTTAGGATTCCTGTCTTACTCCACTGTGTGTAACTTTGACCATGTCATTCAGTTCAAGAGCATTCCAGTGCCTGGAATCATGCTAGTGAAGTCCAAAAGGGACAAAGAATATATGCAAGCCTCTTCAGAGAATATGCTTAGAAGTTATGAAGAAGATGCTTCTCAGTGCCCTGGTCAGAGCAGTGACCTGACCATACTAACTAAAGGATAACTGGGAAACATAATCTTTATTTTAGATGACCATGCACACAGCTAAAAATGCGAGGATTGGTGAGATGGAATCTTTCCTTGCCATGTAAGTCCCAAATTTTACTGCCATTACCTTTAGACTTTAAAATTTTTGTTAGTCTTCTATTGATACATGATAAGTTGCCTTTGAGACTTAGTGGCTTAAATCAACACTCATTTATTATGTAGGAGGTCAGAATTCTGTGCACAGCTTATGTGGAGCCTCTGTCCAGTGTTATATATGGCTGAAATCAAGGTGTCAGCTGGACTGTATTCCCTACTGGGGTTGGGAATAGCTTGCAAGCACAGTGAGGTTGTTGGCAGACCTCACTGCAGTTGTAGGACTCCCTGTTGGCCAGGAACTGTTCTATAAAACAATTCTCTAAAATTCTATAAAATTGTTATCAGATCTTAGCTCCATGGACTCTCTCAACTCCATTCTTTGTCAGGAAGTGTCTGCTTTTGAGGGCTTGCTTAAATAAATTGTTTGCCCAGGACAGACTTCCTTTATTAAAGGCGGATATGCCAGGTGACATAACCCCACTGTAGAGGTAAAATCCTTCATGTTCCCAGTGCTGAGGATTATGCAGGATGGACATCAGGGACAAACTTCCTGGGGACTGTTTCAGCATTCCAGCCTCTTCAATCTGAATACTTACTTTCTTTGGTTTTGAGATGTTTCTGTTTAAAATTTTTTTTCATTTTCATTCTGGAGATGCAGCTCAGTGGTAGGGCACTTACCTAGCATATGTGAAGCCTTGACTTGTACTGGGGGAAAAAAAGTAAAATTTTTCACATGGACTTGATTAAAACATAATTTTATAGGAAAAACAGTCATCTTTAAAAATCAATGTAGGAATGTTCAAGGAAGTGAAAAGTAGAAACAACCCAAATGGTTATCAGCTAGTGAATGGATAAACAAGATGCAGTCTACCCATACAATAGGGTATTATTCTGCAACAAAGCACTGATTCACGCCAAAACATAAATGAACCTCAAGATTGTGCTGTACCAGAAAACTCACACAAAATGCCACATGTTGTATGATTGCTTTGTAGAAACATCCAGAATAGGCAAATCCATAGAAATTGGGTAGAGATGAATGGTTGCCAGGCGGTTGGGGAAAAGGGAAATAGGGAGTAAAATGGTTACTGGCTTGGCTTCCTTTTTGGAGTGATGAAAAGTCCTAAAATTAGATAGTGATGATTATTTTGCAACTCTGTGAAGATATGACAAGCCACGGAATTGTACATTTTTTTAATGGGGTGAAACTTATGCTTGTGAATTATATCTTATAAAGTTGTTTGAAAAGCAGTGTGAGTATGGGGGCTTTCAGTTTCACCTGAGATGAACTGTGTGGTGATGGCAGCAGTTTAGTGTACCATAAGGGAAAAGACTGACAGTTTACTCAGCAGAGAGTGGAGTTGGGACAATTTGGGGACGTGATCCATGGCTATGTTAACATTTCTTTAACCTCAATTGTGCGTTAGTCCTAACCTTACTGCGTGACACCCATAAAACAGATGAACATGAAAATATGTCACGCTCAAGACTGACTTCTTACTTGACAGATGTTCTAAATGTTCTCTTGGCCAGTGATACCTGCAGGTATCTGAAATTTCAGGCATCCAAAATGGGACCCATCTTTCTCCATACCTGTTCCCTGTGTAATACTTGAGTTGATTTTTGAAATTATTTTCACTATAAATCCCCTTTTCTACTGCCCACACTTGGGAATAGACTCATTGCATTTAACCTCAGTTGCTTCATGTCATAGTCATTTTCCTGACTTTCTGCACTCAGTTCCAGCCTCCACAGGGATGCCCCAGGCAGCATTCTAGCTCGGCCCTGATTTTGTAACAGCTTTCTCTTTTAAAATCCCTTTGGTATTTAATATTTAGGAATGTCTTCCCTGGAGACCCTTGTACTGTGTTAAGTGCATAAGTCTGTTACGTGAATAATTAATAAAAGGAATGTGGAGAGATGCTTGAGGTTCAGAAGGAAACAACATACATGGGGGTGAAAGGAGTTTCTGGTGAGGGAAAGGTGGGTGCAGTAATACTCCAGCCACCAGGGTCCCCTCATGACTAGTCCTCCACCCCTTGTTATGGTTTCAAAGATGAACCCAGGGCCTCTCTCTGGCAGGCAATATGTGAATTCTAGCACCAGAACCCAGATTTGAGGGGTAAAATTTTCTATCCGTGCAAGTGCTGATGAAATAGGATGGTCTTTAATTTGGGCATAGTGAAGCATATTTAAGTTTAAAGAAGAGTAACTTTTTTAAAATGGAAGTTTTTATGCTGTAGCACTCTTGAAAATAAAGCGTCTTCTGTCCATTGACATGTTAAGAACAGGCAGTGACCTGTCCCTTTTGGGTGTTTAGTATGATAGAGATCCAGCCACCAGTCTCTCGACCTTCTGATTTTCTGATTCTGGTTCTCTAAGAACTCATTGAAACCTTATTTCACCTTTCTAGGGGCTCACAACCTCACCTGGAGGGCTCCTGAAAGCACAGGTGTCTTGGGGCCATCTCTAGGGTTTCTCAGTCAAGGGCAGCCTCAGACTTGATTCCCTTTCAGGTTGTTCGTTGTTACGTTTGCCCATTTTACACATTGGACTGTCTTTTTATTGGCGAGTAGTAGACATTCCTTAAATATTCTGGATACAAGTCTTTTATCAGATATGATTTGTAAATTTTTGCCATTCTGTGGATTGTTCTACTTTTATGATCTATTTATGTGGAGTTTAAAAATACTTCTTCCAAAATGTTAAATGTCTTTAGCATGAGTCTGACAAACATGAGGTCCCGAGTTTCATTTCTGGCACCCCTTAGAAAAGGAAATACTAAGACATTTTATGAGTTCTTTCTTAAAATGTTGGGAAATTTCTTAACTATTTCCTTATTTTCAAAATGTAGTATATTGTACAGAATAATAGCTATGAATAGTGTTTGTAAACTATATAATACACTGGAAGATATGTGTTAGATGAAAGGCATATAACAAAACAACTATCTCAAGTAAATTATGTTTAAGAAAATCTGAAACTTATATGTAGGAAAATGATACGAAAGAACTCCATCAAAATGGTGGTGGTCATTAATGACTAAGAGAATAAGTGTATTATTTCCTTTTCCTTATGTTTTTTAGATGATGTCTAAGCATTTTTTCTTACCGTAAAAATAAAAGAATGTAGGAAATTTTGTGACCCAGAGGAAAGAGGAAACTCTTAGAACAACAGGAGAGGATGTTCCTCCTTAATGTTGTCAGCACCCGCAGCGTGGGAGTTAGCGTGGAGCCAAAGAATAGATGCTGCCAGCAGCCTTTAACTCGGGGCTGTGCATCTCAGAAAAATAAAAAGTCACATTTCTAATGTTCTCTGCTATCTCCTCCTCCATTTCTGCTGTCTTCAGTTGTGTTATTGACTCAGTATTCCTGGACTGATGTATATTACAAATTTGAAATTCCTAAAAAACCAATTAGAAATAAACATGAATCATACTCTCCATTGTTCAGTATTGACCTGAAGAGGTTGCCTACTCTATGCTGCTCCTTCGGTAGTAGTGTATCCCGTCAGTCTCTGTCACTTCAGAACATAATTTCTGTGGGTATCAAAGTTTGAAAAACTGTAAGTCTGTTGGGGAAATGTTTTTTCATAATAGGCCACTGAGGAATGCAGTTAAAGTAGCTATATAACGTGCTCTAATTCAAATAATAGATTTGTTTACTTGCACTTTTAGTTTGACCATATGAATTTAGTAAAACAATCAAATAATTTACTTAAAAATAATTATATATTTGTTTTTAATTATGAAATTTATGAAAAAGTAAAACATTCCATAACTAAATAAGAAAATAGTTATTATACTGAGTATCATCTTTAAAGTAGTACAGACTTCAGAGTACAAGACATAAACCAAAAAGATTCTTACAAAAAAGAAACAGATAAAACTTTCTTTTCAACAAACTAAGGCTGTGTACTTATTATGAATTAACAATTAGGCAGTTATTGGTTATCAGAACTGGTTGAATACTCACTGTAGAATAATTGATGTGCTATAGATTCTTAGTACTTTTTTCTATTATAGAAACTATAGTTATTAATTGAGAAACAGTTGCAATGCAATTAAGTCTTAGCTTAATAAAAAAATTTTTCTATTTAGGAATTGGTAATGCTTCTTTTAGAATATAATGCTGATACAGCGGTGGTAAATGGGAATGGACAGACAGCAAAAGAAGCCACTCATGATAAAGAAATCAGGAACATGCTCGAAGGTAAATATTACGGATGTTAACAAATTTACTTGACAGCCAAAGTCTAGAATATGAGTAAAATGACTTGTGAAATACCAAAAGAGGTGACAGCAGTATCATTGTTCTCTGCTGATAAGGTCATTGTAGAGTCATTGTTTAGGCTAAATATAGGAATGTTTCCTCATCTATAGCTTTTACATTCTTTACAAAAACAAAAAAATCCCCAAGAAATTAGAAACATGAAGGAATATGGCCAATAAACTGATAAAGCCTGACTTTGAAGGAATATGGAAATGCAGGACAGAAGCGTGTAGCTGTTGTGCTTCCTGTGGTACCGGGGAGATAGCTGTGGTTGGCTTCGTCTCTCTGAGTACTTCATCGTAGTATAATGGATGACAGTAATTTCTTGATGGATCAGCTTCATTGTTATGAACATCAGAGATTAAATTGCATTTAAGGCCTATGAGTCTGAAATAACTCAGATTTCTGTAACATACTTTGAAACAAGAACATTTCCATACATACATTAGGAAATCCTTAGGCAATAGTATTTTTCTCTGACTGGCCAGGGCTTCACTGTAATTATTTTTTGATAGTATTTCTAATGTAGAGAAAATAAGAACCTCAATTTCCACTTTATAAATAAACATACTGAATTAGAATTTCAGTTTCTAATGTCTCATTTTGTTTACTTTGAAATTAAGAGATGGGCAGTGTAATTTTGTATTTAAAGGGTTTTGATTTCTTAGTTGTAATTGTTGGTATTTTTATCTCTAAAAACTAAGGTCCTGCTTTTTTTTTTTTTTACTACTATTTTCCAATTGAGCTTGAGAATTGAATTCTTCTCATTTGTTCTGTAGTTACAGAATGACTTCTGCTTGTCAGACATCTTTAGATCAGTGTCTCCACTTGATCCTGCATTTAAAATGACTAATTGTCAACAAAAAAAGCACATCGACACATAACCTCTTTTATCAGGCACTGTATCATGATTTTTGGGACATGCAGAATATATTACATGTGGTCCCTGCCCTTCAATAAATATCATCTAATTGAGAGATGAGGCGACTGTCTTTGATCCTGTCCTATCATTTTAATGTATCGAGATGAGAACCCAGAACTGAGGTTTTCCTGCCAGAATGAAATATTAGGTTAGTGTGACAAGCTGACATTTAACAAGGAGAATTGCAAAGAATGCTCTAAGGCTTTTCCAAAACCCAAACCGTCCAAGGGCAGGGGCTTAGTTGACTTTATGGTTAATATGTTTTGTCAGGTCATGTGGTTAAAGCCTGGGAAATAGAAGTAGAGAATCATTTGACCATTTGCAGTTGTTATACTACATTGTCTATAAAGACAAACAAATAATGATTCTGTTCTAATGAGATCCCCATAGCTGGATGGAGTACCATTCATGGAGTGGAGCAGTAAATGGTTGTCAGGGAACTAAAAGAAGTACATTGCGCAACCCACTAAGACCATAGATAGATCAGAAACCAGATCATAAAATAATGCACAGAGAGATAGGAACTGCTTTCCCCCAGAGAGACAAACATAGGGAGCCACAGTTTAAGTCATATCTGAATATCTGAACTGCTGTTTGAGAGAGGGATGACCTTCTTTGTGGCAGAACAACTGCAAGTCGGTGGCACAGTTGCTGGAGGCCCAGGCAGTTTGTCTTGGGTCCAACATACTGTTATAAATGTCATAGCTTGCCTTGAAGGGTTTAGTGAGTTTTCATGACTAGAGGTATTTGGGGAGAGGGTAGACTGCTGCTTGGCAGGGACTAGAAAAGAATACCTTCTTTCTCTTTTATTTTGAAAAATTGGCAATATTTCTCTGGCTATATTTCAAGGGTAATACATGCCTTGTGTGGTGATGCATGCCTGTAATTCCAGGTACTTGAGAGGTTGCAGGAAGAGTCTAAGTTCTAGGTCAGCCCGGACAATTTAGCAAGACCCTTTCTTAAAATTAAAATAGGCCTGGGATGTAGCTCAGTATTCTCTGGGTTCAATATCTGGTACCACCAACAAGAAAAAGAAATACAATGAACATTTGTGAGTCCTTCATCTAGATTCATCAATTACTAGCATTTTATCACATCTAGTTTATTCTTTTATATGTGATTTGTATTTACTTTTTTTTTTGTTGGTGAGGCATTTGGGAGAACTTTGTAGACATAGTGATACTTTTCTCCTTAATACTTTGGTATATTTCTCTTAAAAACAAGGATGTTTTATTACATAATCATGTAAGTTTAGCTGTTCCTTATTGTCTGTAGAGAATTAGTTCCAGGATACCATTGTATACCAAAATCTGCAGATGCTCAAGGTCCTTATATAGAACATTTTTGTAAATAATGGAAGAACATCTTCCTGTGTAGTTTATTTCTAGATCACTTATTATATACCTCATACAGTAGGAATACTATGCAAATAGTTGTTATACTGTATTGTTTAGGAAATAATGACAAAAAATGTGTATATGTGTACACAGAGATTTAAAGAAATATTTGCAGTCTGTGCTGGTTAAATCCACAGATGTGGAACCCATGGACTGAGGGGAAAAGTTATAGCTCAGGTTAATACCTGCAGGAGTGGAGGTACGTACAGGATGGGTGGGGATGCCTCAGAGAGCTCATAGGTCAGTGTTACAGGATCAGCGAAAGGAAATGCTAAAGAACACAGTGACTGCCAGCAACCAAGGGAAACACTGAGAACTCGTATGGATGTGGAGAGTTTGGGTGTGGAACTGAAAACATGAGACTGGGAGATGAGGACACCTAAAAATGCAAGTTGTTTCTGAGGACAGAACTCATCTAGTCCTGACTGTTTCTGTGTTCAGCGTGTGTCTCCTATCATTTACCTGTGATATTGTCACTTTGTCTTGACCAAGAATTAGTATACAGTAATTTTTTTTGGGGGGTGGGTAGAGTCTTGCTATGTAGTTCTGGCTATCTTTGATCTCACTATGTAGCCCAGGCTGGCCTCAAACTCACAGCGATTCTCCTGCCTCAGCCTCTTGAATGCTGGGATTACAGGCAGGGGCCACCAATCCAGTTTAATTATTAACTCTTAATAAATGTTCATGTGTTCCCCAGCCCCCAGAACCCCCTATCTCCTCTCTGTTCATAACTTGACTTGGGCAGGAAGATTACCAGGACAATTTTCCCCCTTTATGGCCTTTGGCCAGGATCAATGGAGTTCCTGAGCCTTTATATGAAATTATTTCTTTTCTGTCAGCCAGAACAGAATTCAGATTTATCAGAAATGAGGCCTTGTGGATATATTCCACTCTTAAATTGGATTGCCACTTGCTCCTTCCCTGCAGAAAATGATTTGAGAAGCAGCATCACAGATAGGAGCATGAACTTTGGAGTCAGCCTTCTCAGGTTCCAATCCCAGCTCCTCCAGTGTGTGACCTTGGTTAAGTTTCTTAACCTCTTGGTGCCTCTGTTTGTCTGTAAAATACGAATAGTAATATCTACCTCAGGGTAGTTATGAGGATATGGTGAGTCATTATTTTTACAGTGTTTTGAATAGCACTTGGCATATAAGTAAGTGCTATAGTATTTGTTAAATAAAATGAATCTTCTCACATGGAAGTATTTAAGTAAATTGATATCTAACATTGTGTATGTGTCTGCCACTGTGACTTCTTTTTTCAGTACTGAGGAATGAGCCAGGGGCCTTTGCACTTAATTACATCCCCAGATCACTATCTGTTCATTTGTATTTTGAGGCAGGGTCTTGCTAAGTCACCCAGACTCTGTTCAATTGTGATCCTGCCTCAGCCTCCTAGAGTTCAGGGATTATAGGCATGCACCACTACAGATGTATATGTATTTGTGTGTGTGTGTGTGTGTGTGTGTGTGTGTGTGTGTGTGTGTGTGTGTGTGTGTATGGCTGGTTTTTTTGTTTTGTTTTTTGTTTTTTTTGGTACTGGGGATCGAACTCCTGATCTCACCTTTGCCAGGCAGTCCAGAGTTAATCCTTAAGTGTTACTTTTCTCATTGTAAGGTTCTGGAAAATACAAATCCCATTGCCTACTGGTCTGAGCAATTATGTAATAGTGTTGCAGTATGGAAAAGTAATTGACAGTTATCTGTGGTGAGTGTTATTGTGGATAAAAAACCTAAAGCCCTCTGAATTGAAAACTTAATTCATCTCAATCCAAAGGAAATCATACTCAGTGGCAGTAGAAGGCAGTGTGAATAACAAAGCTTGCGTTTGAATTACACTTCATAACATTCTTATTTTTCTCAGGGTCACTTTATTTTTTATACATCTTTATAATGAACTTGCTAGTAAGGTCCTGACTGGTAGTAATGTAATACTTTTTTTTTTTTTCTTTTTGCAGCTGTAGAAAGGACTCAACAGAGAAAGCTTGAAGAATTACTCTTAGCAGCAGCAAGAGAAGGCAAAATAGCAGATCTTACAGCTCTGGTAAAACAAAAAGCATCATTTCTTTATATTTTGGAAAATTTTCACTTAATGTTATAATCATAATAGTGGACCATAGAATCAAAAAAAACTTACAGAGATCAAAAGGACAAACATCCTTAAAAATCTAACAACATTGAGATGGTAATAGTTTAAACAGGACACATTATAAATACTGATTCCCTACCCAATTTGATATATGTCCTCATCCCTTACTGCAAGCTGATGGATAAAGAATCCAGTTTTTTATAGCAAATAGTTAATGTAAGGACAACTTTAAATTTTTTTTTATGAAGCCAAATTAAAGTTGAAGCCCAGTAAGTAAGACCCTGTAAAGGAATATGTTTTTCTAGTTTTGATGAACAATAATTTCTGAAAGGAAAACTGTCCATCTAGAAGGAACAAAGAGTGGACAGTGTTTTGGAGTATTTATGTCATGTTAGAACAGACTAAAAGCTTTGCCTGCCTTTTTTTTTCTTCCTAAGAGACCTACTTTCCAGTTTCCATTTCCTACAATGTCTCATTAAACATGAAACTCTAAATATATTCTGAATTCAAGACTGAGGCATTGCCATTTGCTCTCAACTTATTTCAGCTTATTTGAAAAGGCTTCTTTGGTTTCTAAGTATAGTGTCTCTGAAACATTTTTTAAATTTCACGAGATGGAGACTATATAAAGAAGTTTCTAAAGCAGTAAGGTGGGAGCAACATATTCAGTATAACTTTGACATTTACGTATTTAACATCTATGGTTTTAACTTTTCTCTGGGCTGCTTATGGTGCCCGATTTGTAGTCTCGCTGGCATGGGTGTGAAATGCAAGCCTGCTAGGAATGAGCAGATCAGGGGTGGGTGGGCAGTCCTGGCAGAGGGTGTGGTATCTGTCATCAGGGCATTGTGAGTCCTGGGCACAGCCTGAGGTCTTGTGGCACCTGAGGACAAGTTCAGGAGTGGCAGGGTTAACTGGTTTGGTGAGCAAGATGCCATGGATAGTGCAAATGCCAAGGAGCCCAGCTGTTCTCCCAGCTCTGCTTGAAATACCTTCCTGTGTATCATGGGAGGAGGTCTATCCTTAATGTGTAATTCTGTATTGCATTTCTTTTAACTATTAGCTCAACAGGCCCAATCCTCCTGATGTTAACTGTGTGGATCAGTTAGGAAATACACCCTTGCACTGTGCAGCTTACCGGGCCCATAAGCAATGTGCCTTAAAGCTTCTAAAAAGTGGAGCAGACCCTAATCTGAAGAACAAAAATGGTAAGCATGCTGATGATGGCCATCATTGGGCATTCTGAATCCATAAAATCAGTACTATAAGAAATTACTTCTAATATCTAGCCTTTGTTAAACTATATGATCTCTGTTTTTGAGGTTAAGGCATTCACAAAATCTTAATTTTCTTCTCAGTTAAGACTTAACTATTTAATAGTGGCTACCTCCTTTTCCACACAGTGACAACTGAGACAGATCTTTCAAGGGAAAGATAAGTATAGTTGCTTCTCATTATTTGCAGTTGTCATGATCTACAAAGTTGTCAGCAATGGTGAATTAATGAATCCTGACACCTTGCTCTCGGGGAAATTCCGGGTTAGGTTCCTGTGAGCCTCTTGTCACAACATTTTCATCTGTTGATTAACACTTCACTTGCATTATGGGTGTTTCTCTTTAGAAGCATCTCATTGGGTATGAAGTACTCATTAACCCTCAAGTTGTGAGCAACACTATCATAACTCAGGTTGGGATGAAGCTTCTCTAACTGTGTGTTCTCTGGAAAACACATAACATTCTTTTGCAGCCCTTCACCAATGTGTTTTGGGGCCATTTGAAGCATTGAAATTACCAACAACACAAAAATGTGGCACTAAATATGGACACTGCAACAATGATATTGTCTCTTCTGAGGGCTCAAACAAGAATGCCAAGTGTCACCTTATTTCTACCTTGGCTTGTAGAACAAGCTGAGAAAGTGAGTGTTGTGCAGCTCACAGTTTTCACCACTCTGGGAATGTCTGTGAATGAGAAATCGCCACAAGCTGTGATTTTGGTAATTAACTTTTCCCAATAGGCATGTTGGTAAGCAATCTGTAAATAATGAGAATTGACTATATGTGCACACAGTACCAAAAGTAGAACTGGATAACCAGAAGAGAAATGCTACAGGGTCTCTGGTCTACTCAAAAGGAGAGCAGCCCATCTAGGACTCTTCCATTGCCTTCTCCATGGCTCCCTGCTGCCAGCCTGGGCGAGCACTCGTCAGTGTTCCATCAGGGCTTTGTGTTTACCTCCATCAGGGCCTAAATTGCACTGCATACTGTTGACTTATGGAGCTTTTTCTCCTGGGGCTGAACTCCTAAGAGCAGTGCTAATATCTTACTGTCTAGTGTAGCCAGCACCTAGAGAAACAGGTAGCACAGAACACTGTCGAAGGGTAGCATGTCAGCTGAAGATTTGCACTAGTTAGAGGATGTTTTGTGAAGGAATGAATGTTTGATATAGACTCTGAAATCCTAGTAGGATTTTAAAAACTTAAATGCTTCTACTGTACTTGCACCTCTAACAAAATGACCGCTCCACATGTAGCTTCTTTTTTAAATATTAACACATTGCTTTTATTTTCAAATAAGATTCTGGTAAACAGGAATTTGAGAAATGGCATTCCAGGCAAGGAAAAGATCATAAGATGAGCATTAGGGTGAAAAATGTAAGTGGAGTTTAGGTGACAGCTCCATTTTGGCACAATCAAGGGCTCAGAAATACTGGGTAGTCCTACAGATACCGGTTAGGCTTGTAGAGTGGAGAACCTGGAAGTGTGCCACCGTATCAAACTCTTAAATTTAGAAGGTCACAAGAACCTTAAGAGAGATGAATGAGCAGTGAGAGGGGTGAGGTGCTTTTCGAAGATGAATATGATTACAGTGCCTAACAGATTGTGATAAACCCAAGAATGTGGAGGGGGGACCAGTAGGACCACTGACGTAAACCCTTGGTCACGTAACCCTTGGTGAGAAGTAATCAGGACCTAAACAGTATTGACATTAATAAGAGTAAAAAGAAAATACTGTGGAATCTCCTGCTTCTCCTCCCTTGCTCGACTGGCCCTTATTCTCTTACCGAGCCCTTGTATTCTGTCCAGTAGAAATCTAATGGGAGTCACATATCATTTTAAGTTTTCTAATAGTCACATTTAAAAAAAAATGAAAACCAGATAAAATTAATGTTAGTATATCTTACTTAAAGCAACATGTAATCAATAAAATTAATAAGGTTTTTTTGTACCCTTTTTCCTGCTAAGTCTTTGAGATTTGTGTGTATTTTACACTTACAGTGTATTTCATTTTGGACTAGCCACATTTCCGGTACTGAGTAACTACATACATGAGATTACTACCTGCTATATTGGACACCATAACTTAGGTGCCCCAAACTCTTCAAGGCTGTCTAATCAGTCATCCCGTCCTCACCGTGCATATGCTGTCCTCTGCCAGAAATGCTGACCCGTCTTGTAAGCCCTAGTCTCACTGCAAGAGCAGGCTCAAACTGCTTCCTGAGAGAGACTTCCCCTGAATCCCTGGGGTGGATATAGGTTCTTTGTAGAATAAAAATTAGATGAGAAATTGGAAGAGAGAGAAGAGAAGGCACTCAGGAGAAGGAAGCGAAACATTAGTTTCATGGAATCTAAAGAGAGAGAGAATACAGAGTAAAAGACTAGAATTTACTGGAGTCTTGTACAACTGAGGCAGAAGGAGATAAATACTGAGAGAGGGCCGTGGAATTGGGTAGTCAATGCTCAGTGGTCACTTTAGAAAGAGCAGTTTCCACTGGCTAGTTGGATAAGAACTGGGTTAAGGGGTTAAGGATTGAGTAGCAAGCGAAGCAGCTGCGGAGGTAGTACTTCTTCACTCTAGTACTTCCACTGATGCACAGAAGAGGTGGTGAGTGGAGCTTTATTGTTTGTGGTGCTGGGGATCAAACCCAGGGCCTTGCATGTGGCTTTGACACTGAGCCACCTCCCACCTTCCAAGTGGACTTTTTGGTTTTTGTTTAGGCAAAGGGAAATTTAAGCATATTTTAAGACAAAAGAGAGTTTCACAATTTGTGATAGAAAATGTAATTTTTAAATAAATTAGCATTTTTGGTAATAGCAAAAAAAAATATGTTTAATGAAAGAGGCTCACTTTTTAATGAAGGAAACTGTAAACACAACTGAAGGACGTGAAAGAAGCAGAGAGACAGACAGATATATATTTTTGGTGTAGAGGAACTCACCACCAAAAGGATAACCATTCTCTTCGGATTATTTTATAAATTGAAATCAGTCCTAGCAGGAGTTCTCAGGGTTTCTGTAGAACTTGACTAGCTGATTCTAAATTTATGTAGTAGACTCAGTAGCTCACAATTAGGAAAAGAACTTTGGGTCTCATTCTGCTGGATAAAAGCACCAATTATAAACCTATGGTAATTAAGACATTCATTAGCTCAACCAATATTTATTGACTGCCTGTCAGGTAATATTCCAGGGACTAAGTAAGGATCTAGAGCACTAAAGAAAACAAAGGAGGTAAGTCTGTTTTCATGGAACTGAAATCTATGAAGTGGGAGATGGTGGGAAGATTTAGAAGTCAGCAGTGTTGTGATCTGACATGTGGTACAGGATATGATCTGCCTACTCCTGAGTAGAACAGATTGTAGGAGGATGAGGATAGAGACAGGTAGCAGGGAATAATTCCAGAGTGAGAGATGGTACCGACTGGGGTCAGGATGGTAGCAGTATAGATGGCAGCTAAGTAGGTTTTTTCATACCATTTTTCATACCATTTTTAAGGTACAGTGGTCAGGATTTTCTGATGGTTTAGGTGTGAGGTATTCAGGGAAGAGTATTTGACCTGAGCTCATGGAAGAACAGATTTTTTCCACCTACTAAAGAAGGGAAGGTGGCAGGTAAGCAATTGCTAAGTATTAGGAATTTGGTTCTTAAAGACATTTAAAATCTGAAATTTCTTATACAAATCAAGTGAGGCATTTGAAATTAGGAGTTTGAGATTAGTGTAAAATTTGGGGCAGACAAAGAAATTGGGGCATTATTAGTGCATAAAATTATTCAGAATCATGAGACGGATGAGATCTTCCAGCAAGATCCTGGCATTGATGTTAGTTTGGCATAGGTAAACAGGACCAGGTAGTTTAGAAATTAAAGTATGTACATATGGGAGCTTGACAGATAACGAAGATGGCATTAGGTCAGCAGGCAAAGAATTGAGTAAATAATGCTGGGACAGTGTTAGATAACTGCAGATGCCTGTGTTTCATACTGATTGCTATATTCCAGCTACTTTAAAGATCTAAACAGATAGTACAAATTCTGTAACATCACAAAAGGTTCAGCTTTGGGTTACAGTGGAATTATAAGGAGTAGATTTACCTCTCTTCCCATACTTCTACAGATGTTGTATTGGAAGTCCTAGCTAGTGTAATAAAAAGTAAACTCTTATTCACAGATAATATGAAGATCCATGTTTAAAAAAATCAAAAGAAGCTGGCAACCTGTTAAAATAAGTGAGCTAGTTCAGTATATAAAAACCAATTATATTTCTGAATATTAGAAATTGAATTTGGGGCCGGGCATGGTGGCTCCTGCCTGTAATCCCAGCACTCGGGAGGCTGAGGCAGGAGGATCATTGTGAGTTTGAGACCAGCAAGTGAACTCAAGGCCAGCCTGAACGGCATAGCGAGACCCTGCCTCAGACAAAAAAAAAAAAAAAATTGAACTTGGAAGAGCATACTATTTACTGTAGGCTTCAGTTTTTATGAAACACTGAGGAAGGAACTTGGTTAAGAAAATGTACAACACTGTACACTGATAACCACAGAATTTTGGTGAGAAAAAATATAAATGGAGATGGGTACTATTTTCAGGAATGAGGTGTGACATCATTAAGGTATCAGTTTTCTTCAGACTGACCTAGCTATTCAGTGGCTACCTGCTCAGAATCCAAGAAGACTTTTTTTGATAGACATTATTAAATTGATTATCAAAGTTACATAGAAATGAAAAGTGAACCTAGTCTACTCAAACCAACTTGAAAAAGAGTAAAGTTAGAAGCTTTATCCTACCCTATGTTAGGACATTGTGGTCTTAGTGTAAGACTAGAGTTAGATCAATGAAATAGAGAATTCACAAATCAACCATAAACCATGGAGTCGGTGTACTTTTTTTTTTTTTTTTTTGTGGCATTAGTAATTCAATCCAGGGCCTCAAACATAGTAGGCAAGTACTCTACCACTGAACTATGTGTCCAGCCCTTATTAGTTGATCTTTGATAGAGGTAGTAAGGTATCAGTGGGAAAAGAAGAAAATTTTCAGTAAGTAGTATTGGAAATGTTGAGTATCAGTATGCTAAACAGTGACCTTTGTCCCTGATTTCATGCTGTGTATGAAAGTTAACTCTTAGTGGATCACAAAAATGCATAAGATGAATTCATAAAAATCTAAAAACAGAGAAATTTTTAGTTACTTTGGGTTTTGGCAAAGATTTCTTAAATATACAAAAATCAAAATACTGATAAAAATGGACTTTGTTAAAGTCCAGTTGCTTTTGTTAAAGACTCAGTTGCTTTTTTTAATTGTTGTGAAAATGCTGGCTGTTGCATGGCAGAAAATATTGGTGAAACCTGTATGGAACAGTGGACTTTAACTTATATAAAAACCACTTTTAATTCAATAGGAAGATAAGGAATCCTGTTTTGAAAAGATTCAAACAGAAACTTCACCAAAGAATATACACAGATGAAAAAAAAAAAATCCCACAAGACTGAAGTCTTCACACAGAGATAGAAAACTTAGATTAAAATCCACCCTTATTGAAAAATCATTTACATGAAGACCAGAGAAGTATGTACTATGATGTTTATTTTAGCTATACTTAAAATAGTGAAAAAGTGGAGACCAGCTTAACTACTAAATCATCTTGGTTTATTATTGCAATGACACTAGAATAGATAAAACTGGAGCTACATATATCAACATGCATAAATGAAAACCCTAACTTGAAGACTGATAGGTGCATCACACCATAACTTTATCATTGAAACTTTTTTCACATTGAAAAACACTTTGTAAATGGATGCATTCCTGAATAATAAAATTAGACATATGAGAACAATTAATACCAGTTTAAGGATCATGATTACCTTTGAAAGAGACAGTTTATAGGATAATTTAGCATTGAAAAGCAGAAATGAAGGGAGAGTACAGATGTCTAGGGAGGATTTCCCTGAAGGGCTTCGTGAATTACAGAGCAACAGCAGCAACCGGAGCATATAGATCAGATTTTATCTACCAGTTATTATTGAACTAAAGTTGTTTTCTACCTTGAATTTAAGGTACCAGAACCCTCAAAGTGCTACAAAACCAGAAACTGATGTTAAAGTGTAATGCCAAGTCTCTACCACTTTGACAAAGACTTGAATAAAATGCTTTTTCCATCAAAATTTAGGAGCAGAAGCATCCCTAAAAAACAAGAATTGACATAGTTCCTTGCCAGTATCAATCTAAGCTGAAATAAAGCCCCTCCCTGGTAAACATTGAAAGTATCATAGATATTTATACTTTTTTTTTCCCGTACCAGGGATTGAACTCATGACCTAACAACACTTGCCAAGCAAGCACTTGTGCCGCTGAGCTAACCCCCCAGCCCGTAAATATACTTTTAAAATTCAATGTTTTTTCAAAGTTAAATATTCCTGTTGAAGCTGTTACAGTGTTCTTGGTAGAGAATGGCACCTTGTAGAAAAGGCAGAATTGGAGCAAATCAACATATCTGCATTATAGAAAGCATTCAAGAGGGGGACTGGGAATATAGCTCAGTTACACAGCACCTTCCTGGCAAGTATGAGGTCCTGAGTTCAATTCGTGATATGAAAAAATAAAAATAAATGTAAAGATATAAATTACACAAATGCTATTACTTTGGAATATCGTAGGTCTTTATTTTCATACCTATTTTAAGAGCACATATTATTTGCAAAACTAATGTGAAACAAGTCAGCAAAGAAACATAGAATCACCTGTAAGACACTGAAAGACTTGGTTGCTTAGTTGCTGAGGTTTCCTGTTGAAAGCAGGGCTTTGTGCATGATAATCATGTGTTTTACTCCTGAGCAATATCCCCAGTCCCACAAGATATTTTTAAGTGTTCACAGCAACTTAATTTCTTATATAAAGTTTTAATTTTTATTAGTTTTATTGTTTGGGGTATATGATTACATTCATCCTGGGGAATTGGTACATGTACTTAACACATCTTAATTCTTCATCTTTCTCCTCTCCCTCCATTTCTTGGTCCCCATCCCTTTTGTAAAATATCTATATCCCAGGTGGGCATGGTGGCACATGTCTATAATTGCAGCACTCAGGAGGCTGAGACAGGAGAATCGCTTTGAGTTCAAGACCAGCCTGGGCTACATAAGCAAGTTTAAGGCTAGTGTGAGTTACACAGCAAGACCCTAATTAAAATTAAAAAAACTATATCTCTTTTTTCCTGTTATCTTTTGTTCTGCTGTTTATTTATATTTTGGTTTTTCATATAAGAGAACTTATGCAATATTTAAGCTTATGTATCTGATTTATTTCAGTTAACTTTATGGTCTCAAGAGTGCATCCATTTTTCTTCAGATGACTCAAGTTTATCTTTTTATGGCAGGGTACTCCAGAGTGTATAAATACCACACTGTTGTTAACCTTTCATCAGCTGATGGGCATATAGGCCACTTCCAAGATCTAGCTATTGTAAGTTGTGCTGCTATGTACATAGGTCTGTGTGTATCACTGTAATATGAAATACAGTTTTTAAAGTTTTAAATCATAGATGCCAATTCAAGAATGTAAGCAAAAGAAAGGTTGTATATAATAGAAGACTATAGTGCTGGGGATATAACTGAGTTGTAGACTTTGCCCACCATGTAGGAGGCCCTGAATTAATCCCTAGCACCATCAAAAAGTGAAATACCCCAAACCAAAAAAACCAGAAGTGTCTCATGGTATTGCAAAGCAGATGTTAGGAATCAAATGGGATGGGATTAGGACTCAAAAAGCTATTAGGAACCAACTAATGTCTCTCTCTGCACAGTCTCAGGAAAGACCCCTTCTCTCAGCAGACCACTTGTTTTGCAGTAATGACCGTCTTGTAACTTCATTCAGAAAAGCATAGTCTGTTAAGCTCAGCCGTGAACTGCAGCAGGAGCTAATCTGGCAGTATCAGATGTGTTCGTGTCTGCCCCAGAAGCGCTGTATTGGAGCTGTAGGCCCAGCCCTTGGGGGATCAGCTGTGGGATTATGGCACTGCTCACACCCTGGGGAATGGGTGTGGCTGGCAGACACTTCAGGGAGCTCATAAATGTAGAAGAACTAACAAAGTCCAGCTTCTTAGCAAGCTTCCATATTGTCCCTGAAAGTATGGTCTTCTCACCACCTTCTGTATAGTAGTATATGTGGACATAATAGGTTTTTTTCACCCAAAAGTCTAGACAATGATTATTGGTATTTGGAGGGGGGCAGGGGAAAAATATTTTACTTTTTAAAACAAATTTGTTAGTACTCCTCTTTGGTTTCTTCCAAGACTTCTAAGCTTAGAGATTATAAAGATTCAGTTTTATTTTTTTCCTCTTAATTGCATCAACTCATTCAGCAAATGCTGAGCTTCTGCTGTGTTTTAAGAACTGTCTGAGGAGCTGGAGACGCATCAACAACACAACAGGCCCTGTTGCTTTTGTAGCCTTTGTATGTGTGTATATGTATGCATGTATGTTTAAGAGAGAGGTCTCAGTAGGGCCCAGGCTGATCTCGAACTCCTGTGTGCAGGTGTTCACCTGCCTCGCCTCTCAAATAGTTGACACTGCAGGTGTGTGCCACTGCACCCAGCTCTCCTGGGGCTTCTGTTTTGATCAGAGAATATAGACCCAATATATATATGTGTTTGTGCATAGCACATATATGTAACAAGGTGCAGAAAAGTGAAATAGGGATGCAGGAGTTAGCAATGGTGGTGGAGCCACACGGGATATAAGGGAAGGACTCCCCAAAAGTGACGTTGAACACAGCAGACTAAGTGAGGGACAGAGCCCTAAGGACCTGGCAGAAGAACGTTCGCAGAAAGCAAGGGTGAGAGCTCCTGAGCTGGGAGTGCATGGCCTACCTGAGCAAGAAGAAAGTCAACAGGTGCCCAGAGCAGGCCCAGCTGGGGAGAGAGAGTGATGCAAAGGAATAGAAGGGGGTGGCCCCTTTGTGCATGTGGGCGGGAGGGTTTGAGTAGGAAACTTGATGTGCCAGTCCTACCCTGACGCTTATCTTTATGCCTTTTACCAAGTAATCTTTTCCACTGCTTATACTTTTTTTTTCTTTTTAATGTACTGGAGATTGAACCCAGGACCTGTGCACTGAGGAAATCTTTACCTCTTTTTATCTTTTATTTTTGACACAGGGTTGGTTAAGTTGCCAGGTGGGACTTGAACTTGTGAGCCTCCTGCCTTAGCCTCCCTCAGGGCTGGAAGGACACATGTGACCACCGCACACCTGGTGTGCACCTGGCTTCTCTGTGTTTTAAGAATTTTTTTTGTCCTCTTGCCTTGCCTTTCTCTTCCATTATCAGTGTATACTTCTAATGATTGCTCTAATATCTGAGGATCTTTCCTGCCCTATTCTTATTTTTTAAGGATTACTTTTGATGTTCTCATGTGTTTCTTCTTACAAATGGCATTTAACATAATCTTGTTAGGTTCCTATTAAAATACTGTAAGGATATGAACTTGTATTCTGCGTAAGTTAATTTGAAGAGATGGCATCTTTTGTATTGTGCATAGTTTTAAATGTTACATCATTAATATCTTTTCCTTTTATTTTGTTGTGGTTGGTGAGAAATGTACGTGTTTTAAAATGACTAGTTATAGAGCTTATGAAAATAGGAAGGTGATTTCATTTAATTCAAAATGTAAATTCTGTCCTGTTGCTATGTGCTAGGCAGTTTAGACAGTTCAGAAATGAGGCGGTGCCCTCAGATTTCATCTAGTTGGCAGGAGCTCAAAATTTATTTTTGGTATTAGGACAGAAATCTATGAAAGAAATCATATCTTCTTGCCTGTGGCTTGAAGGAATTGTTTCTCAAAAGCGCGCTATATATAGACAGAATGAGAATAACCCAGAATTGGCAGGTCTTTATAAGATATCTTATGTGCTAGGTAGAAAAGCTAAATTGATCATTAATTTCTCAGTTAACTTTTTTAAAAGTTCTTTTCTTGCTAAAGAAGTAACGTATCATCAGCCCTAGCTTCACGCATCAGCTGTTTTATAAATGTTCCTCTGAAATAAATTCAAACTCTTGACTGCCTCTCCATCTTAAAAACTCTTAAAAACATCTTAAAAACTCATTCTCAGGCTGAGGATTTAGCTCAGTGGCATAAGTGCCTACGTTGCAAGCACATGGTCATGAGTTCAATCCCCAGTACCAATAAAAAAAACAAACTTATTCTCCAAACCATCATTGTCTTTGACCTGCCTGGGGCTGTTGTTTGTGACTAGTCTCTGATTTCATGTTGCCCTTGTTTACAAGTTATTTTCCATTCAGCAGCCAAAGACATTAAAAAAAAAAAAGGATAGAAATTGCCAAAACTTAAAAAATAGAATAGTATAATTAATTGACATAAGTCTCACTCTCAGGAATTATCAAAAATAGTCAATCTCCTTTTATCTCTTCCTCCTGGATTATTTTGAAGCAGTTTTAGGTAGCATACCATTTCACCTGTAAATATTTCAGTACATTAGTAAAAATTAAATGCTCCTCAAAAAAAAAAAAAAAACACAACCTTGTGGTAGCTGTATGATCTGTGTGAGCATATTAAAAACTACTGTATACCTCAAATTAGGGATTTTATGGTATATGAATTTGTATTTTAGTAGAACTGCTTTAAATAAGACCAATAGTTTTATTCTGTTAATAGTGTAATTTCTCTAAATCATGAGATAGCTAAAGTTCACATTTCTCCAGTTATCTTACATGTTTTGTTTTTAACACTTAGAGTTTTGAACATGTCAGATAATCTTAACTTTTTTACTTAAAACCCTCCAGTGACTTTATGGTAAAAATCTGGCCTGTAACACCCCATTTATCCTGTTGTTCTTCCTTGTCTGTCTGTTGCACGGTAACTTAGCCCTACGTCAGGACCTGTTCCCTCTGTTGGAGTGCCCTTCCTCTCTTTCCTCAAGGCTGCATCCTGCTCCTCAATCCAAGCATCCCTTCCTCCCAGAGGCCTTCCCACAGCAGCCTCTCAGCTTCCGGTCTCAAGTGGTATCCCCATCTTTTTGTCAGAGCTTGACATACCATGGTTCATTTAAAGTTGTTGTTAATTTGTCTCTTTCCCCTCTTTCTATGATTCCCCTAATTCCACTTTTTTTTTCCCTGTCACATTCACCACTGAATCTCCAGGGCCTAAAATGGTGACTGGCACATAGTGGATTCTGCTAAGGATAAATGTATACAGAAATCGGCCAGTATGTACCAGGTGTTAAATTAATAAAAGTGTTAATAATTAACTGTGAAGTAATATATAGGTTTAAATAAATTCACTGTAATCACCTTACATTGTTTGGAACTATAAAGTCTGGTAATTAGTTATAGGGCCCATAGAAAACTGAAAAAAGAAAACTAATATAGTGATTTGAGGTTAAAAGCCTGACTGATCGGACTCAGTACAGAGTGTTCTGAAGTTAGTCTGGCTTCCCAGCTGAGTGGTGGCTACCAAGAAGCCACACAGAACTGAAATGACAACTTTTGATAGCTTTTTTTTTCTTTTAGGGAGAAAGAATGATTATTACATGCTGCAACTGCAGCATCCATTTTACAATACAGCAAAGCTCATGGTGATTTTTTTCCCCTTGTGTTTTACACAGATCAGAAACCTCTTGACCTTGCCCAGGGTGCTGAAATGAAGCATGCTCTCATTGGTAATAAGGTACACAGCAGCAAATTAGGTTTATGTAATATTGAGAAAAACTTTAGAATGTTTGAAATACATTGGTACATTTTTAATGAAACATGTTTCCGATAGGTCACCTACAAAGCATTGAAACGATATGAAGGCCCTCTCTGGAAGGTAGGTCAGGATGTTTTTTTTTAATTACAAAACTTGAAGGAAGAATTCTCAGATGTTCTCTTTCTGTTAAAAGCATTTTTCAGTTATTTTTCATGTGCAAGTGTTCCCTCACTTAACGATGGTTTGATTTACAATCCTTTTGACTTTACAGTGGCATGAAAAGACTTATGTATTTGGTGGAAACTGTACTTAGAATTCTGAATTTTGATCCTGTCTCTGGCGGGCAGTGTGTTGGTGTGCTGCTCTTGCCGTGCTGGGCAGCGGTAGCAGGGTGTCTGCAGGCGGAGTGACTAGCACTGCAGGGTACTGTGTTGCCTGTGTGCTTGGAAGGCTGTTTTGTATTTTTGATGTTTTTCTTTTCCATTTTTGGTGTTGTGTTGCTAGCCTTGTACATGCTAGGTAAGCACTAGCCTCTCAAGCTACATGCCCCACCTATTTGGTTTCTGCATTCTGTTGTGACTTTAGACCACTCCACTATGTATATGTGAGATGTTTAACACTGTCATGAAACAGGCCACTCTGTTAGATGATTTTGCCCAGCAGTTGGCAAGTAGGAGTATTTTGAGCACATTTAACGTGGACTTAGGCCACAAAATTGGATTGGTTAGGTGTGTTAAATGCTTTGTTTTTGTTTTTGTTCTTTTCTTTTTTTTGTCAGTGCTGGGGGTGAAACCCAGAACCTCAGCCAGACAGGGGTTCTACCACTGAGCTCCATTTCCAGCCCTTGGATATATTTTTGATGTAACAATATTTCCAACTCATGTTTATTGGGATATAATACCATCATAAATTGGGGAAGACCTATGTATGTGATTTAATCATTCTTGGATTTTAAAATGTAAACTGTTTTATACTGTGAGACTTAAGAGGCTTCCCCTGATTGTATCAATCACTGTTTTGTTGTTGTTGCTGTTGTTGATGGTCTAATACTTCTAGGTGACAATTTTTTACCAAAAGGAATAGAGAAAGTAATTTTTTCCTTACAAAATCATAGATCTGTGGAATTATTTTTGTTTTGAACATCAAACTTAGGGGAAAACTAATATTCAAGTCATCATAGATTACACATATAAAATTCTTCTGGTTCTAAAAATTTTATTTTGGAATTCAGTTATTTTGTAGAATTAACTGTGGTAAAGCACATTAATTCTTTTGCATTTGCAATCAGTTCTTCTATAAATTTGTGCACATGTATGTTTGTATTATATACAGCAAATCTAGGATTATTTTCTTTTTTTAGACATCCATTTTAATTTTTGAGGAAATTACAGTTGAAACCCACAACTGGTATATTTTCTATAAATACTCCTGAACAGTATTGTCAAAACCATAAATTATTCACAACTGATCTTATCAGTGTGGCATTTCTTCTGTTCCTGTAGTGAGTGGTTATGTTTTCATTACTGCATTTGGTACCTACGCTCATGCTTGATCATTTTTTTAATGTTCAATACTACTCTCTAGATGAAACATTCTGATACAACTGTCAGAATTTTATTTTTATCATTCAAGTATCTGATTCTAGATGTATCAGCTTGAGAAACCTTTGCCATTCTTTCTTTAGAGTTCAAGATTTTTTGGCTGGAGATTATTCTGGGTAGTGTTAGAACATGGAGTCCTTTCTTGGTATAGGAAACAGTAAGTAGCCTTAGATTTATTAAATTTCAGTGTGTAGATTTTGGAAGACTAAAGTTTTCACTTACCTCTTTTCCTTTTGTCTTGGTATTAATAATTATTTTGAAGGCCTGATGCAGTCCACAATGTTTATCGCCAGGGATGCAAACATCTGACTCAAGCAATATGCACGGTAAGATGAGACAAAAGTATGAAATCAGTTCTGCAAATGATTGCCCCGAATCATTTGTAAAATTGTGAGATTCTATAGAAGGGTGTAGAAAACACTTGCATATATTTACATTTGAAAACAAATGAAATTGTGGAACCTGTTTTGAAACATATATAATCATTTAATAAAAAATACCTCTATGTATTTGTGGTGTAAGAAATGGGTCATCCGAAAACATCTATGCAAAGCTTTTAACAGTTAGCGTGTGTGTTTGTGTGTCTTTGTGCATGGGTAAATCTGGATAATGGACATTTTTCTGAGGTTAAAATAAGATTTAAAGCCTGTGTGAAAATCAGGAGACTTAATTCTCAAGACCCACTTGCAGCTGTTTTATTTTTACCAGCCAAGAGGAAAAGCAGGTTTCTCTGCTTTAGGGGACTGCTCAGAAGTGGTACCCAGAAGTGCTTTTTAGTTTCCTGCTTGGAGTTAGTGTTGTCAGAGCTCCACAGTCTGTCTGCCCTTAGCACACATAACCTGCTTTTCTCCACATCAACACTGGGGACCATTGTCCTTCCGTGGAGTGGGGGTTGTTACAGCTTCAGCCACCTCCACTAACAGCCCAGCACAAGCCTGGCCTCTCCCTGCCCTTGAACCCCTTCCTCCTTTCATGGTTGACTGACAAGCGGGCTGGCGAAGCTCCCTTTCACCCACCTGATCTTTCCATCCCTCCTGTTTGCACAAACCTGCATCCTCTAGTCTTCTGGCTTTTCATTCATCTACTCAGCTGGCTGTTTTTCTCATTCTTGTCTTCTATAAAACAATGAACAAGTTAGTCTCCTTTCTTGGTCTCTTGCTTCTATGGAATTGATTTAAGTCCTAGCACATTATGCCTTGCCTAGTATTATAAGTTTTAATTTCTTACATAATTGTCTGATTAAAGTCTACATCTGTGAATCATAAATCAATACAAGCTAATGGACATTGAGTGACTCCGATAAAGCAGATTCTGTTCATGTTCCAGTTTCTTTTCTTTCCCTACTTTTTAAAAAATCAGTATACTACAAGTTAATAAGTTTCATTTTGGTGGCTTTTTCCATGTACATAAATATATTTCCGACATTCTACTTTCTTAAGGGAGAAATTTACCTCAAGGTCACTTTTCTTATAGCTATACATTTTTAAAAATACACATGACATAGAAATGGTAAATGCACATGACATAGAAATCACCATCTTAGCCATAGTATATCTTTACATTGTTGTGCTCTGTTAACATCATCCAAGGAATGCTTTTCAATTAGCCAAGTTGACATTGGACCCATTAAACACTAATTCTTTGTACCCTGCTTCCCCCAATCCTGTTCTACCTTGTGTTTCTCTGAATTTGACTATTCTGGATACCTCATTTAAGTGGAATCATAAGACATTTGTGTTTTTCTAACAGGGTTATTTCACCTTGAATAATGTCCTCAAGATTCACCCAATTTGTGGCTTATGTCAGAATTTTTTTTTTAATTTTGAATTTAAAACATTTAACTTTGGCAAAAACATATTATTTACCATCTTAACTATTTTTGGGTGTACCATTCAGTTGGTTTAACTATATTTACTTTGTAGTGAAACATACATCTGAAACTTTTTCACCTTTCAAAAATGGAACTCTGCACTCTGGACTCCATTTTCTACCTCCAGCCCCTGACAAGCACCATTCTACTTTTACACCCTGTGAGCTTGACTACTTGAGACACCTCGTATAAGCAGAATCATTTAGTGCTTGCTAGTGACTAGATTCTTTTATTGCAACTCATGCTTTTACCATTCCTGTCTCATCCTTCCCCACCAATATGTGTTATAGCCTGGGTTAATTTGCTCCCTGTGCTAGGGATTGAACTCGGGGCCTTTACATTAGCTACATGCTCAGTGCTTTAGAATTTATTTTGAGACAGGGTCTCGCCAGTTTGTCTAGGCTGGGCTGCAATTTGCAATCTTTCCAAGACAGCCTCTCAGAGTGCTAGGATTACAGGCGTGATCACCATGCCCAGCTGCTCCCTCCCATGTGTATTATCATTGTTCTAGACACTGCATCCTGTGTGTCACCTCTGCCTCACAATGTTATAACTACTATTATATAGTTCCTTTAAATTAGTTGTGGAAAAATACATTTATACTCTATTTGTAGTGATCTGTACAATTACCTATAACCATGATCTTACCTGATACCACTTTCTTCTAGCCTGAAATAGCTCCTTTACACTTTCTTACAGCATGTGTGCCTGCTCACAGTAAATTCTCTGTTTTCGCTTACTAGGAAATATCTTTGTCTTCATTTTAGAACAGTAAATCTTGGAAGGTGGAAGTTTTCTTTCAGCACTTAGAACATGTCATACTCCTGTTTCTGGTCTCCTTGGTTTCTGATGCAGATTCAGCTGCCTGTCTTTAATGAGTCACTTTTCTGTTGTTACTTTTAAAGTTACTTTTTTGTCCTTTGGTGTTTTTACTACAGTTTTTCTAGATATAGATCTCTCTGAATTTATCATACTTGAAACTTAACTGCCTTTCTTGGAAATGCAGATTAATGTTTTTACTAAACTTGGGATGTTTTCAACCATTATTGCCTGAAATACATTTTCAGCCTCTTTTTAATGCCCTACAGATTTCTGAGGCTGTGTTTTCTTTTAAAATTTCTTTTCTTTATTTCAATTTTGGTAATTTTCAACATCAGGATTTCCATTTGATTCTTTTTTATAACATCTCTATTGGTGCTTTGTATTTGATGACAATATTTTTTTAAATTTGAACATGGTTTTCTTTAGTTTTAAACATATTTACAAGAAGTTTAAAATTTCTTGCTCTTTTTCTGGCCAATTTGTTGCTTGCCCCAAATAGTACAGTATCTGGGCCATGTATCCTGTGATGTTGGCCTTTCCTGATTGTTTGCTGCTGAGATTGCTATTGTTTGTGAAAGTGCTCTTGACATGAAATTTTCCGTGCTTTGCTCTAAATAAACTTAGCCCTAAGTTTTAGGGTCTGCTCCACTTTGTAAAACGTTCCATAAAGTCAGAGAGAAGAGAATAGAGCATCTCACACTAAAACTCCACCACCATCTACTGTTTTTACTGAAGTTAAATAGGTCTTTTTTTTTAATCACTTCAGTTTTTTAAATATATGTTTGATCAGTCTTTAGTGTCCTGGAATGCTCATTTTTTATTCAGATTGTGTGAATTTATAGACCCAGGTGGGGCATGTGCTCTGTCTTAGTAAAATTGAAAACTCTAACCTATAAGTACTACATATTTCTCCATTGTTTGAAATTTTTAATTTGTTAATGTTTTGTAATTTGTTAAATTTATTATGCATTTTTGAAGCTATTTTAAAGACTGAAATTGCACAGTATCTCTTCTAATTTTTTGCAGCCAGTATATATAATTATTTTCAGTATTTAGCAAATGCCCTACTATCTTGCTAAATTCACTTACAACTTTTGCTATTTTGTAGATTTCTAAGAATCTTCTATATATATGGTCATGCAAATAAAGATTACAGTATTTCTTTGCAATCTGTGTGTCGTTTTTCATCTTTGCTGTATTACTGGATATGACCTCCAGTACATTTTCAACATAATTGATGAGACAACATTTTTGTTTCATTTGCCATATTAAGCATAAAACATTAAAGCATTTAGCCTTTTACCATTGAGTTATTTGGTGTAGGCTTTCCATAGATGACCTTAAACTGACTGAAGAAGTTACTTTCATTTCCTACTTTATTGAGAGCTTGTGTCATGAAAAACATGGTGAATTTTGCTAAATCCCTTTTGCAAATGTGTTCTGCTTTCTTACTTCCTTAATATGTGAGGTAATTCTGGGTTGTATCCTTACTGTTATCAATGTTAAGTTCTGGAGATCCTGGCTTCTGTTGTGTTTCTTTGTTAAATGTTATTTCCTTTGTTTTAGCAAGACATTTTCTTGGCTTGGTTTGGATTGTAAGCTGTCTGCCTTGGGTGGCAGACCTGGCCTCTATGAAAACTGTGATTGGTGTGAGCTCCTTTGAATCTTTTCTGAGTATGTGTGGTTCATGGATCTGTTAGAGATGAGAGTGTACCATCTTTGGGGCTCTCCCATCTCTCTCTTGAGGTATTCCTCAGCTCTCTTTGATGTTTGTGGCCACCCCAGTTTTGCTAGGTTAATTCCCAAAGAGAAAGCCTGGGTTTCCCATGTGAGTTCTTGATTTGGTCACCTCACTGGGTACACTGCTCTTGGTCCCTCACCAGGCCCTAGGTCTTCTACAGCTCCTCTTTCTATTTTCTCCAAGAAAGCAGTGCTTTGCAACAGCCTATCAAATGTTTTTCACTTTCCATGTCCTTTGTGAGCTGATTTTTCAACAAAGCAGAAGTACATAGAGGGAGCTCACAAGATAATTGTGTATTTGTTTTCTGCAGGAGGCATCCTCTGGTAGAGACTTGAAGTGGAAGTCTACCCTTTCCATTTTTATATCCTCTCCCTTTCCAATTTTTTATTTAAAACTATTTCTTATTCTTTTTCCTACCCCATCTTTATTCATATTTCTTTGTTTGTTTGTTTGTTTGGTACTGGGGATTGAACCACCATCTTGCGCTTGCCAGGCAGGCACTTATGCTGCTGAGTCCCTGGCCTCTCCCCCATCTTTATTAACCCTATCTACTCATTCTTTTGTGCTAAGCTAAAACATTTTCAGTGCAAACAAAACATAACAAAAGAATAGTACAAAGAAGGGTATTGGAGCTTTCACTTTTTGAAAGGGTTTTAGAGTCCAAATGGAAACTTGGTTATATTTAATAGAATGTATGGAACTAAAGGTACAAACTAAAGGTACTATTACTATTTATTTTGAGTTAGACTATGAAAGCCAAATTTGACATAGATAACCTATGGTATATTTGATACTACCACTGTATGATTTTTCCTTGATTTTATCAGTGTGTTAAATTGTAGTAATATCTTGGTTTACAAACACTTTCATTGTCAAACAATTTGATTCTCAAACAGAAGCATCAACATGATTTTGCTTGAGTTCACAAATTCCACATCTAGTAACAAAAATAGCCACACAAACATAAATGCAATCAACTTTCACAACATTGTAAAACAAATTAAGTTTGTGAACAGAGGTACCACTGTATTGCGTATCATTGTCATGTAAATACTTCAAATTTTATTATAGGTAATTTTAGGATCTTACTCATTTCTCTAAGGTGAAATCCAGTGATAGCTGCCTCTTCTTTATTAAATGCTTCGATGATACCATTCATGGCTTCAGGGTTCCTAAGAATAGTCTTCAGCAGTCACGGGAGGTAATTGTCTGAATTTATTTCTCTTTCTTTCTTTTTTTTTTTTAATCAGTACCAGGGATCAAACTCATGACCATGTACTTGCAAGGCAGGCACTTAGGCCACTGAGCTGAATCCCCAGCCCTGTTTGTTTATCTTTCATAAAACTTGAAGGACATTTAAAGACATGAAAAATATAGGTTCAGTGTTCTAAGATCTTGTTGATACTATTTTAGTAGGAATAATTATGTGGAGCATTTAAAATTTGGTTTAATTTTTTATTAAAAAACACTTATAGCAATCTTTTGTTCGTAATTTGTTTTCATTTTGATTCTTTGAATGTGAGGGGCTTCTATTGGTTTTGGAAAAAAGGTTAAATGATAATTTAGTCTGCCTTTTAGGTTGGAAGCACTTTCCCAAGACTAGGCAGCTTCTAAGTCAAAAAACTTAGATTATAATCCAGGTATTCTGATACTTACAGTATAGTAGTCTCAGCCTACTTCTGTGACCAGTTGGAAATACATCAGCAAGTAAAAAAATTGAGATTCAGTTGATCAAAATTCATGGTACATTGGTTTAATGGAGAATCTGTATTCCTTCAAATCAAAGCAATATTCATAGACCGGCTAACAAACCAGCCAACCTTCCTTTCTCTCTCTTATCTTTTTTCTTCCTTTTTCTTTTCTTTTTTTCTTTCTACCTTGTGCCTTTCCTCACTTCCTATTTTTCTTTCATCTGTCTATTTCTACCTTTCTGTCTTAGTTTCTTCTCTCCTCGTATCTTTCTTATAAACTCTCTAAGGATGAAAATGATCTGTTTTCCAAAGTGATAAATTTTGGATCTACAAAGAACCCTAAATAACACATGAGTATCCTAACATTTCATACAATGTCTAAATTTGACCCTGAGTAATGTTATGAGAAAATGAGGAAAAAAGTAAAACAGGTATTTTTTTTTTTTAAGGAAAAGGTTGTTTTGTGAAATTAAAAAAAGTTGGAGCACCAGGCAGTTGGCCATTTTCAAGTGGTCTTAGTTTCTTGTGCTTATAGTTTAATCACAAGATAGCAAAATTGTGTCTAGGTCAATTACTATATAATAACTTTTCTAACCTGTCCCTAAGTGAAAAATTTTCATTCCTTAATTTTTGTAATTAATTTGAACAAATATATAAACTTGCATATGATACTTTAAAAAGTACTGGGAAAAATTTTCAAGAGACCTGTGTTGTTATTTCATTACAGTTGTTGGTTTTTGGTTCAGTTTGGTTTGGTTGAGAGAGGGTCTTGCTGTGTAGCCCAGGCTGGCCTTGAACTCACAGTGATTCTCCCACCACAGTCTCCCAAGTACTAGGATTACAGGTGTGCTACACCTTGCCTGACAGTTGTGGTTGTTTCTTTTTGGTTGTGCTGATGGTGGGGTAATATTTATTTTCTCTATGTGAACTTTATGCTTTATGGATCATTGTCGTATTATCTTTTTGGAGTAAACATGCTTTTCGCTTTTATTCAAATACTTGGATTATCTCAGAACTGGCTGGAAGCAATCGAAGAGCATTCTGCTTATAGCACCCACTACTGTTCCCAGGATCAGGTGACTGATGATGAAGAGGAAGATGGACTTTCTGCTACAGAGTTGAAGGAATCCTTACAGGTTAATAGAACGTAATTTGGTCTTTATCTCTAACTCTATCATGCAGGTTTTAATTAAGAATTATTTTTTGTTAAGAGATGAAATTTTGAAATTAGGATTTCTTACAGACAACAAATAAATGAAAAAATATTCAACATCACTGGTCATTTGAGAATGAAAATTAAAACAACACTGAGATCCTACCTCACCCTGGAAAGAATGGCTGTTATCAAGAAATCAAGTAATACCAAATGCTGGAGGGGCTGTGGGGAAAAGGAGCCCTTCTCCACTGTGGGTGGGAGTGTAGACTGGTGCAACCACTGTGGAAACCAGTGTGGATTCCTCAAAAAACTAGGATTGGAGGTCCCATTCCATCCAGCTATTCACCTTCTGGATATCTTCCTGAAAGAATTAAAAATATCATACCAGAGTGATATATATGCACCCACATTTATAGCAGCACAGTTTATAATAGCTAGATCTTAAAGAAAACCTAAGTGCCCATCAGCTGAGGAATGGTTTAAAAAGATGTGGTATAGGAGCCAGGAATTTAGCTCAGTGGCCTAAACACCTGCCTGGCTAGCACCAGGTTATGAGTTTGATCCCTGGTACCAAAAAAAAAAGTGGTATTTTTATACAATGGATTACTGCCCAGCCATAAAGGATAAACTGGACACTTTTATAGGTAATTGGATGCAATTTGAGAACATACTCATTAGTGAAATAATTAAGACACATGTAAACATTGTATTGTTTCATTAGGGTGGAAAGTTGAAAGAAAAAACATGTATTATGTGTATGTATATCAAAAATAGTTAAGACAGTTGTACTACTGATTTCTCTGAGTTTGCTGAAGAGAAAGGTTTGCATTGGTATTGTTTCGATAATTGAATGCAGATGTCCTGTGTTCTGGGTGAATGATTTGAGGATGACAGTGCACAGTGTTTGTACCATTGTTGTCTCCTGGGGGAGAAAATAGTTTGGCATACAAAAAAAATGATATTATGATTTCTGACAACAATGACATAGTATTGCTTTTTCTCTCATATCCTCTTAGTATTTATGAAGTCTTTCTTTTAGCAGTAGGTCCCTGTAAATAGGTCTCTGTAGATAGGCTGTAAGGATTTGGACCAGTGCCTATGTGTATGGTTTCCTGTTAAACCCTTGCCATTGCTGAAGCAGTTGTCATTCTGTTTGGAAACTGCAGCCAGCAGGGGGAGCAGGTATAGTTTGACTTGCTGCCCTTTATGACTTCACCACACATTTCAGAATTTAAATAATGCAACCATGGTGACACATGTCCTGGCCAGTAGTTTTCTTTAAAACCACTGTAAAAATCTGTACTTTTATTGCTTAGAGGTAAAGTGTCAGTAATGAATGGAGAGGCCCTGGTCTGAGGTGATGCCATATCCACTGAAGAATATTGGCATATGTAATCAATATGAAATAGGTATTATTTTACTTGATGGAAGAACATCAGTTTCTGGCTAAAGTTTTTAAATGTGCCTTGTTTATTAGATAATGGGAATTCGGTTTGGAAGGTAGAACTACAAATAGTGAATTTCAGTGTAAATAATTATATCAGAGCATATGGATTGCATGTGGGATTTAAATGTTTCTTAATCAAATTTTCTACTGCCTAAAGAGATTCATCGATTTGAGACTCCTATCAGTGAACTTTGCAAAAGAAACATGTACTAGAGCATTTAGAGTAGTATTAAAAGTGGGGAAATGAGAAGGTTTAGATGGATACAACCCAAATCAAGTAAACAAGTAAAACTGTTAAAACTTAGTAGATATTCCTTAAATGAAATCCTTCCCTTTTTATGTTCCCCTCAGTATGGGGTGAATGATAACCCTGGGAAGATTTACAAAGCATGCCAGGTGATTTTCTAGGATTGTATGGTAATTTTAAGACCTTTTGAATGAAAACAACAGGCAAACTAAGGATATGAATTTGTTCTGACAAAAATTGTTTATCTTTTTCTGTTGAACACTTTGCATTGTCCTCATCAGTTGTCATTTCTGCTAACTTGCATACCATTAAACTTTCTTAACAATTTCTTCTTTAGCATTATTTTCAAATTTTCAGTTAGGTCACCAGCTTCAACTGTACTTTGTACTTTATTCCTTATTTGAATATTTTGTTCAGATGTTAATTTCAAAACCATGAAATTGTTGCCCGTTAATATTTATAGTGTGTAAAGCCAGTGAGTGTTTTAGCCAGAGTTAAGTGCTTTCAAGTTTTGCGAGCTATAGATAGCTGTGTTGGACAGAGTTTGAGTGGAACTTTGTGAATCTTTATTCTGCCTCAGCATCTGCAGGCTGGTTCAAAGTAGGTAAAATCCGATATAAGCTTTGAAGTGTGCTAAATTGTAGCTTGTGGTAGGCCAGCTCCAGTTGTTTTCCATGCTCAAGTTACATGAAAATTTAGGGTCCCATTTGTGAAGCATATCTATTCTTGGTTTTTGTGGAGCTTCTAAAGGAATCTGGTTCTCTAGCATTAGTATACTCTATAATCATCTGAATTAACTAAAAAGTTGATTTAAATTCCTTTAACGTACCTTTGGATCAGTAAGTAGTCTTGAAAGATATTGAAGTGAAAAAGCATGTTTTATGACATATGTTTTATAACACTTGTGATATCAGTTTACCTCCTGACAAACTGTGGTCCTCTGAAAATTTAAAACTTTTTTTTTTTTTTTTTAGCCTTCTCATTGCCTTCAGGTTAAGTCTCCAGGGAGAAAAGTATCAGACAGGTTACAGAAACACCAGCTTCATAGTATTGCCATAATGGCATCTTGAAAATGTTTCAGAAGGAAAAAAATCAGAAAAGTCAAACACAGTATTTGTATAGAATTACACTGCCCAATACGAATGCTCCTAATCAGTCGTGACTATTGACAAGTAAATTAATTAAACTTAAAATTCAGTCCCTTATTTTAACTAGTGACATTTCTGGTGCTCATGGCACATGTGACTAACACATTTGGACCCACAGGTAGAAGGTTTCTATCATCATGGGAAATTCTAGTGCCTCTGAGTTACTTGGGAGTTGTGTTTGCCTTGGGAGTTGTGATGCAAAAGTCTGTATGGCCAGAAGTGGGCACAGGAGACCTGAGTTGTCCATGCAGCTCTTCTGCTTAGGCAAAATGAGAGTTGTATTTGGTGAAGGTATTTTAATTCTGTAGCAGTGATAGTGAACCTTTCAGAGACCGATGGCCCAAACTGCAACCCCAAACCCACTTACTTATCACAAACCTGGAATTAAATCTGAATGCTTGGCTGCTGGTGCATCGATGCTGGTGCTACCTGGCTCGTGTGCCGACAGGTTCACCGTCATTGCTCGATGGGATCTGAACTGCATTCATGTTGTAGAAAATAATGAGTAGATAGTGCTGGATTTTAACTTTTTAACTAGAAAGTAAACTGAGAAAGTAAGATAAAATTTTCCTTAAGACTAAATTATTCACCATAGTGAATACATAGAAAGATGCATGGGCGTTAACAGGGTATTTACAAGGGAGTGGTACATCTGTCCAAGAATGAGGCTGACTTAGATACGCTGGTGTGTTGAAGATACATGAAGTTCAAAGGGCAAGGTATAAAATGGGGCAGCAAATATGCTACGACTTAGAAGAAAAAAAAAAACAGATACACAGACATGTTTATTTCAGCCTAGAATATCCCTCATAAGATGAGGAAGTGGCAGTTGTTGCTTTGGGGCTAGGAATGTAGCAAAACAAGGGTTTTAGGACAACAGTCAGGAATGTGAAGAAGGCCTTTTCTCTCTAGATCTTGATTTTTGTGTGTATACCTGTTGCAAAGTAAACTGTTAAGACAGTTATAAGGTAGGACCACAGGAAAGTGCTAAAATACAATATATGGGCCCTGGTTTAGCTTCAGGTGAGGTAAAATGGAGTGTGAGGCCAATCTGGAAATGGATTTGGCTAGAGTGAGGAAGGCAGTGGGAAGAATACTGGGTACCACTGCTTGCAGTATGATGTTTTGTGGAAAGAGGAAGCTTACCAGAATTGGATACTCTGTAGTTTTGAAGTTTCAATTAATATTTTTGAGGTATACATTTTTATACAGTAAAATCATTTTATGTCTTTAATGTATTTGGATAAGTGTGTATACACTGTGTAACCACCACTCCTGTCAAGTTGTTGATATAAAGTCTCTCTCCTTTTAGTTTGCTTCTTAATACAGTCTCACTATATAGTTCAGGCTGACCTTGAACTCACTAAGCATCCTAGGCTGGCCTTGAACTTGCCATGTTCCTCTTGCCTCTGCCTTACTCAGCCTCCCTAGAGCTGGGATTACAGGTCTGTACCACCATTTCCTGCATCTGAAGATTTAGAAAGAACATTTTTATCACCTCAACCCCCTTGGGCTTATTTACAGAAAATGCCCTGGGAACTTTAAATAGCCGATGGTAAAATTAGTTGTCTCTTACACTGTCCATTCCTTACATGCTGCCTATTCCACTGGTGCACACTTTTGAACTGCCGTGCAGGTCAGGACAAGGTAGTTTAATGTCAGCTTTGGTCAAAACTGACAGCAAAACTCCGGCCAGAAGTGGGCGCAGGAGACCTGAGTTGTCCATGTGACTCTCCTGCTTGTCTGTGTGACCTTATCCTTTGAGCCTCTGTCGTGGTTATGACCTTTGTTCTATGTGCTTTGCCCAAGTAACTTGCAGAAACTTCAAATTCTGTCAGACTTCAGCATTAGACCGATGCTACTGTATGTAGTTAAAACAATAAAAAATAAAACTTACAAAGAGTCTCTGATACAGTGTGAACTGGTGTAGAAGTCAAGAATGAGACATCAGGGCAGATTCTGCAAAGATTTCATGAGCATTAACATTCCTAAGTAGATATTCAGGTTTTCATACACCACTAATAACCACCAAGGAAGATCATAGCAACTTAGCCAATGTGTTGTGTTTTTTATATTAACTTCCCCTCTTTTTTATATTAGTACAATGACACTAAGTTGTTTAAGCAGAAGACACATTTACCAGTATAATACTATATATGTGGATTGACTCTTCTCTAGTTTACCTATTATGTACCTTTTTAACCAAATCATTGATCAAGGAAGCAATTTTTAATTTTTTTTTACTGTTGGCCTATGGGAAGGTGAATACTATGCAAGTATTTGAAAATGATGCTATAAGGGGTGTTTCCTGCCTTTAATTACAGTTTCAAAAGCTGTACTCTTTATTACAGATTCACAGTCTACAAATGAAGCTGATGCTTATTTTTATGAGTCTAGCCAGCTTTTACCCTGTGAAGGAAAAGAGAAAACTGGCGTTGACTTTCACATGAGCAAGAATATTAAATATACATAGATGAAGAAAGACGATTTTCTATTAATAAATCATGGGTGAGGCACTTAGGTGCAGTGCATGTTTCCAGCTCTGCCTTTCCCGTGCCTTCAAACTGTGTTCATAGGCTCTGTCTGAAAAAATTACCATGCGTACCAGTGTTCTTCTTCTGGTGTTTTAAATTGCACAATGCAAGTACACACCCTTCCAAAGAATAAACAAGTTATGTTTAAATATTGTTAGGACCCTCAAAAAAACAATAACAGTTTCCAGGAGGACATTGACTGTCACTAATGTGGTACCATGAATAATTCTGCAGCAGCTGAATGGAGCTTCATAAGCACTAAAATATTTATAAGGTGAAATTGGAGAAAAGGGAGCTTACCTGTGTCACCTTGGCACATAATCTGTAGTAGGTTAATTTGGGGTTAGCAGAACATTTTATGGTGAACCAGTTGTGATTCACAGTACAAAGGAGGCCAAATATATTACAGTGATATGATTTTGATATTACAAGGTCAAAGTTCTCAGAATAAATGTTTTCAATTGCCCTCACCAAGAAATTTGCAATTATAATTTCTTGCTTATTTCTGCCACTTCTTTAAAGGGAAATCATAAGTAAAACTAAATTCAAAATGACGTTGATTATCGTCATGCACTGCCCGATTGGCACTAAGGTGGGGTGCACTTCCATCAGCGGAGTCTGTATTTGTTTTTTTCTTAGGGATCTAACAATGTAGAACTAAAATTCCAAGCAAGAAGCTTTCTAGACTTGATTTTACCTTCTTTTCATAAGCTTTGACTTGGAAGAAAATGTCCTTACTCTTCTGATTTGTGTGGGTAGTGTGTGCTTAGATTGCTGAATGAAATTCAGCTTGTGGTTTCTAAATGTTAGGACCATTTGTGTGTGTGTGTGTGTGTGTTTAATAAAAATAGATTTTAAAATATAGTTTTTATAATTTCTTGATGAATTTAATAAAAGCTAATGAAAGTTAATCAGAGCAATCTAGTTTTTTATGTATACATGGCATGATAACTGTTAATTAAATGTATTTTATATTATACATGTGAGAGATGTTGAATGCATTTAGAATTAAATATTTTTATTAATGTATACTTGATTAAATGTTATGCTCAATTTCTAAGGGAATTCTTTTTCACCTTTTGTCTCTTTATGAAGAATCAACCCATGAAAGTTTTGAGAGAAACATTAAAGCATAAATAATGTAAAAATTCTTTATTCATGTAACTTTTTTTTCTTTTTCCAGAAAGCACAAGCATGTCAACAGAGACTTGATACAGAAATTTCAAACTTTCTCAGAATGATAAAGGAGTTTGACATGGCTAAAGGTAAAAAAAAAAAGACAAGCACTATCAAACAGTCACTCTTTAATGCAACCCATTTTAAGAGGTATTGACGTTTTATAATTTTGTACAGTTTTGACAGTTCTTGGCTTTGAATTTGGAATGTATTTTATGAAACTACTAAAAAAGGACTATTTAAAATTTTTATTCTCTGAAGATGTTTGTTTTATAGAGTAATATTGGATTTATTCTTTTAAGAAAACAGCCAATGTAAAGTTAAAATTTCACAGGCTTTAAGGAATTCTCCTTGTGAGTACTCCAGATGATTGGTTTTAGGTTTGACTCTGCCACGTTATAAATGTTACTGTGAACTCTACCTTTAAACTCCTGAGTCTCATTTCTCCTATCTGTGCATTAAAGGGGTTTGTTGTTGCTAGATTTTGGCCTTTTATGATTCTCTGAATGTATATATAAGCCTATCTAATTTCTAATCTTTGTCATAACTTTATATCTTTAATCTGCATTCGTTATGAATTATGAGGGACTGACTACAGGTAGCCTATAAATGAAATTTAAGTATTGAGAAAAAATTTATTCCTTTGTAGAAGGAAGAAAATATATCATGTTTTTTCTTAGACTTTGGCTGTAACAACAAACAGAAACACCAAAACAACACCCAAAACTTGGAGGCAGATTTATTTATGACAATGGGTACTGATTGAGATTATTCCCAGAATATCAGGCCCTGCTCTGTGGTGGTCTAGGGATAAGAAAGCAGGAAGTACAGAGGCAGAATGGTTTGTCAGTTGGGGATTGGTTCATACAATGTGCATCACAGTGACCAGCTGTTTCTCAGAGACAGGAGCAACCAGAATTGGAACAGGAACTATTACCCTGGGCAACTAAAACACTGAAGTATACTGGCTGGGGGAAAGGGGCAGCATATTCTGCTGCATGGCCATGGTCTGTAAAAATGAGTCCATTAAAATATAAGTGATTCAGTTATAAGTTCATGATGACTAATTTTTATTTTTATTTTTTTATTAAAAAAATTTTTTTTTAATCTTTAAGAGACTAAAACAAAAAAGGACAGGTCTAAGCAGATCAGAACAGAACAATGTAAGCAACACAGTACTTCACAACAAGACAATTGGATATTAACAATAGCTATCATAATGTCTCTCTCTTTGAAATAGTTGATGTTAGCTTTACACATCAACTATTTTGTTATGTCAAAATAACAAAATAGAATAAAACCACTCAAAAGAATGAAAGTATTGCAAGGCATTCTGAACCAAATAACCAAAGATGAACAATGGCTACTATATTATCTCATCCATAAAAAATTTGTTTGTACAATCACATATATTAAAATCCAACAAGACACAACATGATAGAACCAATGGTAATAGAAAAACAAAAGCATGGTAGGACTTCAGAGCAAGATGATATTAAATCAACAATGGCTGCCATATTGTCTTTTCTTCAAAGTAACTATTCATACCATCACATATATTAAGATCAAACAAAACAGAATAAAACCATTCCAACTAATGAATGAAAACATAAGACTTCAAAGCAATATAATGGTGAACCATGATTACCATAAAATCTTCTGTACTCTTACCATTTCTTACACTAGGGAGACTACACGGTATTTATACATATGAGTTTAATTTATTTCAATTATGAGTATGGATTCAAGTTGCGTCCATTTATTTATAAGTATCTCAATGTGATCATTCTTTATAGCTGAGTAGTACTCCATTGTATAAAAGTACCACAATTTTTCTATCCATTCCTCAGTTGATGGGCACTTAGGTTGTTTCCAAGATCTGGCTGTTACAAATTGTGCTGCTATAAACATGGGTGTACATATATCACTGTTGTAAGATGTTTTCAGTTCTTCTGGCAATGTGCCTAAGAGTGGAATAGCTGGGTCAAATGGGACCTCCAACCCCAGCTTTTAGAGGAATCTCCAGATTGAATTCCACAGTGGTTGCACCAGTCTACACTCCCACCAACAGTGGAGAAGAGTTCCTTTTTCCCCACAGCCTCTCCAGCATTTATTGTTGGTAGTTTTCTTGATCCTGACCATTCTTTCTGGAGTGAGATGGAATCTCAGTGTGGTTTTAATTTGCATTTCTCTAATGACCAATGATGATGAACATTTTTTCATGTATTTATTTGCCATCCGTATTTCTTCATCTGGCAACTGTGTGTTCATCTTGGATGCCCATTTTTGGATTGGATCTTTGAATTTCGGGGGTCTGATTTTTTTTAATTCTTTATAAGTTCTAGACAGAAGTCCTTTGTCTGAGGGACAGTTCACTAAGATTTTTTCCCAGTTTGTGGGTTTTCTTTTCACTCTGCTGGAGATTTCTTTGGACATGAATAAACTCTTTAATAAGATATGATCCCATGTATTGATTCTGGGGAGTATTTCCCATGCAGTTTGGTTCTTGTTTATGAATTCTCTACCAACCCCATATCTTCAAGATTTTTACCTACTTTGTCTTCCAACAGATTTAGTGTTAGTTTTAATATTTAGATCTTTGATCCATTTAGATTTTAGTTTAGTACATGGTGACAGGCATGGGTCTAATTTTAGTTTTTGGCATATGGATAGCCAGTTTTTCCAGCACCATTTATTAAAGAGACTATTGTTCTTCCAGTGAACATGCATCATCAGGCATAATTGAATATAGCAGTATAATTGAGTATAGCAGTAAATAACAATATTAGTAAAATAAAACATTGTAGACAGTATAAAACTTCAAAGGCAGGTAATAATCAAACCAGAGTGGATATTCTAGTGGATCTTGTCATCTTAAGTGCAGTTGCCTATACTCTCAGACTTGATACTATCAATCATAACAGCTT